>CAVLJG010000001.1:96770941-97228850 GCA_963669975.1 Acanthoscelides obtectus
ATTCTCTCAATATCAATCTTTTGGCGTTAAGTATCTTAATACGCCTTTAGCCTCATCAACTTTTTGATTGTTAAAAAGTACCCCTTTATTCAACAACTTATAAGAAAATTTGTGTTGAGCTCAGCTTGTGCTGACAATCAGTGTTAATTACTTACTGTCGTCCTATTTGCTCTGTACAAATACAGCTGAAGTGCTGGTTTAGGATACTACTGCCAACCTTGTAAAAGTGAAATCATGTTAAATGACAAAATAAATATGCCGTTCTGATAGAGGTTGTCGTATCTACTCTACAGTTTTTTCTATTGTTACTAGCGGATCATTTGGGACCCGACACAGACATGTATATTATGAATACCAACTTATTTTGCCAGCTTGCCAGTTTTGCCTTCCTCTGTAAACAGATGCGATAGTAGCGCTTCAGCGGTCATTAATCTAGACCAGCGGTTGAGCTACTTTGATAATTTTGGAATGACCAGTGAACTACCTATTTGTGAGCAATGTAATGTATGAAATTGTATGCGACATACTAATAATAAACTAAAAAAGAGCTAATAACTAATACATGCTACATAACTACATCCATTCCTACCAATCTTAGATGTTTGAAAAATAAACAAAATGTTTCGTCAGCTACAATGGCATGTCACATACGATTCAATAAAGGTAACTAAAAATAAAAAAAGCAACGCACTAATTCAAGCAAAAACATGTCTAGATAAAAATGCTTGTTCTATGAGAAGTCTGGCACTCAGACTCACTGACAATTTTTTTAATGTTTAGAGTATAATTTGATACCGCCATTCGAGTACAACTATCCAAATGTTCATCTGTAAAAAGAAGATTAACACAAATAGGTTGAACTAAATAACGCTTTCACATTCAAAGCAACACGACACAAAACTGAATATTTATCTTTACTCACCGAACGCCAGATACATTTTGTATTTGAGACTAATGATTTTAAAGCTAAATCATTTTGAAACCTAATCATTTCCATTTCTGATGAAGCGATGTATTTGCTAAAATTCTGCGTAATAGCAGTTGCAAGCTGTTCGACATCAATTTCCATGAAGGGTGGAACAACAAATTGCGCCACTATACCAATGTCGTTGAAGTTCTTGAAACGATTTTTGAAGTTATCCTTCAAGTTGGAGACGATTCCTACATGATATTTACAGTCATATGGTTCTAATGGGCGTCGAGGTATCTTTTCTAAAAGAACAGGAGAATGCCTGGTATCGCCATCGATTAAGCTTTGTTCCCAAAGCTCAAGCTTTTTAATAAACGCTTTTATGTCACAATCATTTCTGTTAGTTCTTTGTCTCTCCCCTGAAGCTGCAAACTAAGTTCATTCAATTTTCCTGTAATATCCCAAGAAAACCAAAATCTCTAAGCCAGATTGAATTTTCCAGTTCCGGAATCGGTTTTTTTTTTTTAATATCGAAACAGCCGCGCAGGCAGAAGCCTAAATACCGGAACACCGCGGCTGCTATGATGATCCCAAAGAAATTTTGTTAATACGATTTTTGAACTGCCTAAGGTTCGTAGAACTAGACACCCTCGGGACAAAGGAGCGGTCGTATCGGCCAGTTCTGGATGTACGAAGTTTGACACGGTTAAGATGGGACGCCGAGGTCAGGCGGGTCTGTCTGGCAGGCACATCGCGCGGCGGCATCATGGAAGAGAGCTCTGAGGAGCAAAGCCCGTGGGTGTAGCGATAGAAAAGAGCTAGATCGCCGACGGCCCGCCGGTGCGAAAGAGTCCCGAGACTGTCTGTTAGAGAACAGTCGTCGATCAGTCGGACCGCCCTCCTCTGGACAGCATGGAGCACGGATAATGTAGTCGGGGCGGCAGCCCCCCAAATGTATGAGCAATACTCGAGGCTAGGCCTTATCTGGGCCTTGTATAGAGTGAGAAGGTCATGCGGAGAAAAGTACTTCTTAGCCCTCAACAAATAGCCTAGCTTTTTCCCAGCAGCTGCAGCTATTGAAAAGATGTGTTCGTGCCAGATCAGGTCCTCGGTGATCTGGACTCCGACCAGCCGAAATGAATGGCTCTTTGGTAGAACTCGACCGTCCATCGAAACTGTATGAGCGCTAGGACGCTTTTTGTTCGTCAAAGTACAGTACTGTGTTTTGGAAGCATTGAACTGTACAAGATTGTTGCGTCCCCAAGCAGTGATAGCCTCCAGGTCCCTTGTCAGAGAAGAAGTCGTTGCTAGTCTTCTTTTTTCCAGCTCAGCGACAGAGATCGGCTTGTCACTCTGAATTCCTGCATGCAGAGTGCTGTCATCAGCGAAGCTGTGGATTGGGTTGATCGTGCAGGAAAGGAGGTCGTTGATATGTAAGAGAAACAGTTTGGGAGCCAAGACCGATCCCTGGGGAACACCCGCGTTGACGTTGTGGGATGAAGAGGAGAATCCGTCAATTACGACGGATATCTTGCGGCCAGAGATAAAGTCAGCCACCCATCTGCAAAGCTTTTCTGGGAGGCCATAGGATGGAAGTTTGCTTAAGAGGGCAGCGTGCCACAGCTAATCGAACGCTTTCGTGATCTCAAGAGCAACGACATGAGCCTCACCATGAGACTGGGTGAGTTTACTCCACAGTTGCGTGACGTAAGCTAGGAAGTCCCCTGTGGATCGTTGGTGCCGGAAACCGTGCTGCCTGTCTCTAATCAAACTGTGACGTTCGAGGTAGTCCAGAAGCTCGCGATTTATGCACCTCTCCAACACTTTACTTATAACAGAAAGCAGAGCTATGGGCCTGAAGTTGTAAGGGTCGGTTTTAGATCCTTTTTTTGGGATGGCCTGTACATGAGCAAATTTCCAGTTTTCTGGGAAGGTGCTGGATTCATAAGATATCTGGAAGAGTCGCGAAAGAATTGGAGCAGGCTCCGCTGCACACCTCTTCAGTACAATGGCAGGAATCAAGTCCGGACCAGAAGCTTTGTTGATGTCGAGCGACAAGAGCACTCGTCTTACGGTCTTATGTCTGAATGTTACCTCCCGCATAGTGTGGGGAACCCTTTGAATTGACGGCACTTGGGCGTTGGTGGGGACGTCCATGGTGGAGTTGGCAGCAAAGATCTTGGCTAGCACTTCCGCCTTGGCCTTTGAGTCGAATACAATAGTTCCATCCTGACACGTAAGTGGTGGAATGCTACTGTGTGAGAAGTTCTTCTCAATCTGCTTGACCAGCGTCCAGAAAGACCGACTGCCATTGCGCTGCGACATTACCCTGTGCCTAACTTTTATATCATGCTGGACTCGACGTCGGCTTGTCTGTTTTCTACAGTGGGGTTTTGTAAGTAGGTTCTGTGGGCCGTGATCTTCTGCTGGCGAGCAGTGTCACACGATTTGTTGAACCAGTCGTTGGACCCTGGTTTAGGAACTTTCACTGTGTGAGGGATGTACTCCTCCATTCCGACGTGGATAATTTCGGTTATCGAAGAACAGACAGCCGGAGCATCCGCGTCAGTGAAACAGACGTCTCTCCAAGGAAAGCTAGAGAAGAGCCCTGAGCCCCTCCCAGTCGGCATGTCCGTAATGCCAAGTTTTGCGGCCTGTGCGAGTTTCTGCTGCCACAGCGGCTTCTGACCGAAACCTAACCTCCACAACACCGTGATCTGAGTTACCCAGGGGGGGCAGGACAGCAGTGCTGTAAGGGGCAGGATGCGTGGTCAGAAAAAGATCCAGCAGGCTACTGGCTTGCGACGAGATGCGGGGAAAAAAAGTAGGGCTCGTCACCAGCTGGGTCAGCCCTTGAGTAAGAGCGAACGCTTCGACTGCACGACCTGCTGCATCGGTCTTATTTGAGCCCAACCAAAGCTCATTATGGGCATTGAAATCACCGAGAAGAACTACCTCTGAAGCGGGGTGATTGATGTTCAGGAAGTCGATCTGGACGGCGAGGTATTCGAGTAGATCATCCCAGTTATGGTTCGAGGGAGAGCGATAAAGGCAGCAAATAAATTTGGGTGATGTTTTGGAGCTGAGGCGAAGCCACAGAATGTCCTTTCGGTATGATTCCAAAGAAATATCCCTGGAGCAGGAAAGACTGCTGCGGACAAAAGCCACAACTCCCCCGTTCTTTCTCAGATTGGAGTGCATCTCGTAGTTTGGGAAGTTGAGATGATTAATCGGTGCAGTCTCTGAGATTTTTATCTCCGCCAAGAAAAGCACGGCTGGACGATTGGATTGCAGGTAGTGATGAACAGCATCAATGTTGCTGTTGATCCCGCAGATGTTCGAAAAACAAATTTTATCATAGATGTTGTTCCCTCGAGCCCACCCTCCACCCGGACATTACGATAGTGGAGTGAGTTTACGTCCGGAGTTTTTAGTGCTAGAGGGATCCATCATCATTAATTTTTTTGTTTTGGTAGATAACCGACTGCATAGCTTAGGTGTGGAAACATGCGGACATTTATAAGACACCCTGGGAAAAGCTAGCGGGCGATACTGCCTCGGTTGACTGGTCCTTGTCTACCACCTTCTTTTTACGTGTTAGTGATGTTAAATAGACCTAAAGTGGCCCGTTGGCGGACTTGTACCGCCACCCGGCAATCGGTACTGAGGTATTCCTTAACGCGTGCACAATCACTTGGACGGGAAGAAGTTGTATACTGGATACAACAACTTCCGGAACAAGCATTTGCCACGGCCCTCGCTCAGTAGGGTTCATCACGTTATTCGAAAAATTGAACTATGGCACATACACCATTAAAACGTTTCAGCACTCGTCCCCTACTTATCCAGCGGACTTAAGACTGAAGAAGTAGTTCCCCGTATAGACAATCAATTTCATCGGCCAAGGTCTTGAATAATCTTCTTCGTCTTCATCTCCTTACCACTGCTCATAATGTTTTTAACTGCAGGCCAATTCTATCCCAACCGATGCACTTTGTGTCGTTTAGTTTTAAACTGAGCGCACTAGTGCCGCACCTTGCGTATTTATTCCGTTCATAGTAATCGAGATCGTTCTCGAACAGATCGCTCACAGCAGTGTTACCGCTGCTTGTGTTTATTGTGAGAATTGCCTTCACGAGCTACCGGTAGCTCGCGATCGACGGGTTGGCGACCACTGTTCTAGATTTGCAAACCTAAAGAGTCCTTGGAACAGTTCATACTTGAAGCTGGCCTATGTCAAACTAACAAAGTATCGTACCAAGGCCGCGATATGAGGGATATGAATGCTGCATTAACGTGTAAGTTCAGACGTCCACTAGTCTCCATTAACCAGTAGGTTGACTGAAAATATGGGGATCGGAGAGCAGGCAGTTGAAATGAAACATGGCGGCCATAATAGCGGCATCACGGCGGGAAGCGGACTCATTAATTAGAGGAGGGAGACACGATGGCGACCGGTTCTGGCCAGAGCGTTACTTCATGCTGAAAAATTACTCTCTAATTGGCCAATTACTCCTTTTTCGTTATCAGCCATGTTTTGCTGCTTTGACAACAAGCAATACAGGGATTTACATAACTACGTCACAGATAAGGATGCTAATGATGACCTTACGATAACTATCGATTAGTCATGTTTCATTAAAAATTTTGAAAAACGGCAAAAATGAAGGAAGGAAATAATTGGAAGCCTTAGGAATGTGGGTGGGGGTGAAGGTGGTATTTCAAAGCAAGTCTTTTGTGACGCAGTGTATGCAGCTGATTATCGTCTTTTAGATATTATTAACACGTCACTTAGCAATGTTCATTTTCCAGAACCTTGGAAATTAATAACTGCCATTCCTGTTGCTAAGGTAAATAGCACAAAATTATATAATGAATTTTGTCCAATAAATACAGTGCCCATATATGAGGAGGCTTTAGAGGTTGCAGTTGAAGAACAGTTGCTACATTACTTACAGATACTAATAAAATTATTGTTCCTAACCAATCAGGACTTAGAGTGAATCATTATTGCGAGTCTGTTGTTGTTGGTATTTGTGATGATTTTCTTAGGGCCATCGACTGTGACTACTATGTATTAGCCGTTTTTCTAGATTCTAGGAGAGCTTTTGAAACAGTAGATAGGGATATTTTATTAAGTAAATCAGAGCTTATAGAAATCAGGCATAATTTTTTAAAGTGGTTTAAGCCATATCTCGATAATGGATTTCAACGTGTATTTCATAAGAATTGTCTATCCGAGCCTGTTAATGTTAAATATGGTGTACCGCAGGGAACGGTTTTGGGGCCGTTGTTAGCTTTGATTTATATCAATCACATGGTTGAAGCAACAATAAGGTGTGACATTATTATTTTTGCTGACGACACAATGCTTTATATGATAGGTAAAAACTTACAACAAATACAGAAAGATTCAAATGATGATTAAAACGAATTTTTAATTGGCTATCTGTTAACAATCATGTTTGAATACCGATAAATCAAAATTTTGCATATTTGGTAAGAAATAAAAACTTAGGGGAGCGGAAATCCAAAATGTGCACATTGCTTTGAATGCGGAAAATATCGTCTATAATGGAAAAATTAAATACTGAGGCATTATACTGGATTATAATTTAAACTTTCAAGGTCATGCTGATTATGTAACGTGAAAATTTTCGAAAAAGTCGGTTTTATAAGTCGAATAGGTGAACATTTAGCCATGCATACAAAATCACAACTTCATAATATTATTGCTCTCCCACATTTACATTATTCTTCCACTTCATTGCTTAATCTGCCGTAGTACGAAATAGACAAAATGAAGAAAATACAAACTAGAGCTATGAGCACATTTTAAAATATAACTGTTATACGCCAACTGAATGTATGTTCAGTGTTTTAAGTATGTTGCATGTGAAACAAAGGGTTATGCTTAATGTCTATCTGTTTATTTTTAAAATTAAACATATTTCTTACCTAACCATTTATGTGATAGATGGAAGGTCTTTAGCGATGTACATGGTTATCATACGAGAAATCGTACAGATTTTATTTTATTAGAATGGCACAATCCAACCCAAATGCTAAACTCGGTTTTATATAAAGGATTATCTGAATTTGACAAGTTACCTGTGATGATAAAAAACTGATAACCTAGACCGGTTCAAACGGCTCCTAAGAAAATTTGTTTTGAGTAAGGGTTAGTAATTAGTTGTATTTTGTTTATTTCAATTTTGCACATTTTGGACCGATTTTACCATCTTTATCGGTACCACTTTAGTTATACCTGTTTTGTTTTGTCTTTTTTTATATTTTACTACATCACGTTTTATCTCTGTCTAGTTTTTAATCTGATTTTATCTGTACCCCTTGTATTTGTATTCGTAGAATTATTTTTAAATTAGGTTTTGTAGGTTTATTTTCGATTCTTTTTGTTTTGTACAAGTATTACACTTTTTATTTAATTTTTGCATATCAAATTATTTTATATTATATACATATTCATTTCAATTATTGAAATAAGGCAAACTTGTTGTTATATGTAGCTCTTACGCTAAATTAATGCTTTAGGTATAAAAGGTTTTTGTTTCTATTAAAATTGACCAATTTGACTACTCAAATTCTCATGGTATGATATACGAACCCGCGCAGCTCACGGCGACATTAGTAGACACGTAGAGTCTACCACTGTAGGTTTGTTCGTACAGTGACCGGTGACTGTGCCTAGGATCTGGCCGTTTGAATTCCGTCTATATAATTTAGTGGAGTGAATGCAATTTGTGTGGCGAGATCTTCGACACAGTCACTGACAGATTGGCACTTGCCACCGCGTCCATACGGTACTTGCGTATTCAAGCTTAGTGTGCACATAAGTGAAATATAACTGCTTCTTGTTAACATGTTCAGGTTTGACCTATAATATGCTACACCATGTAAATACGTCTAGCATGCGCCCACCAAATCAAACGTGTTGACCGCTCTGTAGAGAACAGCAATCTATTGTCCGTCGACAATCCAATTCTCCTTGCGGTGTTTCTCACTTCGCATACACAACAGTTGCATCAACACCAGTTACGTCGTACTGGGGAAATACCACAACCGCTTGGTTAAACCGCAATGCACCCCATATGGTAACGTCATGCCCCTGTCAATGGCGACGTTGCTGTACATCGTTGTCGGAAAATATGTTGAGATGGATATTGACCCATCGTCAGAACAACCGTTAACATTTTCAAATCAAACGAACGTGCATATTTTGCATAAAAAAATTGAAGGTTTTACTCACGTTCCGTTCTAAATGAATCAGTATCGATTTGTTTACATTAGTTTAAATGGGCTGTGAATACTAATATTTCCATCGCTATCGCAATATGGCAATATAGCAAACTATAGATATACATATAACTCAGAAGTAGAATGTAAGATTCAAAATCGATATCCGAAAATAGAAAATATGATTATTATAATTTGCTTTATTTGCTATGTGTGAAATGGGTGGGGACCGTTAAATCTATCGCCGCACGCGATGTGGCAGAGATGTAAAATAACTCTATATTGACATGTGTCAAATCGCTGTTTTTCATAAAATTTCACATTATACTCGCCAAATATTTTCATGTTAAAACGTTCAAAACCTCGAAGTCAGGCGAGTCTGTCTGGGACACATCGCACGACGGCATCATAGAGGAGGGTTCTGAGGAGCAAACCCCGTTGGCGTAGCGGTAGAAAGCACCAGATAGCAGTTAAGAGTCGCCAATCAGCTGGACGACCCTCCTCCTGCTCAGCATCGAGCACGGATAATTTAGTCGGGCGGCAGCAGCCCAAATATGTGAACAGTATTCGGGGCTAGGTCTTATCTGGACCTTGTATAGAGTTTATGTGTAGTACTTTGTAGCCTTGAAGAAACAGCCTAGCTTTTTCCAGCAGCTGAGGCTATTGATGAGATGTGTTCGTACCAGATCAAGTCTGCGGTGATCTGGACTGCGACCAGCTTCTCGGTAGAACACTAGAACACTAGTACTGTGTTTTGGAATTGGAAAGTGCTGGATTTGTAAGATATCTAGAACAGACGCTAAAAAACTGGAGCAAGCTCACTACACAGTTGCGTGTCATAAGCAGTAAGGTCCCCAGTTGATCGCTGGTGCCGGAAACCATACCCAAGTAACAATTATCACTCCTATTAGAGTTGCAAAAATGATTATACAGTATTCCTTACACAGCATTGTATACTGTAAGAACATTGGCAAAACCCTCTTAGAACAGCTATACAAGCGGAATGGGCACACCTAATAGGACACTTCAGTCATTTAAGAGATTGTATAAGGGCTGCAGGTAACATTTATACAACAAAAGTGTAAGCCCCTTGTAGCCGCTATAGGACATTTGCGTCAGTGCAAGATTCAGTTTTTGTCAACTATACAACTATTCTGTTACGTGATTCTACTTAATTGCAACCAAACTATTTCTTATGTATTGTATACACGAAGTGAAGAATATATAACTAACACATTACAGACGTCTTGTTTACTTACATATCGGCCATTCTGAATTTCATACACAGGTATATGATAAACTTCTACACTGTGATATAGGGCTATTGAATTACTTTGGCAGCAAATTTTATTGTGATTATCGTGCAAAGTAGTTACGCAATTTCTACAGGCTTCTTATTTCATGCATATTTTGATAATGATCAAAAGTGTGTCTAGATTTTTAAGATGGAAAACTGAACTTATCTGCGTCAAATCTTCCACAAGTCCTATATTTAGACACAATTACACTAATTTTTATCACTTTATATCTGTAATTTCTAACTGAAACATAATTATTTAATATTGTCTTCAGTTTATTAGAATATTTTGGTTTTGCCTGCAGGTGTTATACAACAATTTGACAAATGTCTGAAACGAAATACCGACGGAGCCGAATGATTTACCCAGAATTTGTACTAGATCTATATCTTCTGTTTGAACAGTTTATAAAACATTTTGAACCAATATGCATGCGTTGTTTGTCTTAAATCATTGGTTATGGCATTTTAACAAAACAGCAGAAAGTTAGGTTATGGTGAAGTTGTATACCAACATATTTAGCATATGTACAGCCTTTCACAGCTACTAAACAACAGTTGTATAAGTGCTTCCGTTGGGAGCAACTTGTTGGCTAAAGTAGTAATATGCACAGCAAAACAACAAGGCTCGGGTTTGTTTTATAAACGTTACCATGGATGCCACAACACAACCATTTTGACTAACGTGCAAATATGCCGTATAGAATAGTGGTATAAACGTGTATGCAACAGTTAAAAATTTGTCCTATAAGGTGTTGTATAACTATGCTAAAGAATATTTTAGAGCAAATATGTTGCAGAAAGCAAATTTGCATTCCACACAACATTAAGCCAGTATTTTGATGTTCAGGCAACAACAATAGAGAGCTTTTATGGCTGAATGGTTCTTTTACCAAAAGCTTATAGCACTACTTTGCTAGTTGGGTACTGCCTGTCACTAATCAAGCCTCGTTTGGTAAGGGAAGCGTCATTGCTCGGACCTGATGTGCAACTGTGGCTGACTCCTTTTCAATGTATGAGATTTCCATCGTAATGTATCTGCCCATATCACATCGGGCATTCTCCAAGTGCCGATTTTTGATCCAAATTGCTTTTATTATTTGTTCCAACATGCCGAATCCTATCCATATATCTGCTTGTACGCATTAAGTACATATTCAGAGCATGCTTGAAGCAGATTTAGCGAGAGAGGTCGTGGCAACATCGCTATTAGCGGTCGATCGTTGCTGTCAATGCAGAGTCCCAGCCATGTTGATTGACGACAACTCACGCCTACTGAGAGAACGACAACAATAAATTCATTTGTGCTGGGGAGAGAGAAGTGCCGGGATATATGATGTCGATGGGCTTGTCCCCTGCTGCTGATTTGTTGCATGTTGAGTTGTTTCTGGAAACGACCCGACTGCGTCCAGTGGACTTGTTTGGAAGAGGACGCTGAAATCAGAGCAACAGTATATACCACGCTATACATCAGTGCAACTATCCAAATTTACGCATCTACCAACGAATTCAGACTAGGTAGAAAGAGCAAGCCTACATAATGTCTGTCTCCAAAATCTCAGTCTGTGATCAGGATGAAAGTGCATACTATAAGTGCGCTTGCCATAAGTTAGTTTTTTGACAGTTCGCTCATTGAATTCGTATTTTTTTAATGTTACTTTTTGAGTGTTTGCGGATAATTGTGGTGTTACATGATACGGGACCTGGGTCCGGAAACTCATTTTTTTTATTACAATTAGGTACTCGGATATCAGATGCTACCTTTCAGTATAGCTACATAAAAAGTTAAGGATAATCTGTTTGATTCATATGTCAAACAAGCAACTATAAAAGCTAGTGAAGTAGTGAATTCCAATAATTGCTAACGCGTAACTATATATTAAAATATTGAAATACCGGTTGGAGTATTTCTGTTATACGAGGGTGGGCCCAGAAGTACCCGGCCTGACCTAGAGATGGCGATAGTTGTTTGAAAAATATGTTTGTATTAGAAAGTATGCAATCTATAAAGCATATGTGTCAAGTTTGAAGACGCCACGTTGTTTAGTATTTGTCTGGCAGCCATCAATACTGAACGTTTTCAGTTAATTTGTGAAAATGGATAAAATTGGTCGTCGTTATGTGGTACAATACTTTTATTTCAAAGGCCTCAGCCCAACCAATATAAAAGCTGAACTGGATTCTACTCTGGATGAGTCTGCTCCTACAACAGTAAAATATTGGGTAGCAGAGTTTAAACGAGGCCGTATGAGCTGCCAAGACGAGCATCGCAGTGGTCGACCAAATGAGGTGACGGCTCCAGGAATGGTGAAGAAAATTCACAAAGCGGTACTGAATGATCGTCGACTGAAAGTGCGCGATCTAGCAGACATAGTAGGCATTTCAAAAAGTGCTGTTCATCGCATATTATCTGAAAATTTTGAAATGAGAAAGCTGTGTTCAAGACGGGTGCCGCGATTGCTCACAATCGAGCAAAAACAGTGTCGCGAAGATGTTTCAATTGAGTGTTTAGCGAAGTTTCACAGCAACAAAGCAGAATTTTTGCGTCGTTTCATAACGATGGATGAAACATGGGTCCATCACTTCACATCCGAGACAAAAGAACAATCAAAACAATGGACTCAAATGGGCCAACCGGCTCCAAAGAAGGCGAAGACCGTTTGATCTGCAGGCAAGGTTATGACGTCTGTTTTTTGGGATACGCGTGGGATAATTTCCATTGACTATCTTGAAAAAGCTAAAACTATCATCGGCGAGTATTATGCGAACTCGTTTGAGCGATGGAATCAAGCAAAAATGGCCGCATTTGGTTAAGAAGAAGGTGCTGTTTCATCAAGACAATGCACCAGCTCACAAATCCGTTATTGCAATGGCCAAAATTAACGAATTAAAGTTTGAATTGCTGTCTCATCCACCCTATTCGCCAGATTTAACCCCCTCGGATTATTCTCTGTTTCGAAACTTGAAAAATGGCTCAGTGGTCAAAGATTTTCCAACGATGAAGAAGTGATGTCGGCAGTTAATGGCTATTTTGAGGAGCAAGACAGTTCTTATTATAAAAAGGGTACCGAACTTATTAATCATCTCTGGGAAAAGTGTATAGAGCTCAAAGGAGATTATGTTGAATAATAAATACACTTTTTTGTGTTTTCTTCGTTGAGTCGGGTACTTCTGGGACCACCCTCGTATGTAATCTAACTCAATTTCACACAGGGTTGATTATTTATAATGGCGGATCAGTATCCATTCTTCCATCCTACATGCTGTGTAATAACCTCGGACTCGAAAAATGCATGTTATCTTCCACTGTAGTGCAGATTATCCCAGGCAAAGACATGGTCGATAGAAGATACTATATGCGTCGCATATTACATTATTTCCAAGCTCGACATTGTAATGTCTATATGACTTGTTGCAAAATGCACCACGTTGAACTAGCACCAATATAAGTCTGTAGTTCCTCTCTACAAACCGCTTAGGATGCAGAACAAGTCAGAATTAATTTCTGAAATAGGGAGAAATATAAATAAAGCTGAATATGTTAGGAGTATCGTGAGCACGTTGCAAATGACAAACTTAACTTTGGATACTGCTCGTGTAAGATGATAACTGTCATTCTTTTTCACTACCTTGATGAGCGCTTCCCCAACGTCACCGCGGTGTAAAACAAATTCATGTTTTAAGATGGCGACAATGCTTTCTTCGCGGCTTTCTTCGCTTATTCGCTGTCGATCGCGGGAAGAACAAATGTCTTCTTTCCACGCCGCCTTCGACTCTGGTTGTCTCAATCAAGGTCGTGCTCGTTTCGATAATACTTTGAAAAAAGATGAGAGCAGATCGATGATGAGTCAGCGCTCATTGAGGTAGAAAAGAAAGCATCGCAGTAAAGCATCTCAACTATGAACGTGCTCTAAGGCTGGAATAAAAACACTCGGTACGTAGGCAGATGTTGTATTCGATAGTATATGGCCCAGCACGTAGATGAATAATGTGTTTTTCTGTCACTAAGGTTATTATCATTGAGAAAGCTTACAAGATGCAAGAATGGATGGTGATCCGTCATTATTTGTAACAGACCTTATGAGAGAGCGTTTTAAAATGTTTGATAACTGAGGCCTCTACTTCTATAATGGCGGCTTATACACCTTTTGTGCAATCTTTGCTTGTTTCAGATAGGAGCGGAAAAGATTAATCTTTATTTTCTTCTTACATTGCTATTTCGACGTTGGTCCCTCCATTTTTGACCGCAAGCCCATTTCTTTTGCGTGGGGTCATTGTGGACTTCACACGCTGCAAAAAGCTGGTGCGTGAATGCGTACACAGGATACATGTTTTAAATATTGTGTTCTCCTCGGCAATGGTAGTAAGTTTGACTCCAGGTAGTTCCTTCGTATCTGCCGCGAAAAATATTCTGTTTCGGATTTTGTCCATAATCTTATTCAAAAAGGATCCATTTTAACAAATATTTATGTTAACAAGCCCACGATTTCGTCAAAAATTGCAATTTTCTTTAAGCAAATTCGGAGCTTTTTCTCGCAGACGCTACAATAGACTACCTGGACGACCATGCACTGTACTAGACAGATGCGCTTCGCGCCACACATTCATCCCTCATATCGTTAAGGGTTGTGTTGCTTTTCCAATACATTTTGACCGCCTCTCTGAAATTGAAGCGTTTGAAATAGAGGCGCTGTATATGGCGTCTTACGAGTGTTCAACAAGGAATGGAATATGTTATCCTCAGTACTCGGAAAGACTTTGATTTAGCAGCGAGCGACACCAGACTTTCAAACACGAGATTTCATCGGTCTGCTGACTTGCTGCATTCTGAGTTGTGTCTGGAAACGACCTGACCGCACCCAGTGCACTTTTTTTGAGAAATAAGTAGAGGCATTTTGTATGTGGCATCGTACATTATGAGCTGATCGATATAAGATTTCGATACTGTAGCTTTGGGTCATAACACTCCGAAAGATCTTGATTCCGGAGCGAGTAACATCATAGTTTGAGAGCACGTGACTCAAACGTATCTACTTGTAATTGGTACTTTCGTTTTCATAAGGAAGTATTTGCAGATTTTTTTGAATGCGTGACAATGAGCGAAATGTTTACTAATTTATTTGTTTATTTAGAACCCATACACCTGCTTGAAAAAACAAATTTATACAAGCCGTAGTCGGTACGTGATAGGAAACAAACAAAGGTGTAACTCATTCAACAGTTAAAAACACTTTCCAACATTGTTTTTGGTGCAACTTAAAGCATCAAATTCCCAGACACCCTCACCCACGTTACACATAACAAAGTGGGGAAAATAACAATAAATTTGTTCGTGGAATAGGTAAATAAGATGAAATGTTACTACCATGACGAGTTCGTACATCGGGATATCCTTTCTAAAAGAAAAGAAGAATCAATAGCTCCATTCAACAAATTACATAAAAGTTTAGCAGCTAAGATATTTTTACGTTTGACCAAACTACATAGATTGTACCTACTTAGAAGTATGTCACTGGGTATGCCCCTTCAGGGTACATTCGATCATCCTTAAGCCACACTACACAAAACGTTGGATCTCCTTAATGTTATTACTATGTATATCATAGGCCGAATACTAGATAATCGAACAATATTCTAACATAGATCTGATAGAAGCTTTAAAAAGTAAAATCAAGGTATTGGTGTTATCAACAAATGAAAACTTTTGATCGAATAACACGCCCATATCCTTGAACACGCAGAAGAATACAGCTACCGATTTCATGACGGTTGAAGCCTACCTGTAAACGTCATAATAGAACATTTATTGTCTCTAAAATGCATGTTATTTTCTTTATACCATTGATCAATGATACTCAAATGAGCGTATAACTTAAAGCTGTTACTGTAAATATCTACGAAGCCTTTAAATGACTACCCTAAGGCTAGGCGTATTTCCATTTTCTAAAAAAATAGGAGAAATCTTGGGGCAGGTCTTCTCTCTCTTTTCTCTATGGTACAGATCTCTCCCATTCACTCTGTTGTGTTATTTGAGATATCATTATAATAAACGTAAAATTACTCTGTGTTTCTTGATGACTCCATTTTAGCCTCACACAAATTCTAAGCGTTGTTAGCGACATATACAACCATAAAGGAAATACATGGCTTCACTATTTTCGAACAGTCTATATTTCCACTATAGACCGAAATGACCAGAAGATAGAAAAACGTCAAACAAAAAAGTTTAGCATTTTTTAGGTGTTGAGCCCCCTGAACTTCAAAACATACCGGAAACATCCATCTTTCACTTGTTCCTGAACCACCATTGTGTCGAGATTGCATCAGAATCCGAGCAGGAACTTAATAGGTTTGTTTCAACCCGTCGTAGAGCTGTGCTGGAACGGTGACGCGGGTGTGCATTTAGGGAAAAGTTAAGTTTTCGGCTTGTGTTATGATTTGGGGATCCATGTCAGCAACTGGAATGGGAAACTTACACTTTGTGGAAGGTACTATGAATGCTGATTGGCACATAAATGTGCTTCAAGATATCATAATACCCCAAATTGAGCAAATGCGCTCAAACAATATTGAATGTATGTTCCAAAAAGACGGTGCCGCATGCCATATGGCTAAAAAAGTAAAAGGTGCTAGAAAACAATATTCCAGTTTTAAAATGGACGTGGAGTTGTCCAGGTCTATCGGCAATTGAAACCTTGTGGCATATCATGGAGAAAAGTTCCAATTGAGTCCCGTTGTTCCAGAATTGTAAACCCGTCTCCATGAAATTTGGAACAGTCCCACACCAGATGACTGCCAAACATTAGTTGACAATATGCTAAGACGCAGTGAAGCTGTAATCAGTCGAAAAGGCGATGATACGCTTAGGTAATATACTGCTATTTGGTTTCGTTGATTTTTGTTAACCGGCAGCTTTTGAATTCGTAAGATATAGTTTCTTTGTTACAAAAAAATGTAGTATTTTAAGATAATATTAAATAAAAATACCGTATGTTGTTAGAAATATATTTAGATTGCTGCAGAACCTTAGGTTACAGTGAAGTTATGTACCTATATATTAAGCAAAAAATCTATGCTAAGCACAGCAATTTTTTACTACAAAAACTGTGATATTGTTGCAGATCTAAGGGAGCAACTTGTTGGCTAAAGTAGTAATCTTGCACACGGAAGGATCAAGGCTGCGCACGGGTATTACGTATCTTAAAAAGCGACATTTCGTCGGTGTTTCCTTTGATATTTTTTAGGTTTTTTACATAATAGGTTTGTTGTAAAGCCCTCTTTAGACTCACGTGCGAAACCGCCAACTACCTGCTACCCATGAGTGCGGATCCCAAGTGTGGATCCCATTTGCGTATTCTTCGCGGCTTCGCGTCGCGTTCGCGCGTTGTTCCCGTTTGCTGCGGTAGCACCAATGTGTTATTTTGTAATGTACAAGTACTTAGAGGTAAAAGAATTATTTTTCTTACTTGCATATTTTCCTTTAAAACTTCGATCAATGCCTCACAAACTTCTGGAATGATGTAGCTGATCGATTGCTTTGAAATTCGAAACATGTACTATATTGCAAACTTCTATATGAATCACCGGTCGCTAAAAATCGCACTGCAAGTCTTTCTTGCACTGTGATGGCATCTCTCCATTTTGTTTCTCGTTTTCGTATTTTTGGTCCAATCAACGTGAGAAGAAGATCAAAGTCCGTCGGAGACATCCTCGTAAAATGTTTGTACTGTCCACTTACTTGTTGAAATTTCAATTCCGCTATCAAATTGTATCGTGTACTGATCTATTGCCGCTTGTTTTTGGATCACTAGTAGTGAATATTAACATAGGTAGCTGCTGCTACTGCTATATCCATTTCGGCTAGTATTCGCCTTTCACCGAACGACAAAATTGGATTTGGTCATTTTGTTGCGCGATGTCATTGCACGACTTCGTTCGGTTTGTGGTGATGTCGTGTTGCAATGTTGTTCGTCAAAATGCGCGCGCTGTGGTTCGTCGCATGGTTCGATTCGCGATGTTGTTACATATCTGTACATGGCTTAATAAGTTTTCGGGATTCGCACCGCGATTTCACGCCGTGATCCGCGCATGAATCTGGAGAGGGTATATGAGGGTTACTATGGATGCCACAAAACAACTATTTTGACTAGCGAGCTAATAAGAAGTTAAAAATAGTTGTACAAACGTTTATGCAACAGTTTAAAATTTATCCTATAAGGTTTTGTATAAGTATGCTACAAGAATGTTTAAGGCCCGTATCGTCAGTCGTCCCTACAATTGTAGGGCGCGTTTATGGCCTCCTTGATCGTCATACTCCTTTCCCTCCTTCAAAAATTTCTAGGTTACACTTGTCCCGTGTTAGCGTCAGCGCTCTTCGATTGTGGAGATCTGTTTTCTTTCTAACTTGTAGAAAATTTCATGCTGATAAAACATAATATAACTCAAAAGCAAGCACAATTTGATGCAAATAGATGTTTGTGAGATAACCTCAAAATAGATCGCTCTACAATTATAGAGACGATCGACGATACGGGCCTTAGACACCTCATGTTAGAGCAAATATACTGCAGGAAGCATCAGTGGTATTTGGATTTATCAGGATTAGTCAGAGTGATTTTACCAACGCTATAGTGCGATACAACGTTAACCCGTAACTATAGACGCCCGTCTGTGAGACACCTGAACTTTTCAATTGTTTGGGTACCTCCCCCTCCGCCTATCTACGCGGATGAGACGCTATGTACCTTCGTGGATTTCAGTGCCTAACCGACTGTGTTCGTTTGCGGTTGATAGATACAGTGTTACATTTTTTGCGAGTGATTTTATGTTGGCGGGTGTCTGTAAGACGTCAGATCTGTGTAAGAGGAATTTTGTATACAAGATGAATATTTATAATTTATAATTATTTTGTTAGGTTTTTGGTATGGAAGACAAACATTTAGCTGGTCCTTCAAAACGATTGAAGTATACGGACCCAAAATTTCGAGGAAACTGTTTTAAAATGGTTTGAGGAGGTTGATTCCTGCAATTCTGCTGATGAGGACGACGACGTGGCTGACAGCGATTTCATTTTGAGCGAGCATGATAGTGAAAGTGAAATTGATATAAATTATAATGAGGGCATTGATATGACACGGGAATCGGATGTATCAAATTCATCTGGTGAGGAGAAGTCAAGTGAAAATAACACATCAAGATATTATTATGGCAAAAACCGCTTCAAGTGGTCTTCCAGTCCTGCTTTTGTAACAAATACCAGAACCTTGAAACATAATATCATCTTGAAATGCCCAGGACTAAAAAATATAACCGCGACAGCATCCGATCCAATGACTACGTGGAATATGTTGTTCAAGAATGACAGTTTAGAAATTATCTTGCAGTGGACAAACGCAAGTTTACCACAGTTTCGTACAAAATTCAGGAGATAGCAGCGATCTTCGCGATATGGATATTATTAAATATGGATTAAAAATCATGGCGTTAACTGATGCCAGAACGGGATATCTTTTCAATGCGTATGTGTATACTGGTAAAGACAGTGATGGCTACTCTCTACTATCTGATGAAAAAAAAATTTCCAAACCAACCCAAGCAATTATCTGCCTCGCAAAGCCGTTATATGGTACAAATAGAAATATAACGGCTGATAACTGGTTCTCCTCAATAGAAGCAGTCACTTTACTAAAAACAAAGGCATTGACCTACGTAGGGATACTGAAAAAAAAAACAAGAAGGAGATACCAGTCCAATTTCTTCCTCAAAAAAGTAGACAGGTCGGATCATCCATATATGGCTACACAACAGATATGACGTTACTGTCTTATACTCAAAAAAAGAATAAAGCTGTGGTGCTGATTTCATCGATGCACCATAATGAGTCTACGGATCCTGAAACAGGGAAACCAGAAATAATAGCCCACTATAATTTGACAAAAGGAGGAGTTGATGCACTCGATGAAAAATGTACCGTTTACTCATGTAGCAGGAGGACTCGTCGCTGGCCTATGGCCATATTTTATAAGATGGTTGATATTGCATCAGTGAATGCCTATACCCTCCAAACATCTTTTCGAGATAACACGGAGATTTCGCGATATAACTTCATAAAACAATTGGCAATGCAGTTGATAACGCCGGAGCTGAAACGTCGTTTCGGCAACCCACGTATTTCTCGAGAAGTACGCATGAACATAGGGCGCATCCTCCAGACAAAAGAAGAAATTGAAGTTGGTGAAGAGGAGAAATTAGCCGTGAGAAAAACCTGCAGAATTTGTCCCTCTAACAAAAAAAGAAGAACGGCCTATTTTTGTATTATGTGCAAACGGCCAGTGTGTTTGGAATGTACAAGAAAAATTTGCAGAGATTGTGCTGTATAAAAAATAAGTAAATCTATGCCTTGCAATTTTTTTTATGCTAAATTTGTTTATGTTAGCTTTAGGATTTTCTGAATGAGTTATATTCATATTTTATAAATCAAATTAAATGAACACTGTTTTTTAGTATGTTAGGAATATTTTGAGGCAAAATATATTATGTGCCAAAATCCAAAATTGTTGCTTCAATAATCAGAAGCTATTTTCCTGCAAACAAACGTTTTAGTATTTATCAATTTGAATACTTTTATTTTGTGCTCAGTAGACCTAGAATAATAACCAATTTCCCAATAAAGTGATTAAAAAATATACAATGCCAATTTTTGATAAAATAACATTGCCGTCTGAGAGACATCACGTCTGGTAGAGTGTGAGTGGAATATCACCTCTGTGGTTACGGGTTAACCTACACACTATATCCTCAGCTGGTACTGTAGGTCATGCCTTTCCAGTTGTCATATCCAGTGAATTCACATGTTATACTACGTTAGCTCGTTCTGTATATCCAGCTATTATCCACCACCGCGTGTTCTGTTGAGTTCCCATCTCCAGTTATCACTTTTTCAGCAACTTGACGTAGCCGCGCCGCATACGTCCATCCATTTTTTTCAGCATTCGGCTGAGCCTGCTGAAATATGAATACCCTAGACGTGAAAAGGAACAAAGCGGTAGTCGCGCGAACTGAAAGCCCTCTTACAGCTTACAAAAATGCAGTTAGCCGCGGGCACTAGCAGCCTTCTCCCTGCTCCTTAACGCTCCCACATTCGTTCTCTTGACCTGCTTTCGCGGAAACGTGCTGGATATGTGGTGGATAGTTTAGGGAACGCTGGATGGCTGAAAACCCATATGCTTATGCAAATAAGTAGGCCAGCTTACTCTTTGTTGATTACGAAAATCAAGTGATGGCAACCTACGCAAATTCTTTTTCAGTCGCAGTTTTCCGGGTGCGTGACGACAGCCATATCTGTACTTGAAATGTGTAATATAAAAATTAGAGAAACTCTTATTGCTATACAGGGTGTAAACATTATGATAGTCGTTATTGAAATGGGTAATAGAGGGGTCAAATCAAGTCAAAAAGTTCATATGACCCATGGTCCAAAAGTCAATAAATTTTTGTCTAAATCACATTATATTTTACAACTTTAAGTGCTTTATATCGACCACATTCACCAAAATCTCCTAATTTTCATAATCTAACCTAAAACGTTTTTAAATTGGGTAATTGACAAATAAATGGCAATAAGTTTTTCTAAAATGTGTAGTCAGTAAGTAAGTTTCATTAAATTGAATATTTAAGACACACATGACAACATCGCGTCGATCTTTCATCACCCTTATCGAACCGGCAATCGATCGCAAACGGTAACAGTGGTTAGTTATTGTTTTGCATAGATAGATTACTTTATCGTTTTGTCGAGCAGAGCATCGGGCGTGTTGTTTTGTTTTTGTTCGCGTACGTCGTCGAGTTTATTTACAATGTTCTCGAATCAAGAGTTCGCCGACATGTTGTTAGTTTACGGTGAAGTTCGTCAGAATTCAAATCTTTCAGCTCAAATTTATAGCGACAGATTTCGTCAACGGGTACACCCAGACAGAAGGGCGATGTGCAAGTGTGCCAAAAACTTCGAGATATAGGAAGTGTTCAGCACACTAATATTCGCACTCGTGAAAGACAGGTTACTGTAGAGCAGGAGGACCAAAGTTTAAATATCGTGGAAATCAATGCATATATCAGCACTCGGGAATTAGGCCGCCGCGTAGGAGTATCGCATACCATAGTCCATAAAATCCTACGGGAAAATTTGCTTTATCCCTACCATGTACAACGACTGCAGGCCTTGTTACCAGAAGACTATCCTCGCAGACTAACATTCTGCCAGTGGTCTTTGCACAAAAACATTGAAAATCCGGATTTTTTTAAAAACATTCTAGCGACGGACGAATGTACTTTTGTGCGAGACGGGATATTAAATTTCCATAATACTCACACGCGGGCCCAAGAAAATCCTCATATCATTCGTGAAGGTCATTTCCAACAACGTTTTAAAATAAATATTTGGGCGGGTATTCTTGATGATCAGGTAATTGGCCCTTTTGAGTTACCCCCAAAGTTGTCAGGAGAAGGATACCTTAGCTTTCTAGCCAAAAACCTACCAGAACTTTTGGAACAGACCTTAGACAACATACCATTACAACGGAGACAGAATTTGTGTAAAGCTGAAAGGCTGGATCAAAGGGTTGCCAACAGCAAGAGTGGATGATTATGTTGATGTAACAAATACATACTATATAAATGACAATATGTAGGGATGAAAATCTTCATTACTTATATTTTTTTGGCTATAACATGAATTAACACTCATAATGAGTGTCCCAAAAATTTAAGCTCTTATATAGGTATGTAGTTAATATAAACAACAAAATAAATCAATAAGAATGTATGTTTCATTGTAGTCACATGATTGTTCAGCGTATATTATTAATATATCAACATTTTTTATGGATTCATACTATTGTAACAGTGATTGGGCAAATTATTCGACTTTATACAACTCAAATATCTTTCTTCAACGAAAACGTTTTTAAAAAGATTTATTTTTGAGAAAGACCAAATACAATGATGTTAATTGAATGAGTTCTGAATCGAGACTGACTGCAAAGTTCATTATACAAACCAAAGTAAAGAACAAATGAAATACAATACTGTAACTGATAAGAAAGGAACGTGGAGGCAAAAGTCCTTGTTCAGCATATTCTTCTCTGTAGACTGGTACATAACTCCTCCACCCCTAGAATGAAGCTTCCCCTGGAAGGTGAATTTCTTTCTTCTTATATCTTGAACTGGAATCTTCTCTTCTAGTGCGTTTTGTGGGACTTGGACCTTCTTCTTTCATCTCGGCTAATTCAATGTCGATTTCTAACTTGGATGCTTTCTTGTTTCTCCATCTTCTATATAAAATTATGCAGCAGATGCTTGAAAATACGAGATATAGTAATATGGTCCAAATACTGGGTTTTCCAAAATTTTCTATGGAATTTTCTTCTAAAATTGGTAACATTCGATTAACTTGTAATTCTGGTAAATTTAATGTTTTCAGAGTAATTTGTGTCTCTGGGATATTTTGTTTCATAAAATGGAAATCCATTTTGTCAGCTACGAGGGGCTTTCCATAGGTTTTGTCTTGAAAGATAAGTTCATTGTCTTGGAATGATATTTGGCATTCACTGGCTTTAACTAAGAAAATGCCAAGTAATGACTTTGTATCGATTTGCTCCTTGCATTTAATTTTCAATTTTTCTTCGGTGAGAAATACAGCTAAATACTGGTTAATTTCGGGAATAAATTCAATGTGATTTTCTTCAATCTGAAGCTTCGTGTATCTACATGGTTCTGTATGATCTTCTGTAATTATTGACTTCTCGCATTGGGCTTTGTGATTGGCTAATATACGATTAGGGCATTGATAGATTCTACCTTGGGTACAAATCTCGTGCAGGGGTTTGATCTCATTTCGATCAGATTTTAGCAAATACTTATAATTTGGGATAATAGTGACGAATTCTGATTTGTGCATCAGAGTCGGTATGGGTAACATATAATAAAGATCGAAATGTTCAGGATAATCTATAGGAATAGATAGAAAATAACTTATTTGATTCTGATCGATTTTACAACTGATAGAAATAATAGATTCATAATCTAGCATATTTTCATACTTTACTTCAAATGGTAATTCATTTTTATAAAATGTGGATATCTTACGGAGTTCTTGAAATAATTCTCTAGTCCTTATTATACTGGGATGCATGGTTTTCAATTTGCAGAAAGTTATCGAATTTTCGATATCTTGTAAAATATTCAATATGGCATTATAAAGGATAATTAATTGATTGATAATGTCCTTCGCTGAAAGAATATCCCGGTTTGTTGTCTGGTTCAATAAAATATGTTTCAATTGTAAAATGTTATTTCTTAATGTCATCTCATTGTGCTGTATATCTTGAATAGTCCCGTTAAATTTTGCGACAAGTTCATTGTTTACTGAATATTGCATTCTCAGCTGATTTTGAATATGATGCTGATTTTCTTGTAAATGAGATAAAATTTTATCAATACGTTCTCCATCGTCGGAGTCTAAATTTCCTGTTATTGTTTTTACTACATAGCCTATGCCATTAAAAAGTCCTCTCTTATTGCGAGTCTTTTGAGAATGAGATTTAATGTATTCGGTTTTCTCTTGAATCAAGCTCCTTATATAAGATACTATCTTACTATAATTTTCTAGCTCGTTATTAATCTTAGAATGGTTTCTATAACTATAGTTAAGATTACTGTATTGAATATTCAAATCTTCATATTCCTTATATAAAGGTGATAGATCATAATAGTGCACAAAAGTATGTTTTGTCTTTTGTAGCCTAGCTGTGCCTAAATTTACTGGCAAAATTCCTAAATTGTTCGTTATGTTTCTTATTTCTGTTCCGCATCCGAAATAGATGAGGTATCTGAAATATTAGTAAATTTAAATTGATAAGTTTTCTTCCTGGGCCTTTTAATATTGGATAAATGGATATTTTTGGAAGTATTGGCATGTGTGGGATCTATCTCCGCTCTTTTTAATTTCTTATCTATACTAATTAATTTTTCTTGCTTATACTTATTTTTAGTTTTCTGTTGCTTCTGCTTATTCTTAACATATACCTTGTTAGGAATATCAGGCAAAACTTCACGTTTCTCATTTGCTTTATTTATAACTTTTTCTTTATTCTGTAATATCTTTTCATGTAAATTCCTATATACTAATTTCATTTTTTCCTTATGATTCTGTAAATAATTATTTAATAATTGCTTATCTATGTCTATATTAAAAGGTGATTCTGTATTGAAATGACCAGTAATCACTTCATAGGGTTTAAGATTGGTTACAGAATGTATTGTGTTATTATAAGCTAAAATAGCGTAATTTACCTTAGTTTCTATAGGTTCGTTCTTGTACTCTACCTGATTATTCAATAATCTTAAATGTTCTATGAGCGTTGAGTGGAAACGTTCTACGGTTCCGTTAGATTCTGGGTGCTGTGAACTAATAAAATGTATTTTGACTTTATGCAATTCTAAAAGTTCTTTGACTACTGAATTTTTTAATTCTGTGCCATTGTCGAAAATCATTTGATCTGGTATACAGTGATGTGTAAAATATCTTATAAATTTATTTGTTACCTCTACTCCATTGGCAGAGTTCAACATGTAAGCCTGACCGTACTTTGAAAATGAATCGGTCATAGTCAAAAATTTTGCATTTTCTAAAGAAATAGTGTCTACGTATAAAATTTGGAATGGTTTCGTAGGCGTTGGCGTAATATTATATTCAAGTTTTAACGGGTGTCTGTCGTATTTTGTTAACTGACAGATTTCACACTCATTAATATAAGTCTGTATCGAGTTTCTTAAATTCGGCCAATAATATATTTGTTTTATTCTTTTATCAGTTTCATCGATTCCTCGATGATTGGTTTTACCTTCGTGATAATTCTTGATTATATCCTTAATCTCATTTTGATCTGTAACGTCTATCAATTTCTTTGTGCATTTTACTAGATTTATTTGGGAATTTTTGAAATATGTTTGAAGAACTACGCTGAACTTTTCATAGACTGGGTCTTCAAAATATAAACAATATTTTACCTTTGGTGCAATAAATTCTTTTACAAATTTAATTGTATCAGCTTCAAAATTGTTCTTTGATAATTGAACGGATATTCGCTGTTTATTCACATGTAATCTACTAACTACTGGATCAGCTGGTTCGAGGTTTACTTCGGAAATAATAATTTGATTTTTTGCACAATTTACTGCTGTATCACTAATTGGAATATTTATCGTAGGATTTTCTATATTAGAATGAACAGTGTGTCCTGATGAATCATTTTCATTTTCATCAATTTTATCTAAATCATTGGGTTGAGGTGCGATCGAATAGTTATCGGTCTGATTGGGAATATTGGAAATATTCGATGGATTTTCAAGATTTCTATTAAATTCTTTCATGTATTGTGCCAGTGGAGTCGGTGCTCCTGTTTCATTAACATTTACTTCTATTCTAGATAAAAAGTCCGCATTTGTGTTTGATTTGCCTTTCCTGTAAACAATGTCAAAATCATGTTCTTCTAATCTTAAGCGCCATCTTAGTAATTTTGAACTAGCATATCTAACTGAAAATAACCATTGGAGGCTTTTGTGATCTGTTACAATAGTAAACTTACGTCCGAAAATATAAGGTCTGAAATATTTTACTGCATATACGATACTTAGAAGTTCTTTTTCTGTCGTGCTATACTTTGTTTCTGAATCACTTAATGTTCGTGAGGCGTACGCTATTGGTAAATCTGAGCCTAATTTACCTTGGGATAATATTGCGCCGATTGCATAATTACTTGCATCCGTAGTTATCAAGAATGGTTTGGAAAAATCCGGATATTGGAGTATCGGATCGTTTGTCAATAAAGTCTTGCATAATTCGAAACATTTAATATAATCTGCGTCATTGGGATTAATAATTGCATCTTTTTTCAATCTGATTGTCAATGGCTTAGTGATTTTCGCAAAATCTTTTATAAACTTACGGTAATAACCTAAAAGTCCAAGAAAGCTTTTAATTTGCTTCCTAGTTTTTGGTATTTTAAATTCTGTAATTGCCTTTATCTTATCGGGGTTTGGTTTCACACCATCCGCCGTTACAACATGACCTAAATACGATACTTCTTTTCTAAGAAATTCCGATTTGTCTAACTGTATTTTAAAATTTGACTGACGTAACCTTTCAAAAACTTCTCTAAGTCGAGAAATATGTTCCTGTAAACTAGTACTGAATATTATAATGTCATCTAAATATACTAAGCATTTTTCATTTTGAATACCTCTCAGTATGTTATCCATTACTCGCTGGAAAGTCGCTGGCGCGTTTTTTAGTCCAAATGGCATTCTTGTGAACTCGTAGTGTCCATTTTCTGTATTAAATGCAGTTTTTTGAATATCATCTTCTGCCATTTCTATTTGGTGAAAACCTGAAGCTAAGTCTAATGTTGAAAAATATTGGCATCGCCCTAATTTATCTAACAAATCTGTTATGTTTGGAAGAGGATAACGATCTCCCAATGTTTTTTCATTCAATTTTCTATAATCAATGACTATTCTCCATTTTTGCTTTCCCGATGCGTCTAATTTTTTTGGAACAATCCATATAGGTGAGCACCACGCTGAATGGCTCTCTCTAATAATTTTTTGATCAAGCATTGATTGTATTTGTCTTTGTACCTCTTTTCGGTGGATTTCAGGATATCTGTATGATTTCGTGTAAATGGGTATTTCATCGCTTGTACGTATATGATGCTTAATTTTGCTCGTAAAGGTTAAGTAATTACCATCTATGTGAAATATGTCTGAATACTCTCTTACTAACTTGGTGATTGCGTCTTTTTCTTCAGAGTTCATATGCTCTGTCCTAATTTTGGAAATATCAAATTTATATTTTTGAAAGTTCAAAGAATTAATATTCGGTGGATCAGAATTTTCTGAAACTTCGTAATTTTCAAAATTTTCTACATCTATTGGTCGAGATATGTCAAGAGAAATCTGTTCTTCAGATAAATTTAATACTGTGCAAATCGCTTCGTGATTTTTCACTGTAGTAAGACATTCAGGGATTTCTAAACATAATAATTTTCTGTATGGAATAATAGCATTACCATTTTTTAAATTTTTTATGTTAACCTTAATTATCTGTTCTGTTCTAGGTGGAACAGTGATAACATTAGAAGAATTTTTTGTAATCTCGTGATATTGCATGGGTATCCTTGTTGTGGGTGTGACTAAAAGATCATTGCTCAAATCAATGTTGGCATTCAATATCTCTTTCAGGTTATCGAGTCCTAAAAGGCATTGGAAATGTTCGTGAAACTTGAATAAATGAAATTTCATGAGAATATTTGGATTCTTAAAAATCTTTGGACAAGGTATTGTCATACTATATTGTTCGATAGATGAACCATGTGCTGAAGTGATTTGAAATGGGTCTTTTTGAATATGTCTTGAAAATAATTTTTTCGCAATTTCAGGGTGTATGAAAGATCTTGTACTTCCAGTGTCAATCAATACTTTGAGATTATACTCCGGAAATACAATGTATGGTAGTTTGCTACATTTGTCGGTTAAACTCATAATTTCTATTGACTTGGGTGGTCCGTTGAGACTTGTGGTTGTATCTGTACCGAGGCTTCTTGCCATAAAAAATCGTCAGAATTATTCTGAGAATAAGCGCACTCATAATTGTCATCATTTGGAAATTCTACAACAGGTTGGTCTTGTGCACATAAGTTAAACATAGCCTGTTCTGCGTTTATACCAGGTCTGTTAAAATTTCTACCTTGAAAATTTGGTTGCTGATACGTCTGTCTAGTGGATGTACTCATCGGAGTAGGCCTTGGCAGATTATTGATCTGATTAGGTCTAAAAACGTTATTATTGTGAAAATTCGTTCTATTCTGGTTAGGATTATTTGGTCGTACATTATTAGGACTAAATTGTCTTTGTAATACTGGACGCTGTACCGCTTGGTATCGATTCCTATAATTACCAAAGTTGTTGTTCATATGGTAGTTCGCCATATGCATATTATTTCGATTAACATTTTTATGTTTATCTACCTTATGATCAAGCTGAAAGTCGTTAGTTAATATATTCAGAGCTTCATTCAAGTCTGTAGGATTTTTCGTCCTCATGAGTGATCCTAGAGGTTCCTTTAAACCTTTTAGAAATACTCTTAATGCTACGCTTTTGCAAAAATTACATATTATCTGAGCTTCTTCACTCACACAATGTGTAGTTAAAAATGATATTTGTAAATTCAATAAACTCTGAACTTTGTTATAAAATTCAAAGGGGGTTTCATTGTTCTGTTTCAATTCACACATTTCTATATTTAGAGTAAATACGTCACGCTTGTCTTGATATGTATTTAAAAGTGCAGTTTTCAAGTCTGTCCAATTTTTTATAATATTGCTACTAATATTTAAAGCTGCATTACCTTTGATTTTCGCTAAAATACTACTCATAAGATATTCGTTCTGGAAGTCATTTTCATCCTCTAATCTATAAAATTTATTCACTAACTTTTCGCAAATATCTATGAATCTTGGTAATAATTCTTGTTGACCATAAAATTCGGGTATCATGTTAAGATACTCTGGGCGTAATGACATGCTTGATTGATTTACTTGACTTTTGTTCATATTGACTGTACTATTTAGTATACTAGGTCTTAATTGTAAGTTCCTTAAACTATGTTGGATATGTTCCGTATCCGACTGTGAGTCCGAATCAGTGTCACTCAATATATCATCAAACAGCTTTTGGTTGTTTTCACCCCTGTAAGACATTCGTACTTACAGTAGTAATCCAATCCGTCCCATGTGTCCGTATGCCTGGGCCACTGCTGGGTTGCCTGTCCTGGAGCAGATGTTCCTTCTGTCCTCTGGGCTGCTGTCGTCTTGGTTTCTCGATTTGGGTAGGGTTCTATCCCAAATCTGGTTCCGGTGATCACGGTAACGATATCGATATTCCGTCGGATCGTTCGCGACCAATCGCGGTTGGTTTCGTTATAGCCAGTAAACCGTTGAAACGAACCGAAAAATGTCCCTTTTTTCGTCTGACTATCCTACTGCTTTGACTGCGCCACTCAAATATCTTTCTTCAACGAAAACGTTTTTAAAAAGATTTATTTTTGAGAAAGACCAAATACAATGATGTTAATTGAATGAGTTCTGAATCGAGACTGACTGCAAAGTTCATTATACAAACCAAAGTAAAGAACAAATGAAATACAATACTGTAACTGATAAGAAAGGAACGTGGAGGCAAAAGTCCTTGTTCAGCATATTCTTCTCTGTAGACTGGTACATAACTTACATGAATATGTTTCTTTTTTTGTTTATTATTAGGCTAATAATTTAAACTCACACATAAGCTGTTTATCTCATGTGAGCGCTGGAATATTTATTTGCTAACATATTTTGTATTTTCAGATTGTGTAAAATGGCAAATAGATATAATTATTCTTATTATTATCATCATCATTATTATTAGGTAACTACAATATGAAAGCGGTAGCACTCTGATCGCCTTAATTGTCACTTTGAGCTAGCTGTCATTTACTTCATATTTATTTGTAGTAGCTGTTTGTGTTGCCTATACTTCGAGATATTTGAGCACTAGTGGAGGCTAGGTTCTATCGCCTGAGCTGTAAATTGGATGTGCCATTCTTCCATAGAATCAGAAAATCAGTTAATTGGGCAACAGACAATGTTTTTGAAAACAATCGACAGAAGTAAGGCTGAAACTTAAGCATTATACCTTGTGTCACACATGATTACACAAAAGAAACCTTATGTAGATAGACGATAAAACGGGCGTTTTTAGAAGCTGCAGATTCATTATCTGCCAACTTTAGAAATAAAGACCAGATAGTGTCTGCTATAATATGAAACTTTCCGCTAATAATTTGATGAGACGAGTAGAAGAAATGAGTAATGATTTTACAGTTAAGAAATGACTCCGATAATTGTGCTCATCTTTCTTTGCAGCCAGATGAATCCACAGATGTCGTTGACACCTCTCAGATGGCCGTGCTCTTCAAGATGGTTCTTAGTGATTTTACGATTAAAGAAGATCTCCTGAAGTTTATTCTACTAGGACTAGGACAGACTACTAAACAGGACTTGTTTTCTTCTGTTAAAAAAGAATTATTTCTTCTAAGAAAATTCCAGTAGGTGGCGCTCCAGCTGTGGTGGTTCGTGATAAGGGTCTCGTGGGGTTATGTCGTCAAGATGAAAGTTTTCCACAATTTCTCTATTACCACTGCATTACCTACCAGCAAGAATTATGTGGACTTTTTATAAAACCAAACAACGTTATGAAATTGGTAGGAAAAATTGTGAACAAGATTAGAGTTCAAACGTTTCAAAGAAGATTATTCAAAACCTTGACCGATGAAATTGCCTGTCAATACTACTTCTAAGTAGGGGACGAATGCTGGAACGCTTTAATGATATCATATCTGCCATAGTTCAATGTTTCAAGTTTCAAGCAACGTGATGAACCGATTCTGGAACTGGAAAACTCAATCTGGCTTAGAGATTTTGGTTTTCTTGTGGATATTAAATGAACCTAATATGCAGCTTCAGGGAGAGACAAAAAACTATCAGAAATGATTTCCGATATAAAAGGGTTTATCGAAAGTCTTGAGTTTTGGTAACAAAACTTAATCGATGGCGATACCAGACATTTTCCTGATCTTTCAAACAAGGTATCTCAAAGTTCATTAGGACCATATTTATGACAGTAAATATCATGTAGGAATGGTCTCCAACTTGAAGGATAACTGCATAAATCGTTCCAAGGATTTCACGGAATTGCTATAGTGGCGCAATTTGTTGTTCCTTCATGGAAATTGATATCCAACAGTTTGCAACTTCTGTTACACAGAATGTTAGCGAAGTCATCGCTGCGACAGAAATGGAAGTGATTGTGTCTCAAAATGATTTTGCTTTAAAATCATTAGTCTCAAATACAAAGTGTATATGGCCTTCAGTAAGTAAATATAAATATTCAGTTTTATGTCAGGTTGCCTTGAAAGTGAAAGCATTATTTAGTTCAACCTATTTGAGTGAATCTTCTTTTTCAAATATGAGGATTATTAATAACAGAATGTCGGTATCAAATTATACTTCAAACGTTAAAAAAATGGTCAGTGAGTCTGAGTGTCCGGCTTTTCACTGAACACGCATCTTTTATCTGTCTTTGTTTAAAATAGTGCGTTGCTTTGACTTATTTATTAACTCGTATGTAACATGCCATTGTAGCTGACGAAATACTTTGTTTATTTTTCAAACACCTACGAATGGTAGGAATGGATGTAGATATGAAGTATGTATTAGTTATTAGTGTATTTAAGTTTACTAGTATGTATTGGTATTAGTAAAATAATCACATATACTCGTATGTCGCAAACAACTATGTATAATTTCATTTAAGTCGGTTTACATTGCTTACGATTAGGTAGCTCACTGTTTATTAAAAAATTATCAAAGTATCTCAACACACTGAAAAGCTTGGCGACCACTGTTCTAGTGGATCAAATAACCATCATGATATGAATTGTTATAGATCGAAAGTTGCGCCAATACCCCAACTAATTCATACATCATAAATCAAGCGTTCGATGCATCCGAATACCCTGGCCATCACCTCATCATAGGTGGAGATGTCGGTAACACAATGAACAAAGTTTAATATTTATCTCTTTGTTTATTGCGCTCTCTTCGACAGAAGCTAAAATAGATGTTCCGAGCTTGACCACAAGTTTTTGCCGTATCCATAAGATTTATTCTCGGATTCTGAATGGGAGTATTTTATGTCCTCGCTCTGAGGTTGCTCTATTGTTTCCTACATTGTCGCTTCATACGACCTGCAATATTGCCAACGAGTTAAGACTAGGTAGATGGGGCAAGTCTTCGATTTGTTGTCTACAAAATCTCAGTCTGTAGCCAGGATGAAAGTGCAAGTTGCAAGAAAATAGAATATAAAATACATTCCATCCAATTCCTCATCTTCCTTCACCTCATAATAGTAATCATTTATTAATTTATGGGTTAATGAATTTCTTCAAAGCAATAAAAACATTATGTCCTCTCCATCCTAAAACACAGATAATATGTGTAAGACGTGTCAATCCCTACATCTCCCTGATGCATAATGTAATTACTATGGACATACACAAAAAAATATGAAAAATGTTTCACAAATAATGTCTTTTAAGTCCAAAAATCATCAAAACTAGTAATGTTTATTGTTTGTGTTTTTGACTGGCGGGGATATCTATCTGTCACTCGAGGGTTGCCAAGTCTAACGACGATCATGTCCCGTGGTTGAGGGTGCGAAATGAATCTTTTACACTTGATGGTTTTGCTTTTTTTTCGTGAAAATTTACTAGGTATCGTGACTATAAGCATCTTTGGTGGATTGTTCGATCCGGAATGGGAAAGATCTCCTATTTATGAAAATATTTTTGGTATCATCTAACCGTTGCAATCAGTGCACAAACACTGTGACATATGATTTATAGCATAACCCGCTGCTCTATCAATACAAATTTAACATACAGGTCGCCTAGCCGTGGGGATGCAGTGGTCGGGATGAATATCACGGCAGCAACTGATGATTTGGGCATGACTGGTAAGAACGTATGAAGTGAAACTCGCTAACTTCACAAGTTTGAAGATTTTGTACAATTTCTTTGAAAATGATGAAAGATATGTCTGATTTGGCAGGGTAATGTCGCAGCCAAATGGCAGTCACTATTTCTGACACATTCCGGATCGAAAGATGACGATACTCGTGAAATGTATTAATACCTCTAAATATAGGACCCTACTGTCAAGATGTATAACCCAAGGTACCGACGGAGCTATTTTGCGGCGTCATGGAAATAATTTTAAATTTTCATTTGCATTTTTTCAAGTATAGTGCAATGATTTTTGGAAAAATGTCACTAATAGTCTTATAAAGCATAGTAGAGTATATTTTAACAGTTGGCGGAACTTACTCCACTGGGACCAGGAGAGTGAAACGGGATATTAATGCACAATCTGGCATCCCTGTCGCACCCTCACAAAATGGCCGCTGAGAACCACACAAGTCACCGTGTTGTGATTGAATATCATGGAATTAAACCTTCAGAGTATTATGTTTTGTGACTGGTACCAAGAGTTGACAGATCCCACACATGTGTCACTCCTTGAAATGCAATAATCAGCTGTATTCAAATAATGTCTAATATAAATATAACCTAGAATGTGTACCCGTGAAAAAAGAAAAATATGTCAAATTTGTAGTTTTTTTTGCAGGTTTTATAGGTTTGCTGGTAGCTTTAAAGCATAAATTTGGGAATTTCTTAATCGCTGTGAATATAGTGTGGATGTTTGTTCAGTTCCTGAACAACGAAAAATATCCAACTTTATGAATGTATGGGTATCAAAAAACCTGAATGGTTTTGTGGGAATATCAATCTAAGGTGCCATAATGATTCTGATGAACGGCAAGTAAGTGAATGAATGTTTGAAAATCAGCAATATCTTTTGGTAGAGCCTGTTATCAAGTAGGTGCTTAATGGGTATCTGCAAGAGGTTTTTAGGAAAAAACACCCAGTACCACATATCAGTTGAAGAAAATAATATAAACATGAATAAAAATATCAACAATAGTAATTAAAACATGAATTTAATTCAAAAATCAAACATTTCTTAAAATTTTGACTGAATTATATGTAATTTCTTAATATATAAGCTGATAATGTTTCAATGACAAGTTGTCATCTCATACGTTGACAGTATTTTGTTTTCAACATTTCATACCTATTGGTTGCTAAAATTTGTTGATTGGAACTTGAACCTCATTCGCTGTATCTGATGGTCTGTTACCCTATAGATGGAGAATAACGGACTGTTGTTGTTGAAATTGGGCCTCAGTGTTATTTCTTGAAAGTGCGAGTGTTTGCAGGTAAATTGTGGTGTTCGTACACCCAGAACTGGCTGGTACGACCCCTCCTCTGTTCCTAGGGTTTGAGATTATGGAACAATCTGCCCGAGACTTTTCTCGTTTGTACTGTTCAGAAGTCGGATAGGCAATGTGTCTTTAAGATCCTTATAGCGACCGCGGTATCCCGGTATTTAGGCTTAAAAAAATAATGTGTATGTTTCATAAGTAATCTACAAAAGTTCACCGAAACACCCTAATAAAAATTATTTTCCTCTGAGCATCTAGAGCTATTCAGATTTTCAGAGATTTCCTAATGATGTTTTTCGCAAGAAATAATTATTATTTCAATCAATACAGGATCAGGAATGAGAAGGGACAGGCACATAGCTGTGGGCGCAAACAAATTGTAAGAGGGTGATGATTTGTTGAGATAGCAACTGAAGCTGTGAAAACGGATTTCTGAGAAACCCCTCGCAGATTTATACACGAAGCCCTGTCATGATACATGAATATTCATTACCATAGCTTTACCAAATAAGTTTGGAAGCCCGTTTCTGCGGTTTTTATCTGGCTGACGCCTTGAATTTGAACCGACTACTACTGACGGTCTATCTGCATATCATACGCAACCTTATTAACAATTCATAAAGGCTCATATACGCAACATGGTAAATATGCCTGTCACGATACTCGCAAATTCAGCACGGTGGCGTAAATACACTGATATACGCATCGTCGCTCAGTCATCCTTCAGCAGTCGAAGAATACGAACGTATGCTCGTCGAGTTGGCCGGTACGCGTATATCGAAAATATATCTATATCGTTCAAGCTCTAAGGAAAATGTACTGCAAAATACCTGATGTATTATGTATACGTATAAATTGCTAGCATGAGAAAAGTGACATATACTCTTCCCCACCCCTACAACCTTAACATCCAGTTTTTAACCTCTGCAAATAATCTGAATCCTCTGAATCTTCAAAAAAGCAAGTTTGAGCGATCTATACCTGATACGTTATGTAGTATAGACCAAGGCGTTTTTATATTCGAAAATGTATAAACCAAACAAATTCGTTGGCTACACACTCAAACTTGAAATATCAAATACCTTTGTCACTATTGAGATTTTGCAGATTGTTCAATTTACATCCTTACTAGGAAAGCAACTACTGGATACACTCAAACAAATAAGAGTAATTCAGCAAGGCATTCTTCAAATTGTGGCGCTAAAATGTTCTCGGTTGAGTTCCATTTTTCTAATGACTTCATGACATTTAAAAATTCACTGTAGTGAGAACACTGCACGTATTGTTGTGAAACTTTGAATTTAAGTTTACTAAAGACTGAAGTTAAGATTCAGTATTGACGTTCGATCCGCGCGGCCTACTATGTTTCTATATGCAAAACTTAGACATCCCTCGTAATTTCCAAACTATTTTCAAGAAAATGTCAACCGTCAGAAGTTAGGACATTATTATAAATTTTAAAATCATCTGCGAAAAACAAATGATGACCTTTTATTGGAGATTAAAAATAATACAGATCTCAAGTTAAAACTCTGAGGAACTGACTTGAAACCACCATATTCCACAAACAGTATTCTGTGGAATATACATGACTGAAGGATTCGGTCAAAATTTGAAAAAATAAACTCTACCTCTTCACATTGCGCGCCTCTGGGAAGTAGGAACGAGATGGTAGTTGCAGCAGAAGCGGGCAGAACAGAACGGGAAGGGCGCGGCGTGTGAAAGTGACATTCGATTTTCAGCGTTCGTTTCACGGCTAATTTGATCCCGCTTCCAGCTTGCTGCGCCACGCCAGTCGACAGTCGACAACACTCCACTCTTAAACCTCTAATAGACGAAGATTGGAAATTGTTTACTGCTTCGCCGGTAATTGCTAATTAAACGGGGGGTTGGGATAGAAAATGCTGCTGGTACACACCTTTCTGTTAATGACAGAAAGAAAGGCAGCAACACAAATAGATATCCGAATACAAGGTACGCAACGCTGCAGGAAGGAAACTCTAAAATAAACCAGACGGATGCGCTGTGTATTTGTTGCAGAAACGTATCGTAAGGCTGATATTTAACATTAAAAGGAGAAAGTCATGTAAAGCAATATTTCATCATAATAACTTGCTAACGCTTCCGAGTATATATATTTATGAATGCGCCCTCTGCACCTTCAATCACATGGACAAGTTTTTGCAGAACAAGGACTTAAACATGAACTACAACACAAACTAGAGCAAAACAGCACTTTCGCATACACTGTCAGTGTTCGAAGAATCCCCAGCCTACGCCTATACCAAGGTATACAATAAATTGCCATCAATACTAAAAGATATTAGATGCCCACATAGGTTCAAGAAAGAGCTGAGGAATCTGTTAATAGACAAATGATAATACTCAGTAGCTGAGTTACTTTCACCGTAAGAGTGATGCACCTTAAATCAAATAAGAAACTAAGGCTATATATAAATATATATATATTAGCGATCTGATACTTATATATGCGTACCTTATATTTTTTCTATTGTTATTCTACTTACTCCTTATACACCTTGTTCCGTTTATTTTTTGTATCTGCTTGTTTAGTGTATGTTTCGTTCATGCGCACATGCGTGCTTTGTGTTTTTTCCACCAACTGTGATTCTTTCAATTTTAACAGCTGCTTTTTCGACAAATTTATCTATTTATACTCGAATATATTTTTTTTTAGTAAATAATAACGTACTTATACAGGGTGTTCAGTGTGACAGTAGAAAACATTTGATCATAGGGCGCTTTTGATGATATCATCTACAAAGGGCAAACATTAAATGCATTAAATTCTATTTAGGCAATTCATCGTCTTTCTAAATTTGAACGCGTCTTGGGGCCGTAGTGACACTTTTCCGGATATGGGTCCCTATACTCAAATGTTTTCTACTGTTACACTGAATAACCCCTATAAGTTTGATCCCTTAGTTCTGAAGCACCCTGTATATATATAGATATATCTGACGAGTCTTATATCATACTTATGATCCGAAGATAATAAACCATCTAGCTATCTGATGAACCAAGCACGATACGGTCGCAAACAGCTGTTTAAATGTTTTGGATATTTTTAAACGATAGTTTAACCAATTTAGAAGTTATAAATATATCCTGGTCTCTCGGCTTATGCGCTAGTAGGTTGGATTCTTTAACAACCACAGCATTGGACGCTATGTATGGTGCTGCTATACTTTCTGGCCTGCCTAAATTCGCCTGCTTAACGATGCTTCCCATTCATGGCGGCATTGATTAATTTCGCGGCATTACGTACCTCTAAGTTAACTTATAATAATCGTCTTTATTAGGGGCGTAGATTTTGACTTAGCCGACCATGTTATACTTTTGGATAAGTTGGATGGATATGGAATCGGGGGTAAGCCATTTGACTCGTTCCACAGTTATCTAAGCAACAGAAAACATTATATTGAAATGCTGACTGCACAGTCTGACCAGCACCTATATCATATAGGTGTTCCGCAGGGCCCCATACTTGGTCCCCTCCCATACATAATATATCGTCTGTGATTAAAAACGGCATGGTCTTAAACCACAAAAAGACAGTGTTCTTGAGATAACTACTCTAATACGCACATGGACCGCACTTTCCTTGTAAAATCGAGAGGTAGATCGATGGAACACGCAGAAACAATAAAATTTTTATTAATACATATATCGCAAAACTGCAAATGGGATACGCATATAGAGAAAGTTAGTCAAGAAGTTACCCCTCTCTGCTACTGCATGTATCAGCTAAGTTTTATCGTTGATAAGTGGATATTGTTAATGTTTTACCATGCACATATCGATTCTAGTCTGGCTGATGGAATAGAAGCGTGGGGAGCATCTTCCAAGTTACGAATGCTTTTTATAATACAACAGAGCTATACGAACTATTGCAAAGGTGGAAAGGCGCTTCAGTTGCAGGAAACTTTTCACAGCCTTGACGATATTAACGCTGCTACGTACTAGATGTATTGATTTACGTCAAAACAAACCTGGACAATTTTAGTTCTATCAATTCTGGTACCATAAACAGAGAAGTGTTGGAGGTGCCGTCATATCAGTAGTCGAGAACGTAATACATGGCAATAAAACTCTTCAACGGACTTCCCATTAATTTTAAATCACTACCGCTGACATTGTTTATAAGAAAATCAGTCAAATTTTAGCGGATAAAGCTTTCTACTCTATAGAAGAGTTTTGAATGTGTGATAGTCTTTTTTAATTGTTTTAATGTATTAGTTAATTTTAATTTGTTAAGTTGTCATTTTAGTTCATTTTCATGTGTTTTTTTATTAGATATTCTGAATATTATTTATGTATGTATGCAACAATATTCTTCTGACTCATACCATATCACTTTGTGATCCACACTTTTTCACGATGCCATACCAAGGGTGAATTTAGAAACCTTTCTGGGGGGAGGGGCGAAGCTGTCGTTGCGATTAAAGTTTAAGCGTTGCATGCTTAAACAGCGCTTCGAAGAGCGAATGTTCTTGTACAATCGGAAGAGGAGGGACGGGAATACACCTGGGGCGGCGCACATCTTACGATTTAGGTCTAGTAAGGTAATTTTTACATCAAGTTACAGCGACAGTCATCCAGCAGGTTCTGCGCGATATCGCGGGAAAGCGGGATCTTGAATTGCAGGATTGCAATCCCGAGTTTTCATCCTAAGGTCCACATAGTCTTAGTCATGGCCCTTGCCAGGTGGATTCCCGTTCTCATAAACTCGCACACACTGTAGGGAAGGCTGGAGTGTTGAAAAAGAAAACAGTACTCTAGGGAGAAGCAGTGTTGCAGCTTTACCTATACTCAGCATTGAACAGTCAAACCGGGAACATTTATGCAAGCGTTAACGAAAATAGGTATTAGTGTTTTCCAAACTGAACTAAAATTACGGCACATTATATAGATAGGAGAAAACTTAGGTGCGTCAGTCTTTGGCCTAACTAAGTAAAAAGTTCCACTATTTCGTAATCGAGAAAGTACAAAGAAGCTGAGTTGTTCTAAGATGACTTTGAAGTCTATAATGCCATGGATAAGCTTTTGAAGAAACTGAACTGAATCCCTTGTGAGTCTGCTCTCTGTACTACATATATTATGTCTCACCATCAACACTATGCGGAAAGCCAATAGCAGGGTGTATCCATCCTCTTTATATGAAAGATATTTTTAAAACTTTCTTTGAACAGTCTCTTGGCGGTCAGTATAAATTTGATGACGAGGATACCCGACCAGGAATTACATACAGAAGTATAGTACAGCGTTTTTAATAAAAAATTATGGAAATCTCCATCAGCATTTCTTCCAAAGTCATCCAGTCAAGTAGTTCAGTGATGTAGAATTCACAAGTATCCTCTACTTCCAATAATGAAACGATATTAGAGTAGCACATAGTTAAGATTTGATCATTTGATAGTTGCTCCATCCTTGGACTTGAGCTTTAATAACCTTTCACGCGCTCATTGCCACAACACACTTGAAAACGTAGCACCTCTGTTCAACAAGCATATGCGGTGTGTAACCCCATTCCTACTACAATAAGTTATAAATAACATCCTGTTTCTTATTGTCGGAAGAAGAAACCATTCATAAAGCGCGAATGTTATTTCCCACAAAGGCCTTTTAGGGGAAAGTACAACCGAAGACAAAACCTGACTCTCTCATCAGACGTTTATTATCTGTTTTTCGGGTCCACTTTCCATTAAAACCGCTCCCTGGCGGCTAGGCGGTTCTATCGAAATGAGGGCTTTTGTACTCCAAGGCACCCTCTATGTTGTGGGGTAGAAAAACAACGCAGATTGAGGCTGAGAACAATGCCGAATCTCAGCCAGCTGTCACCTCGACGGCGGCGGTGACGACATAGACATCCAAGGCCTCCTCGATTAAATCTAATAAAAACAAAATTGAATAGCCTTGTTCAGTCTCGTTAAAACTGGTCCTTGATAGTACTGGAAACATGGGCACAACATATTTCTATAACTACGCGAATAAGTACGCTTTACTGTTTGCAGTCGCCAAGCAAAGTTGCAACCCGATGATCAACCCATTTTATTCCATGATTGCCTTTACGATACATGAAAGCATCGATTTTTTATGCAAAATTCAAATTCAGTTTCAACTATGATAAAGGTTTGGCGGAAGGATATCTATTTTTTTAATGTGGAAATCGAGCATACACACTAAGTTTTGCCATACTTTCTGCATAACCCTAATTTCAGAGATACGTACCAAAAGCGGACCCCTAGGGATACAGAATAAATTTAAAACAGATACACAGCTTTTAATGAACAAACCTGATTTTTTAATAATGTTTGATAATAGTAAGGCTCGTGCTATTTTTTTTTTGAACAACTCAGTGTAAAGCAATATTTCTTCCTGTTTACTTCCATTGCATTTTCTTTTCCAAAGCCTTGGTCATTCGATTTTTATTATTTTTTTCATTATCCTTTTAGAAATTGAACAGGGATTTCAAATGACTAGAGGATAGTAGACACTTCCTGTTTGTGCGATTGAAACTAATAGCTTGTTTAGGTCAAAATCGTGGACAAATCTGTATTGTGTGACTTGAGGGGCGCGTGTCAGATACTAACCATTTGCATTTAGCAATAATGGAAATCGAGAGCCAATGAGATCAGCATCAGTACCACGTAACTTTAAAAGTGACATTATATCGATTTCTAATACATAATACTGGTATGTTTTTCTAAAAAACGTCAGCTAGGAACTGTCGTTTTAAATTGAACAGAGAATTAAAAAAAAATTTTATTTGGCAAAAAACCCGTACGCACGCCACTCTTAAAGCTAAAGATTATTTTTGCATTGAAAAATATGCAACTTTATTAACTTTTACTACGTAGGTACTAAACATCACTGAAATATCTTAAGCGGTACTGAAAATATTAATTAATTTTTATTTTTTCCCTAAAACTTCAACAACTCGAGTTTTTGTAAGGAAACATTTTTGGACCATAGTTTATGAAGCAAACTAACATTAATTTTTCACGTAGATTCACACCCTTAAATATTCGCGTATCATTAAGGAACACTCTGAAGAGTCAATCTACTCGACGCCACCTCTTACGTAACACACCTGCTAGTGAACGCTTTAGTGGAAGGCCCTAACTTGGGGTTATTTCCTCTACAACATAAAATGCCCCAAAAATGCGTTGGCGGTGTCTTGAGGGGTGGATCTCATACGTATTTAATTGTCTCTCCACTAAGAAACAGTCCCTAAAGGTCTAGAAAACTAGCAGGGTCTTTAACCTAACAAACAGTAAAATTAATTACCGTGGGACTGTAATGACAATGTGTGCCTGTAAAACAAACCGGGCAAAAAGTAACGAGTCCATAAGTATAAAATAACAAACGTTTATAAACGTGTTTAGTGCCGTTTAGCATTTATATTTGCCAGAACACAGAGCGTCCTCTAATTGGCCATATAATTTTTGGACGAGGTGAAACTGCCCCACTATTTTTGGGTTTATCGGTGCTATACTCAACTCGATTATGGTTATGGCCTTTAGCCATGTTTAACGAACGGAGTGTTTAGGATACACTGCTAGTAACCTAGCAAAGTGCTCCACTGCTCTAGAAGTACAATTGATTCGCTACTTTTTAAGCAGGCCATGGTATTGTGCCTATGAACGAAAAAATAGAACCTAGAGATTATTCTCATAGTAAGGAGTTGCATTTACAACGAAGTAACATCATATACATCATTAATCAGTCTAACAAGGTGACACGTACGTCTAGACATTGGTCCTATTTTCTTTTGTATTTTCAACCGTCCAAAATCCTCAAACTGAATCCAATACAAGTGTAAATCTCTGAACTTATACTCGGCAATATATCCCTACGCCCATAGTAAACTTCCTCCTGTGTCTCAAGCAAAAATTATATAAGAGTCTCAGATGGTCTATTTCACTGCCATAGCTTTTTCAGGGACTGTATGTAGTTGTTGTTCCATTCCATTACTTCTTTTATGAAATGATAATGTTTGTTTATGTAGGATATCCAAGAGTTTTATGGAAAAACAGAAGCTTTCGCTTCAGACCGTTTTCAATGGTAAATTAAATTTGGAGGGTAAAGGGTCAAGTGTGCCTTGGAGCAAGGATCGAGGCGCACTGTTTTTGTCATGTTTCGTCTACAAAATGAGATCAAAAATTAATTATTCAACAGAAAGGGAGGAGTTACTACAGTTTAGGATGACTTCCATGCTTTGAGTATACAACACACAATTTGTTTTTCTACCTCAGGATTTCGGCATGGTACAGGACTGCGAGACACTCTGCAGTAATGAAGAAAAGGAAAATAAATGAACTGCCACATTCTTCCGAGTCACTTAGTATATTATATCAAATGACATCTCAAGTGCGTGTCAATTTATTATTGGTATGTCCAATAACTTGAATTTTTTATTACTGGAATACAGAAAAAACTTGACAACCTAATTTTAACCCAAACTCATCAAAGATAGTGTTGACGCCTATGTGAGACAAAGGCATCCACAGCGTGTTGCCTGTACATCTCTGATACACGCTCAATCAGCAACAAACGCTGGGCGGGTCATCATCTGATGTATCTCTAATGCAAATTAATGATGTTGCCTTCACTCTCCCGATCTCCGCACCACGCCTCTCTGCTACACAAATGGATTGCCGGTCAGTGGATATGGCCTGCTATGATATACATGCATAATAGGAGATGAGAAGGGAGCAAACGAAGTTTGAAAGAAAAGTCTTAAAATGGCTGGTCTCTGATTTAATAATAATGTGACAACAATAATCTTTATTCCTACAGAAATGGAAACTTTGGAAAATGTCAGTCGTACTCAGCAGTAGGCGTACAGAAACAGTAAATAAAAACATATTTGATGTGCAAATACCAACAAGAATTTAAAAGAATATAAAGATAATAAATAGTAAGAAGAGACAAAGACAACATTGTTAAATAACAGTGCAACACTGATGCTAAAAATGCTATGGTACCATTTTTTAGTAAGAAATTCTTGAGTTTTATTTCAAACAAATTTAGACTTCTACAACATTTCATCATTCAACCTGTTGAACATTTAAATACTCTGATACAATGACGATTGACGGCCAATCCTGTATTTATAATTTGGTAGTATGTAGTTATTATCACTACAAGCGGGATATTGTGAGAATCTTTATGTTGTCTTAGGTGTCCTTTTGAATAACTTATTGTATGGCGGTCTCTCTGATATGTCTGAAATTGTTCCGATTATTCTTTTTATTCAAAGAGGCGCATTCTTAGCCTCACTAGAATTGCCCCAAAAGCATACCCCATACAACAGTCTACATGACACTTGAGTATGGTAAGCCTGTAGAAGCTCACCTATATGAACAGTATTTGTATGATTTCTAATTAGGAAGCACACTTAATCAAGTTTGGAGCTCGCAGCGTCGCAATCGGCTTTCCAGTCCGTATGCTCGTATTGTTACATCTAAAAATTTTATATGTGAGGTTTTATTTATGATCATGTGATCTGAATATCTGGAAATATATATATAGTTATAAAATGTTATCAAATTGGATTTAGACGGATGAATAATTATAATAATAATAAAAATAATAATAATAATAATAATAATAATGTTTATTGGTCCAATTACAAAGTTCTCGTATAAATAATAACGGCAATGTCCAATAAACATAATATACCCACAAAAGTGTATACCCTGTTCTTGGGTTTTAACCATAGTTGAGTTATATTAATCCAACAAATTTTCTTTATGTATACTGTTCATTGTATAAATTTGCATCATTTTATGATCAAATAAGATACAGGTTTTTAGTGTCAACAAAATTATGGATTTGTAGCCTTGGTTGATTTAGGATGCATGATTTTAATTCAGTTTTTAAACGTTTTTTACATTTTATATACTTAAGGTTTGCAGGAATGACATTATAAAATTTTGAGCGTAGAAAATAGAATGATCTTTTGCTGATAGTTTTATTAGGTCTAAGAATTAGTGCAGAGGTTTCCTTGAATCGCGTTTGATGGTTTTTGGATTTTTTGTTAAATATATTATTGTATGATAAAGATAAATTTGCCGGCAGTTGAAAATCTGAGATTCATTGTAAGGATTTTCTGAGGGATAACATTTCTTTTTATTCAACATAACTTTCTAAATCCACTTCTGCGTAATTTCAATCTTTTTATAATAATTATTCATGACTCCCCCCCCCATGCTAAGATTCCGTAAGATAGTAATGATTGAACAAGGGTATTATATATCATCTGTAGATATTTTTCGCTTAAAAAACTGCTGAAATATTTGACTTTCGGAATAAGGTATCTTAATTTTCTTACTAAATCTTCAATGTTTGTTTATTCTATCTTAGATGGTTATCTATGACTACCCCTAGGTATTCGATATTATCAACCGATTGTATGTTTCTACAGCTAAACAACGCTTTAATTTGGAGTTGATTAAAGTTTGGGGAAGATCTGTTGTCGCAAGAAAATGTAATAAAGTATGTTTTGTTGAAATTGACTGTTAAAATCCTTTCCGTGAAATAAACTAATACAATTTTGTTTTTTAAAGAAGTCCAATCTTTGTCTGAACTAAATAATTGCCGTATCGTCTGCGAAACCGTTAATTTCTCCATCTTTCTTTAATTTGAAAAGGTCATTAATATATAAATTAAACAGCATAGGTCCTAATACGGTTCCTTGTGGAACTACACATCCAACAATCATATTTTCACTCAGTGTACTGTTTATGTTCACACATAGTGTCCTGTTTTCCGAATAACTTTTCATGAGTTGATAAGTGACTCCACAAAATCCTAAATTTTGCAAGTTTCTTAATAATTTTTGATGTGTAATACTAACGAATGCTTTGGTTGGCTCTACAAAAAGGCATGCTGTTGATTAATTATTATCAACGTACTTGTAAATTTTGGTTGTTAACTGAAAAAGTGCATCTTGACTTGATTTTGCTTCCTGGAATCCATATTGCTCTTCAGATATGAGGTTGTATTTTGCAATAAATTTTGAAAAGCGTTTTTTAAGAATTTTTTCGAACATTTTTTAAAAGTTTGTCAATACTGAAATTGGGCGATAATTACAAGGTTTCTGTTTATCTCCAGATTTAAATACATGTTTCTGAATGAATAGATATATAGCAATTTTTTTCAAACCAGTCGCACAGATTTTATCCCTCATTCACTTTAACTTCAGTTAAGGTTGTGCTTTTGTCTGATACTGACGCTGTAGCAAGAGCTTTAAATTAAGAGCTAGTCTATCCGTAATATCATTAACAAAGAGTATAAGCAATATTAGTCCCAGGATGAAGCCTTGGGGCACACGTTTCCTGTTGGATGTGTTAGGGATACATAATGTCTTCTATCACACAGCTTTCAAGCCATTATCCCGCGAATGACATATTGTTCAGAGCTTGTATTTGATGACTGACGCAATCGAAAGCGCAGAATATTCCCACAGGAGAATCGCCAGATTGTATGTAGTTCACAAGGTTATCAATAAATACGTGTATGGCATCGTGCAGTGTTACATCCTAAGCGAAAACCAATCTGATTATCAATGAAAATACTTTTTGTTTATAATTAAGTAATAGTTTAAAAAATAAAAAAAACACAGTTGTTTTAGACCTTACCGAACTAAAAAGCAGAAAATAATGTTTAATTCCAAAGAGTTTGTATTACAGTAGTAGATGGTCGAACAACCAATCGTAATTTATCAAAATCAAAATAAAATTAGAATAAGATTTAAGTTATTAACAGAATAATTTAATTCAGAGTAAGAAGCGTGGGGTGCTTGATATATTAAATGTTACAATCATTATATTGGCAGCAGTCTATGATAAGAGAGATGAAGTAGAAAATACAGTAAAATGCACCACTTGTATTACCCAAAATTATGTCAAAACCGCCATCCCTTGGATTCTAAGATTCATTGCATCAAGTTTGAAATACTGAATATCCCTTAACTGTTATTTATCATATTCGCCTGTAAAGGTTGACAATCGCATTTATAGGATTAAATTCATTAAAATAGAATTCTCTAGACTTTCCTATTTAGAATATTTGATTATTTAAACGGTATTTTGCAAGGTCATAATATCAAGAAAGTATTAATAACCATGTACACTTTATTTGCTCAATACCTTTTTCACAAGCGTTGTTGAATATGCTGTAATTTTTCTGATAACAGAAATAAAAGATAGCTGTGCCTACATTACGTGGACTATTTTCTCACTGATCCCTTTATTTCAACAACGCATCATTTGAGAACATATCATGTAAGGCTGATTGAGTAAAAGACAACTTCAGAAAAAAGTAGTCTCAAAGTACTGATTTCCTAAAAAAACCTTAAAATAGCGACTCAAAAACAATGCCCAACATGATGATAACATATATGGTTTTCTGATTGGAGTAGACTCCCCCCATTACCCGCTTGCATTCCTCCCTTGCTAGGATATATTTGACGTCATCGACAAATAGTTTTTTTGATATCCTGAAAATTGTCTCTGAAATGTGTGGTTGCCAAGCTATGGGGTGCTTTGACGTTTATTAGACGGTGTAACCTACCTATTGAACATAGTTGATTGTAGACTAGTAAGTAAAATGTGACACGTGGTGCGCTACGGCGTACCCAGGATACTTTTTAAGAATCAAGTTTCAGACAACGCAGAGTCAAGGAGTACGCTTTGAGGGGGGATCCTGTTCAGCGCACTTTTATTTTTATCCCTCATTCACTTTAACTTCAGTTAAGGTTGTGCTTTTGTCTGATACTGACGCTGTAGCAAGAGCTTTAAATTAAGAGCTAGTCTATCCGTAATATCATTAACAAAGAGTATAAGCAATATTAGTCCCAGGATGAAGCCTTGGGGCACACGTTTCCTGTTGGATGTGTTAGGGATACATAATGTCTTCTATCACACAGCTTTCAAGCCATTATCCCGCGAATGACATATTGTTCAGAGCTTGTATTTGATGACTGACGCAATCGAAAGCGCAGAATATTCCCACAGGAGAATCGCCAGATTGTATGTAGTTCACAAGGTTATCAATAAATACGTGTATGGCATCGTGCAGTGTTACATCCTAAGCGAAAACCGATCTGATTATCAATGAAAATACTTTTTGTTTATAATTAAGTAATAGTTTAAAAAATAAAAAAAACACAGTTGTTTTAGACCTTACCGAACTAAAAAGCAGAAAATAATGTTTAATTCCAAAGAGTTTGTATTACAGTAGTAGATGGTCGAACAACCAATCGTAATTTATCAAAATCAAAATAAAATTAGAATAAGATTTAAGTTATTAACAGAATAATTTAATTCAGAGTAAGAAGCGTGGGGTGCTTGATATATTAAATGTTACAATCATTATATTGGCAGCAGTCTATGATAAGAGAGATGAAGTAGAAAATACAGTAAAATGCACCACTTGTATTACCCAAAATTATGTCAAAACCGCCATCCCTTGGATTCTAAGATTCATTGCATCAAGTTTGAAATACTGAATATCCCTTAACTGTTATTTATCATATTCGCCTGTAAAGGTTGACAATCGCATTTATAGGATTAAATTCATTAAAATAGAATTCTCTAGACTTTCCTATTTAGAATATTTGATTATTTAAACGGTATTTTGCAAGGTCATAATATCAAGAAAGTATTAATAACCATGTACACTTTATTTGCTCAATACCTTTTTCACAAGCGTTGTTGAATATGCTGTAATTTTTCTGATAACAGAAATAAAAGATAGCTGTGCCTACATTACGTGGACTATTTTCTCACTGATCCCTTTATTTCAACAACGCATCATTTGAGAACATATCATGTAAGGCTGATTGAGTAAAAGACAACTTCAGAAAAAAGTAGTCTCAAAGTACTGATTTCCTAAAAAAACCTTAAAATAGCGACTCAAAAACAATGCCCAACATGATGATAACATATATGGTTTTCTGATTGGAGTAGACTCCCCCCATTACCCGCTTGCATTCCTCCCTTGCTAGGATATATTTGACGTCATCGACAAATAGTTTTTTTGATATCCTGAAAATTGTCTCTGAAATGTGTGGTTGCCAAGCTATGGGGTGCTTTGACGTTTATTAGACGGTGTAACCTACCTATTGAACATAGTTGATTGTAGACTAGTAAGTAAAATGTGACACGTGGTGCGCTACGGCGTACCCAGGATACTTTTTAAGAATCAAGTTTCAGACAACGCAGAGTCAAGGAGTACGCTTTGAGGGGGGATCCTGTTCAGCGCACTTCCCTCTATTTCAAATCCTCCCACCTAGATTCTAGATCTGGACAGGGATACGATGAACATACTACTTTTTCACCCAATCCCGATGTATCTCTTTTCTAGTAAGTGTTAGGTGCCATGCCTCCTCTATCTTATTATTTTTCCCCCATAGGTACATATTTATATTGTCAGGTTTTAATATACCCTCGGTAGGCGCGTTTGTGGCGCGTTCTATAAATACCTACATAATAAATTCTACTTCTTATTTTTTGCGGCTCTTGTGTAGTTTGCGCCAAAGTGGAATATAAGTCTGCTCAAAGGAATGACGCGGGCTGTAATAAAAATCTGCAAGTGACGGCGGGCCTTGAATTATTAAGACTTTAGTAGAACTTTTCTTCAAGATAAAATTGTAGGGCGAAAATGTTCAGAGACGCTTAAATTTAAATTACAATGGAATCACGTAGCTTGAAGTTTTAAATTACCTTCTGTGCATCTTGAACTGGCATCTAGATATAGCCCGGTATGTGGTGGACTGTAACTTCGTATTTTTCTTCATAGCTTTCAGGGTACTTAGGTTTTGCTTTCACGATTTTTTTAAACCGAATCAGCTGCGCAGGGATGTAGAGTGGATTGGATTGATCGTACAGGAAAAAAGATCATGGATATGTAAGAGGAACAACGTCGGAGCCCTGGAGAGCACCCGCGTTGACGTTGTGGGATGAAGAGAAGAACTTGTCAATCACGACGGATATTTTGTGGCTAGAAAGAAGAGTAGCGACATGAGCCTCACCATAGGACTGGATCTGATTACTTCTGTTGCAAGACGTAAGCTACCCCTGTGGATCGCTGGTACCAGACACCATACTGTCTGCCGCTAATCAATCCGTGGCGTTCTAGGAACTCCAGAAACTCCTGATTATACACCCCTCCATCACCTTACTTATAACATAAAGCAGAGCTATAGGCATGAGTCTGTGATGGATCTCTTTTCTGGGATGGGTTGGGCATTAACAGATTTCCAGTTTTCTCGGAAAGTGCTGGATTTGTAAAATATCTGGAAGGGACGCAAAAAACTGGATCAAGCTCACTCCACAGTTTCGTGTCGTAAGCTAGGACGTCCCCCGTTAATCGCTGGTGCCGGAAACCGTGCTACTACTACCCTGCTTTGATATATACTGTAAGTGAGTGACTGACTCCTATTATATTTATAAAATTTCCATCGGAATTTATCTATCCATATCAAAGGGGACAATCGGCAAGTGCCAATTTTTGATAGAAATTGTTTTTGTTCCTTCTTCATATTTGAACCATCAAAAATCCTAAAGCCTAGACACTCATGGGTACCGCGAGTATATAGGGAGATACAGGGGAAAGGGGAACGCCGCAATGACTCTAGCGAGGGAACACGTGTGCATGCAACATAGACACTTTATGGCCCCGCTTTAGAGATACGTGGGGTGGTACCTCCGCGTTCCACAGTCAGAAACCGTCTACGGACAAAGTAAATTTCTAATGTAAATATTCTTACTTATTATTATTTGTTAAGGCTTGTACGCGTTAGCTACATATTCAGAACATTTTTGAAGCAGATTTAGCGAGAGAGTTTATGACATCAAGGCTATTTGCTGTAGTTGTAAGGGTCGATCTTAGATCCTTTTTTGGGATGAGTTGAACATGTGCAAATGTCCAGCTTTATGGGAAAGCAACGGAGTCGTAAGATATCTGGAAGGGACGCGAGAAAACAAGAGCAAGCTCTGCTGCATATCTCGTCAATACAACGGCAGGAATCAAGTCTGGACCAGAATCTTTGTTAATATCGAGCGACAAGAAAACCCGTCTTACGGTTGTATGCCTGAACGTTATATCCCGCATAGTGTATGGGAACGCCTGAACCGACGTACATGGTGGAGTTGTCAGCAAAGGTATTGGTAAGCGCTTCCGCCTTAGCCTTTAAGACGGTTACAATTGTTCCATCCTAGCACGTAAGTAGTGGAAGCCTACTGCTTCAATTTTTGAAAAAGACATTCAATAGTTCTTCCGCACACATCTCCTATCAAAAACTAAAAGGTGTACTTGAAAGATATGTCTTCTAAATATTTTCTGAAGAAATTACTAATAAACAAGTCGCATATTTTACGGTGTTCAGCTGGTCACCCTAAAACTACTGGCATCACCTTTAAACGTCTATCTCCCTCACACATACATATCTAATCTGTCCCTGTGCACGAACATTGGTTTGTAATGGGTGATTTTTTTGCTAGTATCTTTTTAGCAACACTGTTTTTGACAGATGACGCTTGAATCATGTCTTGTGTCATTGTCAAACTTGTTCAGTTTGGTCTATAATTTAACGATGAATCGACTTACGAACGAACAACGCTTACAAATTATTGAATTTTACTGTCAAAATTAATGCTCGGTTAAGAGCATCGAGCACTGCTTCCAATTCATGGGCAATTTGGTCGGCCTACTGAGAGAGCTACTCGGAAGCTTGTGACTAAATTTCGAACCCAGTTTACATTATTGGACATTAAACCACCAACACGCAGACGTAGAGTGAGGACTGAAGAAAATATTGCGGCTGCATCCACCAGTGTCAGTGATGACCGTGAAATGTCGATTCGCCGCCGTTCGCAGCAATTGGGCCTCTGTTACTCCACTACGTGAAAAATTTTGCGACAGGATTTGGGTCCAAAACCTTACAAAATACAGCTGGTACAAGAATTGAAGCCACACGACCTCCCACAACGTTTCCAATTTGGTGATTGGGCGCTGGCAAAGTTGGAGGAAGATCCACATCTTTATCGAAAAATTGTGTTCAGCGACGAAGCTCATTTCTGGTTGAACGGGTACGTTAACAAGCAAAATTGCCGCATCTGGAGTGAAGACCAGCCAGAACCATTACAAGAGCTACCAATGCATCCCGAAAAAATTACTGTTTGGTGTGGATTATGGGCCGTACTTGTTCAAAGACGACAATGGCCGGAACGTAACTGTGAATGGCGAGCGCTACCGTGCGATGATAACAAACTTTTTTTTGCCCAAAATGGAGGAGCTGGACTTGGCTGACATGTGGTTTCAACAAGACGGTGCCACATGCCACACCGCACACGGGACCATGTTAAGGCTAATGTCTACAGGGATAAACCAGCAACGATCGGCGCACTGGAAGCCAATATTGACGCATTTATTCGTGAGATACCGGCCGATATGTTGGAGAGAGTGTCCCAAAATTGGACCTTGCGCATGGGCCATCTAAAGAGACCGTTCTATCGACTCAAATAAAGATTTAATCGTTTTTTCAAGTTTTTTGAGTTTCTTTTGAAAATCAAATCCTATACCTCTTAAAAAATCACCCGTTATAAGCTTTATTTCGTCAACTCAAATTTTTTCTCGCCAGAGCATGAGTTCCTAGTAACTGTCAGTTTGGCAACCCACTTGACTTGGGCGCGCCATTTTTAGTTTACCTTCTATTCGTCCTCGTAGCGCACAATATCGACAGTTTTTGCCGAAATTATAGGAATATTTTGAAATAGCGTAAAATTAATAAATTCATGTATGCAAGAACTGCTGCGTTTGAGATCGGTTTGCCTAGTGTGCAATTTTTCCATGGAGCTTCGTAAATGTGCACGTGATTTTGTTAGTCGATTTGCTTATTTCGTATGGTATTGATGACGCAACTGCCAAAAATGGTGAAAAGAACTGCAAGCGCTTGGCTATTTACGCTGTAAATATTTAAACATTGCCGATATCCCTAGAGCCAGTGTCAGCTGAATTTTTCTTCAAATATCGAGGTAAAATTAAGCTTGGCGATTAATCTATGTTGGTAAGCTGTAAGTGCAACGTTCTACATGAAGAGAAACAAAAACAAGTAGCGGTAAACGTTGCTACAGCGGATCATTTTGACGATGAACACAGGATAGGAGAGAGCGCAGCAGAAACACTCCACAGCCAGAACCAATTAATTTCTAATTACATCTAAAATTTAACGTCGCTGACGTGGAAGGTAGGATGGTAAGCTCTGCATGCACGTGTGCTCGGATCTAGCTGCATTTTTGCTTTTCGGACCAGCTACCATTTACTTCCTGTATTTGCATTTGTAATTATTATACAGAACGAACAGCTTTGCTAGCAGGGTAAACAGCGTTTGTGTAGCCAACACTATTTTCTACAATATCTCAACGCATTCAGGCGGTCAATTTCTGGAAATGAATTAGGGTAAAGAGGCGAAATATCTAGGAATAATCTTAGATAAAACACTAAACTAGAATTCGCATCTGGGAGCACTCATTAAGAAGGCAAGGATCTCGCTATGGAACTGCCGAAGGGTCTGTAGAAAGAACTGGGGAATGAAGCCTAACCAATTGTTTTGGCATTTTACCATGGTGATTAGACCTATGATAACCTATGGATCTGTAGCTTGGAGGGGCAAGCCAGCATAAAGAACTGTCGTAACCAAACTGAGCGTAATACAGAGAGAAGCTTGTACGTTGATCATTGCTGCCTTTCATACCACACCAACTGTATCTATGGAATTCCGTCTTAATTTAGGTCGCTTGCACATATACCTGGAAGGCTACATCATGCGGCAAACGGCATAATGGAGAAGACGGACATGCTGGTGGACTTACAAAACCACCACCACAGTCTGGGAATGCTTTCTGATGTAGTACCAAAGTTAACAAGATGTGCTAAACCCTACTCAGTAACAATTCCACACAGGAATGAATGATAACAGCAAGTTAACCTGATAGGGAAAGATATCTGTGCATACACATCTGGCTCCAAGACCGAGGTAGGTGTTGGAGCTGGTATCTTCGTGCTGAAGCTAAAGGTAAGAAAATCTGTTAGCCTAGGAACCTGGGCATCGATCTTCCAGGCAGAGCTATATGCCAACAGGGTGCCAGAATGATCGCAGATCAACAACTGAGACACAGAATTACTTTTTCAGATTGTCAAGCCGCATTTAAAGGACTTGACTCCACCTACTCGACATCGAAATTAGTATGGAATTGCAAAGAAGGTATCGGTGGCATATGGGAGGGAAATGAAGTCCATCTCATATGGAGACCAGGACACATAGGTCTAGAGGAAAACGAGACAGCTGACACTCTGGCAAAGAGTGGGGCTAGCGATCGATTGGGAGCGCATACAATACGGCTAAACACATAATCTCTGCGGAGGGACAGAAAGATCCAGCAGATCACTGGGCGGGTTAACCCATGCTAAGGCAAATATACCAATCTTGACAAAGAAGGTAACAGACTCTTTGCTACGGCTGATCAGTTATAGCCTCAAAGCTCTATTAAGACTGTACACTGGTCATTGCAAATTGCGTCACCACATGAGCAGGCTAGGCATGGCGGAAGACGCTGAGTGCAGACTGTGCATGGAGGGAGATGAAACGGTCAGGCATGTATTGTGCAGACGCCCTGCAATTGCCACAATCCTGTACAACATACTTGGAGACGTAGTTCTAAAATCAGAAGATGGATAGTTCTCCAAACAAGCGAATCGACTTCCTCAGGAGGTCGGAGGTACTGGGAGAAATATAAATAAGTAAGAGCCACAATAGACCAAAGAGTCGCAGTGGAGGATCGTTATTGATGCACTCACAAGAAACCTACCCTAACCTAGGGTAACGACTAACAGAAAGTAGGTGAGGTCCTATTACTTTTTGAAGAACCCCATTCTTTAACGCTGATCGCTCTCCGGATCGTTATCGGGAGCCAAAGTAAGGAACCTTCGCCGTTCCCGTCCAGGGGTCGGCATTGGCTTAGACATTGGTTCTATTACATATCAACATCTTCTCAGGTATGATCAATCGCATTCACAGCTTTCTTGATGACAGCACTTTACATGCAGGCATTCAGTGTGGCAAGCCGACAAGTCGGCGATCTAGCTCTTTTATACCGACAGGTCAATGAGCGTTGCTCCTCGGGGCTCTCCATCATGAAGCGGCCGAGCGATGTGCCTGCCAAACAGACCCGCCTGACTTCACCCTCCCATTCTAGCCGTATAGTGTCCTGACATGGGCCAGTACGACCGGTCCGTTGTCCCTAGGGTATCGAGATTGTGGTTCAATCTGCCGACGAGGCTTCACCCAGTTGTCAGTTCAACAAGCAGACTAACAAAGTGTCTTGAATCTCCTTATAGCAGTCACGGTGCCCTGGGGCTTGGACTTCTGTATACGCGGCTGCGTCGGCATAAAAAACGTATTAGATATACGTCAAAAGCGGTTTGAAAAGGTAATATAATTATTTCTGTTGGTTATTCTACCCCACTGATTTCTAGAAGTGGTCGTAATCAAAAGTTTTGGACCCTTTCACCTGCCAAAACTGTCTGAAAAAGTAGATCATGGTAAGGTGAGCTAATTTTACTTGTTCAGATATAATCTAGGACACAACGGAACACCTTATTGACATTCAAAAAGATCAAAAGAGATTTACCTTCTATGGGTGCCAAGTACCACGCGAATATATAGAAACGAGCAGAGAATGGTTGAATTTTTAACTTGTTTCTACTAATTTGCAACACTTCTGAACAGTATTGAGGAATGTATGGGGTGTGGTGTATTAAGCCTTTACTGCGGTAGCTAAGGGTCACCTGACACGATATACGATTGTACGAAGTTTGACAGCAACTGGCACCCGATCTCTCAAGAAAGTATGTAATTTATTTTTATACAAAATTCATCATAAATCACTAAGTTTAACTACAAACACCTACACTTTCATTTGATCCTCGGACCAAAATTTTCGGCTGGGAGCAAATCTGACTAATCAGAAAGCTTTATTCACTGTTCGAACCATGTATGGAACTTGATACAGTAGGTTGATATGGCAGCTATTACTGAGCATTTTACTAAAAATAACAGCGTCACTACGTATACGAGAAAGGTAATTTTGAGAAACAATTACTTATTTCTAAGCAAAAAAGACCAGACAAGGTTGGAGCGTAAGTACCTCGCAGTATTCAAAGAGTTGCCGCACTGGCCAGTGGCGTGCGATGTGTTTCGCTGCTCACTTCCGTTTTGGTAGTCAATTATAGCCGACACAACAAGTTGCAAAAGTTAAACGTTAGATTGATGGCATTGCACCATTATGACTCTTTTGATTGAATCGAAAAAAAATTAGGGCCAAGTGCAGTAGATTTGGCAGCAATGCAACAGTCTGTTCTCCGTTGCCAGCATTTGCTTCAACCTTTTCAAAGTTCTACAATACACTGAAGATAGATGGTAGGAAGGTTCGACTATTATAAGCCAGCCAACTCAAGTCTAAACGCGTGTTGAGCATATAGATAGACAGATATAAAATTTGATTTATGTGTTCAAAGTATTTATTAAGTAAAATACTTTAATGCCATGACAAAAATCAATGATTTAGTTTGCCTTCTAACTGAGTAATCTCTCTGAGTCTCTCTGAGTGATAGAAACGGAAAGGTTTATCATGGAAGTTAAATAAGGAACTGTTGAACTTATCATTTATGTTTATTTTGAATATAGTTCAGTTGTTTACTACGTGAATATGATATTTGTTCATGATGCTCTCTATGAGAAAATTTTGAATTCCATGGTTTGAGAGTAAAATCGTGACTTACAATTTTAAGCAAATATCGAAAGACGTACTGAAATAAGATACGACGAAGAAAATCAATCAGGTTCCTCTTCCTCCCTGTCAATCGAACTGCTCCTTATTTGCCGTTAAACAGAAGTTTCTTTACAGAAATGCCAATCCAATTTAAACTTCTTCCTCTTCCAGTTCCAGCTTCGTCAAAGCGAAATATCATTTTTCGCAATCACGCGACTGTTACCAATTTAGACTAAATTTAGAGCGCTGTTTACCGACAAAGTACGAAAGTAATAATTAGAGGACAAAATGTTTTTGTTTTCCAATTGTTCGGTGATTAGTTTTAAAAAAAAATAGTCATGTAGATTCATTTGCAACTGCGCGGCGTTAAATCCTTAACTTTATTTCAGTTTATATTGGCAGTAAAGGAGCCTCGTTAGCTCGGTGGTCAGCGCGTCGAGCTAGCAACCCAGTAGTCGCAGGCTCGAATCTTCGCCTTGGATGTTGTCTATATCACGCATGCGGTGTAATATTTTCAGGTATAATTTATTCACTGAAATAAAGCAGTTACGTCATATTTAGTGAATTTGAAAGTCTTTGAGGGGTCTTTTTAAGCATTTTGCTAAATTTGCCGAAACCTCTGCTTTGACAAGTATTTTGAGACCGAACGAGATCATGGAGCTCCATTATTGCCCTTACAATCCGTAAGAGAGGTATTAGGTAGTGAATAGAAGTCATACTAGTTCTATCGTTTACAAAACATACGATTCGTAATGTTGGTTGCAGTAAGGCATCGAAGGAATAAAGAAGAGTTTGTAACACATCCTTGGATCTAGTAGTCTTAATTAATGTAACAACTATGTGCGTCACTGTGAGTATTTGACGTTATGACGTAACTGCTTTGATTCAGTGAATAAACTATACTCGTACAGTACATCATCGCTGGAGCTAGTTTATATCAAATGGCTCGTGGAGTAGTACATTGTCGGTACTACGGGGTCGGCAAAAAGGGTCAAGGGTAGCCTAGTTTCCAGGCAACGCCTCCCCACTACTACTACTACTACTAATACTACTACCACTCTTGGTAGTTAAAATGGCCGCCCTACATATTTTCGCACATTTTACATTATTTTAGGACCAATTCGTGCGTCTGACCGAATGTATGCAGAAACGTAATTATGAGAATGATAAAGAATTAAAGACGAAAATTGTTTTTTGCTCTATTCCGCCGCAACCCTATTGACTTAAGATGATAAGTATTAGGTTAAGATCCCAGGGTTTCCAGACTCATTCTTTGGAAAACAAAACATATGTATATGGGTAAATTATGGACAAGAGATATAAAGCATTTGATAACGATTCATAAAAATACAAATTTGTATACAAAATAAACGCCACTACTCTTGATTTGTTTATTCTTGCACGTGCAATGGGAATATTTATTGGAATCATCTTTAGCTATTTGGCAAACATTATCACGCCTTAATTCTTATGTTTCTCCATTGATATTCCTCAATATTTTTTTCAAACCTTCTTTTTTCATAGCATTCTGACAAAATAGCAAATGTAGCTAAAACGTCCGATGAATCGGCAACAACTCAATCCAGGTGAAAACTATAACAAGGTCAGCTGCCAAAGCTTATATCTAGCCTGGGTTATCGACGGAGGCAACGATTTCGAGAAAAATTTCGCTACAGATTTGTTGTAGGACAGTTGTCTTGCGAGGCCATGTTATCCTTACTCGGACCAACCTCCCTCCAGAAAGGACACCATGTAAATAACCCGTCAAGCACAGCTAATAGATATACTTCACTCACTGATTTTATACTCCTGGAGATCAATACACATAATCATCCAGGTGCGACCTTTCTACTCAACCAACTTTCTTTCTTTCACATCTTACCAGACATTAACATTACAGACTACTCGGCTTCCTGCAACCAACAATGCATGCCATGTCGTTGAGTCATTCCTCCGTAAATTGATGCTTTTGATGGCGCTCACAGGGCAACACTAAAACGTACTCAGTCTGTAAGATGACATAAATCTAAAAATACACCTGCGATACATCTACTAAAATCAAGCTGTTAAAAGAGTCAACTGTTGCTATCTCGATAAAATGAGAAGCCCTGAGTGCAAGTTGACTGTCGTAAACTATGCCTGCTCTTTTAGTGAAGCTGACATTGCGCTTGTGTGGTGCTTTCTCAAAGATCTTATAGTCTAATCATATTAGCAAATTTTTCCGAAATAATTGTAAAGTCTGCTTTTATTGGTGCAAGTTGTTCAAGGGGGTATTTGAAACATGGACGCATAAAATGGGTACACCAATTTCTGTGGAAAACTTTTTATTTGACAACAAAGAATGAGAAAACGTGGTTTTCGGGATTCAATCGAAAGTGTAAGATTTTTAGGTATTTATAAGACCTACAAATTGAGACTACACGTAAAAAGATCCGACTAATAGCAACAATGTTACGGCCGAAAAAACAAGTCCAAAATGCAGGTTTTGGCCCTTGTTGGTAATGCGACGATGATTTCACGCAACAATTCATACTTCTAAATAACAGCAATAAAATTGGATTATATTGGTCAAGTATTTTTAGGCTAATCAAATTAGCAAATTTCCCCGAAATAATTGTAAAGTCTGGTTTTATTGGTGCAAGTTGTTCAAGGGGATATTTACAACATCGACTCATAAAATGTGTAGGTATACCAATTTTTGTGAGAAAACTTTTTATTCGACAACACAGAACGAAAAAACGCGTTTTTTGGGATTCAATCGAAAGTGTTAGCAGGAATAAAAACTCTTTATATAAGATTTTTGGGTATTTGTGAGACCTACAAAAGAGATCACTAGTAAAAAGATCTGACTAATAGCAAAAATGTTATGGCCGAAAACCGAGGCGAACGGCAGGTTTTGGCACTTGTTGGTAATGCGACGATGGTTTCTCGCAGATATTTGAAATTCTTCAAATTAGTAGGACTAGTACTTCTGAATAGCAACAACAAGATTGCAGTTCATTGGTAAGTACTTTTTGAGAATTTCTGAGTGTTTATCCCAAAACACCTGTTTTCCGGCCATCACTACTAGTTTATTGAGCAATATACGAGATTTGTTCAAAGAGCATCTAATAGTAAAATATACTGGCTTGCCTTGTTGATATGAATCACAAACCATTCCCAAAGATAAATGTTTTATGCCAAAAACGAAGGTTACGTTTTTTTCTTCTAAACAAATTCAAACATTTCGTATTTGGGAGTAATTGAACAAATGCGCTACGATATTCAAAAAACATACGTTACTACTCACATTTTAAAACAAAGCGGATGTTTCTATCATCTTCTATTGCGAATTACTCATAAATACGAAATGTTTGAATTTGTTTAGAAGAACAAGCGTGAACATCCTTTTTTTGCATAAAACTAACATTTATCTACCAGAATGGTTTGCGATTCATATCAGCAAGGCAGACCAGAGTATTTTGTTCTAAAATGCCCTTTGAACCAACCCATTTTGTAGGTCTCATAAATCCCAAAACAGGTTTTCCCATTCGTTGTTCTCGAATAAAAAGTGTATTCGTAAGTTAGTAATTTCGCAAACCAGGGGTATTTTCGTCTAATATGTTTAGACTATAAGAAAAAAATGATTACCGAGATAGTGGGCGGTAATTATCAACAACAGTCTCGTCGATCTTCTTAAGCACAGGAATAATGACAGATAGCTTTAGGCTGGTGGGAAATTTGCGGTGGTCTTCAGAAGTTTCTCCACAAATTAATTCAAAATCGGGACGCCAAATTCGATGTCACGTCGCGTATTGCGTCGTTGACACCTTTCTCGTCTCATAACACCGTAAGTTATCGACATGTGGAATGGAAGATAATGGGGGGCGCTGTCACGTACCCGCTTTCGGCGACCACAGTGACAGATGTTCCAAACAAACTGAGGTAATAACTTGCCGCATGCCGGGCCTGTCATTCGTCTTAATTTGCCTAAAACTCAACAGACGCCCTCGTGCGGTCTCTATGTCTGGAGTTACAAGAAGTGGCACACAGTACGATGTTCCAAGAGAATTAGGATAATTCAACTAGAAATATTGGAGTGTAACAAGAAGCCACATCTGTGCATTTTCTATTGGGTGGCTTTAATAATGAAATAGATGTCAAAACAACTGCTAATAGACCAAACGACCACAATCCATAAAATTAATAGCCTTCCACTGGAAACTTTGTCCTGAGAATGGGGGAAGCGCTGCATAGGGGCACATAAACACACAAAAAGGGTGCTCGTAGAAGTTAAACATTTGTTCAATTAGAGATGTGATAATATGAAAAAATCCACTGTAATAGAGGTTCAAAACATCAAGTAAATTACAGATGAAAGAAGTTTTTTTAGTACAGTTTTCTTCGTATATCGGTTTGCTTCCACTTTAACGTTAACGACTGTCAAACTCTCTCATCTGTCGAATTGGTAGGTTTTTGATAGAATCGCTCACCAAAATGATATGGAGAAAAGCGTTTGTTAATCTGATTGACATTTTCTAAAATCGTCCGTTTCAAATGCGTCACCACTTAATGAATGACCATCTGTCTGACCTCTCGGTCCAAGAGGATCGTTAGGAAAGGAGCAGAGACTCAGTTCTGTGCTTGTGTTCCGAGGGAATAGACTCCGGAAGGTAAATCAATGACGGCCAACTTATTTCAGGAGTTCAAAAAGGACATAGTAAATATGGGCTGGAAGTCGAATTAAAAGTCCTAAACTAAATGAAATTGACTTCCTCCTATCAACTTGTTCCTTTGTTGTCAAACTCTGCTGTCCAACTTTTTTGGGAGTGCTTGACACTACTGGGTGCGCCATCTATTTCTTTTTTTACCAATAAGTTTAAGTGTTACCATGTGAGTCAAAAGTCATGTTGTATGTATAAATGAACTGTCAAAGGTATGCCATTTATAGTCATGGATTCGTTTACAGCACAACAACGCATTTTGATTATCCAAACTTATTACGAAAACGGTCGAAATATAAAAATTACGTTTGGAAAACTTCGCACTAGTTTTGGTCGACATGGACGCCCTACAGAGCCTGGAATTCGTTTTGAGGAAACTGGTTCAGTAGAATGTCGTAGACCATACCAACATGCTCGTCCAGCTAGTACTCGTGAAAAAGTAGCCGCAGTGAGTGAAAGTGTGCGAGAAGATCCAACCACCTCGACTAGGCACCGTTCGCAAGAATTGGGAATTAGTGAGACCACTTTACGCCTGATTTTACACATTGATTTACACCTCCATCCATACAAAATCCAAGTAACACAAGAATTGAAGCCGGCAGACCATCAACAGCGGCGTGTTTTTGTTAATTGGATGCTGGAAAGAGAAGACGGATTTCCGGCCAAAGTGCTCTTTTCTGATGAGGTTCATTTTCACCTCAATGGGTACGTAAATAAGCAAAATTGCCGATTCTGGGGGCTGAAAATCTACACCATTGTCATGAACAACCTCTCCATCCTGAAAAAGTGTGTTTGGTGCGGATTATGGGCTGGTGGCGTCGTTGGACCATTATTCTTTGAAGATGCCGAAGAAAGGGCCATTACCGTCAACGGGGAACGTTATTGCGGCATGTTAACAGACTTTTTGTGGCCACAATTGGGTCGTATTGGTGCCGACGATATTGGGTTTCATCAAGACGGAGCAACGGCTCGTATATCTCGCCAAATAATCGCCTTATTGCACACGAAATTTCAAGACCGCATAATTTCCCGAAATTCAGATGTCAGTTGGCCTCCGAGATCGTGCGATCTAACACCTCTTGATTATTTTCTTTGGGGATTTTTGAGAGGAAAAGTGTATGCAAATGATCCCCGGACAATTCAAGACCTGTAGCGCAATATTCGGACTGAAATTGCGGCCATACACCCGATTATTCTGGGGAAAGTCATTGAAAATTTTGATCTTCGGATGTTGGTCTGTAAACGAAGCCGCGGTGGTCACATGACTGATGTTATTTTGTATACACAAATGGCATAAACCAACGTTCATTTATCTATAAAAAAAAATCGATATCACCTCTTAAAAAGCATGTTGATTTTTCAAATAGAAAAAAAGGGTAATAAATAGATGACGCACCCAATATACATAATTCACAACTCTTAGGGTTCAGCTATTCTATTATCTCCAGGAAGTTATTTTCCAAAAATACCCAATGGACTCACAAAATAGAAATGAGCTTAGTGTACGACCAAAAATGAAGCTTCAGCTCGATTATGCTGTCGTGCTAGGATCGTACTAGGACCAGGAGTCTACCAACCGTTGTATCAGCTGCGTAACTGATACGGGACCCCCAGTTTTCAGGAGTGCCGACATATGAAAAAAATACTAAAGTATTAATCATAATCTCACTCACGTTTTTACGCCATGTTAGCGACGAATCATTGAATCGTGTGACTAGCACGATTCCTATTTTTGATCATCTATACTAAGTGACATATAAATCCGAACACCCAGTTTAAATGGTTTTATTTTAATAAAAGTTGGTGAATGTATTTATCTTACTGTAAATAACAAGTGAAAAAATTTTCAGCCTTATCAGTTGGACATTCCGGTTTTTATACTGTTTTTTTTTAATTCACTAACACTCTAAAAATGAATATTTCAGCCGCAGTAAAGAATCAACGTTGGCGGATTTTGGTTCTTCACATCCTTTACGATCGGTTACGATGTCTAGAGTGCAGAGACCTGTACGATTTCGTCAACTTAGTGAGTTTGATAGGGGCCGTATAGTGGGACTTCGGGAAGCTCGACTTTCTTTTCGGGCAATTGCAGTTAGAGTGCAAAGAAGTGTAGATACTGTGGTTAGGTGTTGTCAGGTATGGCTTCGAGAAGAGCAAGGGGCACTGGACGCCGCCGTAGAACAACAGACCGTGAAGATCGCCGGCTAAGATTATTGGCCTTAAGGGACCGTTTCTCCAGGTCCATTGTAAATGAAAGGTTTGCAGAACACGGAAGACCTATTGGCATGCGAAGTGTTTACCAACGAATGAGAAGTTTTGGCTTGTTTTCATACGGGCCACACTGGGTCCTCCCTTTAACTCGAGAACACCGACGTAATCGCCTTGAGTGGTTTTATGGTTTGGGGTGCTATAGCTTATGGTTTCAGGTCACCTTTAATCTTCATCAGAGGTAACATGAACGCGCAGCGTTATATCCACGAAGTTCTAGAACCCCTATCTTTTACCCTATCTTGACTCCCTGGCAGATCCAACTTTCCAACAGGATAATGCCCGACCACATATTGCAAGAGTCACAATAGACTTCTTTCAACATAATGATGTCACATTTGTTACCATGGCCACCAAGATGCCTGACTTATCCCCAATTGAACACGTGTGGGATATGATGGGTAGGAGATTGCTCAATTTGCAACGTCCTCCTCAGACTCTAGAAGCACTTCGATAGGAGTTGGTGGTTGCCTGGAATGAGATACCACAGGAGGACATTGACCACCTGATCAGAAGCATGTCTAGGCGCGTTGGAGATTGCGTAGCACATCAGGGTGCATCCACACATTATTAAAGGTCAAAGGGCTTTAAAGCAGTGCAATCATTTTGAAATTTTTATCATTTACTTATTATGCTTCATTAAGTACTTATACAAAATTTTATTAAAATATAACCATTTAAACTGGGTGTTCGGATTTATATGTCACTTAGTATATATTACAACTTTTCAGTCTACAACAGCTAAAATATGCTTTTCAAATTTAGTGATTAAATTACCTTAGGACTTATAGTGTGTGAGACGATAATAATTATTATTAGAACTGGTACTGATATCAGAGGCAGAAAATCTCAAAACACATAAGTCGTTCTCAGCTATGGCTGGTTTAATAAAAAAAAGTTACTACAAAAACTTTCAGACGGTTATGAAGTATACAAAAACAACCTTTCAAAGCGATGTGGGGTCGTTTTGTCTCTTTGTGCTTATAATACCACTGCCATTGTCAAAAGAGGAATCTGCTTTACAAAATTCATTCAGCTGTTTTCGAGATTACGAGGGTAAAATAACGCCAACTCACAGACAGGCAGAGATAAATGATATGGATATACGTCTTCTAGACATTAAAAAAACATTGCTATTTGGAATTGTTGAATTTTCGCAGCATGGGAAAGAAAGAAGTAGGGTGTATATCTGTTATGCGGCGATGTTAAAAATCAACAGTTTATCATGCGTAACTATTTACGAGTATCCATATTATTCAGTGCAAGTACAAGTTCTTTTGTTTCTTTTGTGAAAAATGTCGTTGAAGTGCTATTTTAGTTTACCTTTTGTTGTTATTCGATATAAAACATAGCAGTACTTGACGATACAACTACAATGACGACACTGTCAAATTTACTGAGCAGTTAAGACGTGTTACACATAGTCAGTCGGTTTGCTTATTTCGTGTTGTGAGGTGACCGCCACAAACTATAGTAATGCATTGAAATAACAGTGGACAGTATAAGCAGTGTGTGTCAAGATTGGTGTACTACCTGGAAGTGGATGGATGGATCGGCACTTGTTACCTGCTTCATGTGTGCACGAACGAATGACAGCTGTGTTACAGATCGATTTGCGCAGTGTGCATTTCACCTTGGTCGGTCACAATGAGCTTAGAAAAAAACTTCTTCAGTAGAAGGAAATGAAGATCAGTATATTTGTAGAGATACTGCCTAATCGTCTTGGACTAAACGTGGGAGGTAGCAAAGTCGGAAAAGGCGAGGTTTACCTTGAGAATGAGAGGAACGTGACAAGAACCGTCTAAGACCCTTCATTGTACAAGACGCACTCAAGTGTGGCAGCCAACACAAAGCCTTACGTTATATATTTTGACGATTATACTTATAGTAGATAATATCTCGGAAGAACAAACACCAAACATGGTTTGTTTACTAAGAAAAGCTGTAATTTATGTAAACAGCTGACGATATCTCTTAATTATCAAATGCACCTAATTCGTATAGAGATTTTTACCTCTATAGTAATGGTACAAGAAGATAGGTCATGAAAAAAAAATAGTGAGCCAGAAAAACCCACTGTTTTAACATTTTTATATGTATGGAAAACATTTAACATTTCTGTAATGAATAAATATACTAAGTGACATATAAATCCGAACACCCAGTTTAAATGGTTTTATTTTAATAAAAGTTGGTGAATGTATTTATCTTACTGTAAATAACAAGTGAAAAAATTTTCAGCCTTATCAGTTGGACATTCCGGTTTTTATACTGCTTTTTTTTAATTCACTAACGCTCTAAAAATGAATATTTCAGCCGCAGTAAAGAATCAACGTTGGCGGATTTTGGTTCTTGACATCCTTTACGATCGGTTACGATGCCTAGAGTGCAGAGACCTGTACGATTTCGTCAACTTAGTGAGTTTGATAGGGGCCGTATAGTGGGACTTCGGGAAGCTGGACTTTCTTTTCGGGCAATTGCAGTTAGAGTGCAAAGAAGTGTAGACACTGTGGTTAGGTGTTGTCAGGTATGGCTTCGAGAAAGCCGTACGCAAAGAGCAAGGGGCACTGGACGCCGCCGTAGAACAACAGACCGTGAAGATCGCCGCCTAAGATTATTGGCCTTAAGGGACCGTTTCTCCACTACCAGGTCCATTGCAAATGAATGGTTTGCAGAACACGGAAGACCTATTGGCATGCGAAGTGTTTACCGACGAATGAGAAGTTTTGGCTTGTTTTCATACCGGCCACACTGGGTCCTCCCTTTAACTCGAGAACACCGACGTAATCGCCTTGAGTGGTGCAGACAATGGTCACTCTGGGATCAGGAATGGAACAGTATTGTCTTTAGTGACGAGTCTCGATTTTGTTTAGGCATGCAGGATGGTCGTGCCAGGGTTAGAAGGCGACGTGGTGAAAGGAGGAATCCACAGTTTTTTGTTGAAAGACATGTTCGTCACACTGTTGGAGTTATGGTTTGGGGTGCTATAGCTTATGGTTTCAGGTCACCCTTAATCTTCATCAGAGGTAACATGAACGCGCAGCGTTATATCCACGAAGTTCTATAACCCCATCTTTTACCCTATCTTGACACCCTGGCAGATCCACCTTTCCAACAAGATAATGTCCGACCACATGTTGCAAGAGTCACAATAGACTTCTTTCAACATAATGATGTCACATTGTTACCATGGCCACCAAGATGTCGCGACTTATCCCCAATTGAGCAAATGTGGGATATGATGGATAGGAGATTGCTCAATTTGCAACATCCTCCTCAGACTCTAAAAGCACTTCGAGAGGAGTTGGTGGTTGCCTGGAATGAGATACCACAGGAGGACATTGACCACCTAATCAGAAGCATGCCTAGGCGCGTTGGAGAATGCGTAGCACATCAGGGTGCATCCACACATTATTAAAGGTCAAAGGGCTTTAAAGCAGTGCAATCATTTTGAAATTTTTATCATTTACTTATTATGCTACACTAAGTACTTATACAAAATTTTATTAAAATAAAACCATTTAAACTGGGTGTTCGGATTTATATGTCACTTAGTATATGTATTTAGATCTCCCATGCCCCTACCAATCACATCAACTTATTCCTAGATTGTGTCTTCCTTGATAAGAGGATTTGGCGATGTGTCGTGAGCTACAAGTGATTTGCATAGCTGCATGCTCAAATGATCCATGACCTGAGCCGACGATTAGGGTGTATTCATCTGCAAACCATCATAACTCAGTCTCCTCGTGAGGTAATCCAAGGGTTAGAACAAGTGGCACTTCTCGTCGACAAGACAATTATCTTAACCCTACATAAGTGTAGAGGCACAGTCTGAGAAAATGAAAAGATTGTCATCTGTTAGCCTGTTAAGTAAAGTTGTACATTGCTTTGAGGTAATCTCAAAAATAATAATTTTCAATTATGTTTTCAAGCATTGAAAAAAAATGACTTTAGAGGGAAGTTAAGGATTTCTATGGATGAAAGTATCCAAAAACCCTGAAAAGAAATTATTTGTCTTACGCTGAGAAACAAGTTTCTTGTGATTTGTGGAAGGAAGAAGCTTTTAGACAAAAAAATGGCTTGTGAAAAATTTCTGCGTTGAATGCACCACGCCTAATAGCATAGGTTCAATAATTGTCACTAGATATGGTGAATGTCGCTGATTGATCAGTCTCGTATAATTTATTGCAGCTGGCAAATAAATTCCCCATATTTTAATTGAATGCTCTTCTAAAGCCTCAAATGATATTATACAGTGCCAACCATGACATTAGTAGGTAACTCAATTATTCCCAACGGTGGGGGAGTGTTATTGACACGTAAGTAATGCAATTTTCCCATTTACATCATTTCGATTCAGCTAACGACTATCTAGAAATGATCATAAAACTGTTGCAAAATTTGCTACACAAAATTGTACATCTCCGGTCTTCCAGTGTTGACAAATTTTGTTAGCAAAATTATGAAAAATCATCCAGACAGATTGTTGCTTAACTTTTAAAAGACTTCACCGATTTTGATTAAAAGACTGATTCAGTGATTGTGGTAATAAAAACTGGTAACATGTTTTCAGGCTCATTAGATTATACTGAACAAAAAAATCAGCAGTAACCTTTTTCTAAAGTTGACCATTTTCAAGTTAAACCCATGTTTAATGTCTGGAAAATCCTATAACTGAGCATGTCTAAAAACTTACTTAAAATTATTATTTTCCCAGCAGTCTACATTGACGCTATTGACTTTTCCCACAAAACTCCTAGGAGTATTTTAGGTACAGTTAAGTTTAATTAAATTTTTAACCTTATTTCATCGGCTAACAAATGGCGGAGATTTTATTTTCGCGGACTGTACATACATCCTTTTCGTCAATATATAGTGATATTTGTACAGCTGTGAACAAACTATTACTTAAGCCGCCAGTGTTGATAGCTAAATACCTACATGTATTGGCGTGTTTGTACAGAGGTTGGGAATTGTTTTAGATAACCTTAATAAATGGCGAATGTGCCCTGTATTTTTTTGCGGCACATCCACCTTACTGTTGAATCTCTAAGGACTCAACTGCAAAATGCATTATTAAAAGCAAATCAGCGGCAGTTGAAAAGAATTCGCACAATACCTTATATTATATCCTTTTAATATAGAAGACAAAATAACTCCAGAACCTTAAAAAATACTTTACGGGTCTCGTCTACAGAAAAAAGTTCTTAAACAACTTTTAGACTATAGTCTAAGATTTCAAAGGTGCAATCAGGCATTGGGGTCACACATGATGGTGTTAGTAGAAAACAATCAACTCATTTAAATCGCCAGAAATGAGACAGTTCTGGCGCAAGAATCCAAATTTTATCCACATCCTGTGTAATGATGGCTCAATGACGACAGCTTTGCAAAGCCTACCCTATTAGCTAAATAAGTTGTGATATGGAAAGTACTATATACGTTGCGTTTGATAGAATTTCTGTAAGAGTGTGGTGGATTTTCAATTTTTTATTTTTTTTTGGTCCCATCGAAATCTAAAATAATGTCAGCATCAAGACTGACAACGTTCCAGTTAATCCATTAGAAGAAATTAATAACCTTGGCTTAGTAATCAATTCAAAATTGCGTTTCCCAAAACAGGTGCCTATGAATATAAAAAATGTCTATCATTTACTTAGTATCATGTACCCCCATCGCAATTATTTAAATTATGGTACTAAAAAAAAATTATGTGAAAGTCTTGTACTCTTACAGTTCAATACCATAGCAGTTTGGATGCAAGAAGAAAATCAAGGAGGCCTACAGATGTATAACGCCTTTATGGCCTCCGTGATTGTCATACTCTTCTACTCTTCAGTATCAGCGCACTTCTTTGTGGTTACGTTACAAATATATATTTGCATGAAATTGTTCATAGTTTTGATTTATCATCTGAGAGGAAACACTATTAAGGTTAACTTACTTGCCGGCAACACGTATAGTATTTTTCACGAGCATCCATTAGGGTAGAATGACAGCTGATTATCTAGTAATATTTCAAAATTCCCCTTATCAACAAAGGACACAGAATTCTGACAAATCCCTCAATGCCAGGTAACAGAGCCATATTTTGTTTCAATTTTCGATAGTTACGAAAAATAATTTTCCAATCTGACCTACTGTTTGTAAGTGCATCCGTTCAAAAATCCTTATTCCAATTTCAATGCACGGCTATTGTTCGGAACTGGATTTTACGAGATCCTTCAAGTTCAAAATTCAATTATCTCCAAACTAACAATTTGGGCTTAACGATTTTCGTCAGAACGCCGACGATATGTACGACCTAAAACTTTTGAGCTACAGGGTGTTAAAGTTTTAAGAAAATATTCATTTTTTATCATAACTTTAATACTGTCCTAGATTTTCTTATGAACTTTGACATGCACCTGAGAAGCACCAATAGTCATTTTTAGGAGTAGAATATTTTTTAATATTTCAACCAGTGGCGTCCGTATACTGGTCAACTTTCAAGAAAATATGGTACGCCATTGCTTTTTCATTTATTTTGTAATAAACTTGATGATTGATTGATGATGATTTTTTTGTTTTTTCCATCCAATGCACCGTTTTTGCGTAAAAAATAAAAACCATTTTTATGCTTTTGTGGTATAACGAAATTATTCTGAACTAGTAGGTTGGTGGCCCAAATTTTTGCTATGTGACCTATTTATCATTTCTTCTCAAATTTAGCCTTGTGCTAAAAAATAATTGCATGATTGTTTTTTGTTTTAAATATAACTTTTATCAAACTAATACAATTTAGGTAATAGCCACTAATGGGTCGGTCCAAGGTATAGCGATAGGCCGTCGGATCCTTACGGCAGCTATTAAATGTGATTCTATGATATCTGTCATCTGGCACATTCCACAACGACGGACTGCGGAGACATTAATTACCACTTGGACCTTCTGTTAATCCCCCTCTTCCCTCTAGCTCCTTCCCCTTGCTCCGCCTTATAACTGCTGATGTTAACAGAAATGTGACTGAATTGGTAATGCAACCCATCGGGAATCGTCTGTATTAGTTTCAATGATTGAGTTGCATTAATCGCCGTCTTTAGTGCAATAGGGCAGTGTTACGTCATTGCTGATATATTATACAGGGTCAACTGTAACTTATCGGATTGCTTCAGGCAGATGAAACATTCTTCTTTAAGAATATAGGCGCCTAAATATTCAAAGAGTGGGGAGGCACATTGGTGCTTCATGTTGAGCATGATTTCCGTCTCTTGGGGAGGAAGGTCCACGATTGAAAATTGAGTGCACTTCAATTTAAGGAAAAAATTAAACCTTGAATACTTATTTCATGGGCTACAGCCTAAATAGTGGATTGATTTTGCAGGGTTGTTTCGTTTTAAACATTTTGTTTTAATCAATTGTTTTAAATATGTTTTAAACAGTCGCTTAGGTTTAAAACAGTTTTTGTTTAAAACAGTTTAAAATATGTTTAAAACTTAACTTAAATTAAACAAGCGTTTTTTTTCTTCATTTTCTTTTTTCATATAATAAATAAAAATAAGAAATGTTCTCAAATACATTAAACAAACTTTTTAACATAAATATTTATTTATTAATAATAGGACACAACAAAAATTGGAAAAATTAAACGTTTTGCATACAAGGAAAGGGATGATATACCAGACCCAGATGATATAAAACAGATTCTAGGAAGGGGCAAGCGGATCCGTTATAATTGAACTATGTACTGGAAGATATAATCGGAGCAGCAAATTTAAATAGGAATAAATATATATATATATATATATATATATATATATATATATATATATAAATATATATAATTATATTAGGCAAATGAGAATTGACACAAGTACTATAAACACTTGAAGAGAAAGCAAAGGAACAGGGCCTTATAATATATCAGGAAAAAACTAAATATATGAGATGGACAGATGATGATTTTATGACAGGAGAAAGCCTAAAGGTAAAAACAGGCAGTGGCAAAATCTATAATTTTGAAGATGTCGATCAATTTGTCTATGTGGGATCAACATTCACAAGAAAACCGGGCACAAGGGAAGAAATCAAAGCAAGACTGGGGAAGGGAAATAGATGTTTATATTAGCCTGAACCATCTCTTGAAGAGCAAGTTGATAAGTAATAAACTAAAAATTGAATCATATAAAACAGTAATAAGACCATCAGTTACATTTGCTTGTGAAACATGGATATTGAGGAAGGCAGATATAAATACCATTGAAGTGTGGGAAAGAAAGGTACTAAGGAAAATTTTTGGAAGGAAGCAGAACAATGGGGTACGGGAAAGAAGAATAGACCAACACCTTGCAGATATGTATAAAGAGCCAAGTATCACAGTATATATAAGAGCACAAAGATTGAAATGGTTAGGGCACGTAGAACAGATGGCAGAAAATAGGATTCCAAAAATGATTGTTAGCAGAAGGATAGGAGGCAAGACGAGGGGAGGGAGACCGAAGGAAAGATGGAAGAGCGAAGTGGAAGCTGATCTGATAAGCTTAGGTGTACAAAACTGGAAATTCATGTGTCAAAATAAGAAGAAATGGAAAGGAATTACAAATAAAGCCTTTTAGGCCTGTAGAGCTATGTATATATATTAGCACAGAATTGCCAGAGCCTGCAAGATTCCTGCAAAGTTTTTGACGTATGTGAACATTTATTGTGAAACAACAGAAATAGCTTCAGTTATGTGCTAGACGAGAAATTTCTCGTCGCTATCAACTAACCGCGGACGCCACTTTTTACTTTTATTGTACACAATTACGTTGATTAAACTGAAGTGCTACCAGCTATCAAGTTAATATAACAGCAGCTGTAAAGTAACCGACGATTCATTTATAGACGTCTCGACTATAAATGCTATTTTATCACATCTTGCGCAGTTTTTTTATTTCATTTATCACGTATACGTTGTTGAGGTGTATGTGATTATTTTTATTCCTCATTGCTAGATCGGTTTAATGCAACGAATTAGAATAGATCAGAGAGAGCCGAGCTTATACAGGGTGTAATGAAAGATAGGACTTTCATTTTCAGCAAAACAGCACCGAAAACGTAACAAAGGAACCGAAGAAAAATAATCACTATTTATTTGGTAAGGGATCTGAAGTACTGCTCCCTTACGAGTCTTGTTTGTAATTAGTACTGGAAGTTGTCGAAAATGCGAATACTTTGTTTACGTCTTCCTAAACATGAAACGTTTGGGGCCAACTAGGTCTTCTACTGTGTCCACCCAGACGGACTCTCCACGATATGTCTATGCAGCTGTGATGGAAACATTGAGGACGACGTGGATACTCTCGTGGAATATCAACGCTCACAGTAAACTAACATGTATCTGATAACTACGTTATTGTTCTAGGAAAGTGCAAATTTCGGTTTTTAGTTTCTCAAATGCGACTTGTATATAAATTAGGTTAACCTACACATCATGCGGCGCCTGATTTGGGTACTGAGTCACATAGTACCACAAGACACCATACCTTTCCACGGAGTTGGAGGGGGAGGAGGATGAGGAGGAGGAAGGGTGGAGGAGGGGGAGAAAGATAAGGAGAAGGAGGAGGAGGTGGAGAGGAAGGCAGGGTAGGACGGGCCCATTTAGTTTTCGGAATATTAAGGCTTTGATATATACGTTACTAGGAAAACTTGCTTATTATCGCCTGACCTACACGCTTTATTAAGAAAAGTCCGAACTTTGCAGACACCCAATTATCGCCAAAATTGCGCAGTTTTAGTGCGTACGTTTTACCGAATTGACTACCATGGCCTACCAAAGTGACAACGTTGTATCAACACAATAGTAACCCTTACCGATGAAAAGATTTACCTTTATTAGGCTTGTGCCGCAAACATCGCAATTTTCTGCAAACTCTCACTGTTACAACTTTTTACAGAACAACACTTTTATCCTGACTACATACTGACATTTTGGAGACAAACTAATCATAGGCTTGCCCTTTCTACCTGGTCTGAATTCGTTGGTATCCAAGACAGTCACTCATAATCATGTCACTACGTTTGTCAGGTCTACTTGTCCAGGCACCGTACAAGGTCATGGACGCAGACGAGAAAAGGAAGGGTATAGAGGAAGAAGTGCACGGGTTGGAAGGCTACTTCGGCATTGTAAAGTAGAATACAGGAATTTTGAAATAATGCAGAAAACTAATTTGGAAATTGAATGCTTAATACTCGTATTATTATTCTTTAATTTTTATCCACAGCGCAAGCTCGCACATTGTGTACTTCCGAAATCGTAGTCGGACTGTCTACTGACGCACACAATATACAAGTACATGAGAAATGACATGGTCCCTGTTGAGAGACTTAATGAAGATAATGTCACAGTTCTTTGTGATCCTCTTTTTACATTCAAATCATATTCTATATCAGAAGATTTAGATTTTTTAGATTCTCGTACATTTGTATGCGTTTGTCATCATTTTTAATTGCTTGCCAGAGGCTTACTGGATTTTTTTAGAAACTAGAGTGTTTGGGTAGGTACGTTTCTTTATATCTCTTGCTCCGCCATCAATCCATTGATTTAAAAAAAATCCTGTGCAATTCTGTGTGCAGCAAACAACCCGCAATGTAGCTCTTGAAGAAAATATCGTTCGCGAGGTTAATGCTATCCTACAATCACTTCGGCAGCGAATGGCACGAAATACTGAGGCGAGATTTGAAAAGTGTGTCTGACGTAATGGTAAACATTTAGATGACATGCTTTTTTAAGAAACAAAATACACACTCTTCTTTATAATAATTATTTAAATAGATGTTTACCTCTTGCAGTTTTTTTTTATTATATTTTAAATCCGAATTCTGCCATCCGACACCCTGTAGGTAAACTACATGCTGAAAAAGTCGGATGATTTGAAAGTGACTTTAAGGAGTGGGCGAATCACCAACTTGAAAAAATATGAAGAAGTCGCATGCGGTTTTCAATAGTTTGTAGGATTTTTCATACACTAATGCACAATAATATTACCTGTGCCTGGTAATTTCTCTATTCGTCATTATTCGTCAGTCTCGTCGGTCTGCTTGTCAGGTCTGGCTACCCAGATACCAAACATGTTTAAGGGAAAAGGGAAAGAAGGAAAGAAAGGAAGGAAGAAATAGAGCAAGGAAAAGAAGTAAATCTCCAAAAAACAATTTTGATCGGTTTTGTATACTGAAATAATTTTGGCTGGTCTGAATTTACAATTTAATTTTGATTACAGTGCGAGGAGCGGCCCGGAATGTTTGCGAACTTGGTCAGCAATTTCTCTTGGCCATTTTTATGATGAAATTTTTCAACCAATAGCTCCAGGTCGACTGGTTGAAGAGATACAGTCAGAGGCGTCCTTTATTATATGATACCTCCAATATCGTTGACAAGTGAGGCATATACAATATCAGAATCTGACGCACTCGAGTGTGTCTATGTAATTATGTTATTCGCAATTTTGACAACCTGGCTGAATGCTTCCGTAGATGTTATCTTCTCTGTATGTTGCTAAGCTAGTGAGTGGTGCGTGACGCCATTGAAATTACATAAGTAACGCTGGATGTTTATGTCACGTTATTCTATGATATTAAATATAGCAGTTTCAGCATTGTCTTGCCACTAGGCAGCATTTCGTCGTGCATCAAGTTTGTTATTAAATTTTCCGGGCTAAGCGGACTGCAGAAGCACCGGCAGAAAATGGCGTCTAAGTGCACCTAATCCAAAGTTCAAAGTTATTTCGAAATGAAACCTGCGTAATATCAGAATAATAAGTGGCTGCCTACACAAAGTTAAAACTTTCATTTTGAATAATTACATTTAACATGGCGCGCTTTGGATAGCAAGGACGTACTGATGACAATAACGTTATTACCGTGCCACGATGGAAAGTCCCATTATTATCTGCCGGGAAAATTGAGAGTTGCTCTGTCAAAGCGTTCCCAATTCCATCTCGACCGCAATTGGCCTAACCCACTTCTGCAGGTTGATGCTGCTTTCGGTTTGCTTATTGTGCGTCAGGACGTACATTTTGAAAACGAACTAGTATGGTAATATACAAGGTGCTTTCAAAGTTTGGTCATTTATTTTAACTGCTTGTAGGACTCGTCAGAACGAGTTGATATACAAAATCACCTATATTAAAGCTGCATAATAAAGTAAATAGTATAAGATTAAAAATTTTAAAAAGTAAGAATATTATTACACAGTGTTTTATTTGCTACTCTTATCGTTTATCTAAACGGTTTTCAGTACGAATCTTAGGTCGATCAGTAATGTCAGTCTTTTAATAGTGCATATACTTTCATTTGTTGATTATTTTGCGCGAAAAGATCGCCCATGTTTACGGAAAAAATGAACTAGTGGTCATAATACTAACATGAAATGTTACAAATTGAGGAAAACATTTTTGAAATGGTCGAAGACGACGCAACAATGGGTACTAGAGCCATAAAAGCTCAAGTTGAAGTTTCTCATAGTAAAGTATGGAAGACAATACGACAAGAACAGTATCATCCTTATCATTATCAACTGGTACAACCGTTACAACCTGACTACACTAGAAGAGTTGCATTTTGTTGGTAGCTTTTAGAGCATTTCAGCAGAAATGAAGATTTACGAAATTCATTTTGTGTACAGACGAGGCCACATTTACAGGAAATGGACTGCAGAATTTCCACAACAATCATGTTTAGGCGGTAGAAAATCCGCATGATGTCAAAAGAACTAATTTTCAACATAGATTTTCATTAAATGTTTGGTGCTTATTGAACCCAATTTTTTACCACCCCGAGTGACCGGTGAGATTTATTTAGATTTTCTTTTCAGTCTGCCACAATTATTAGATGTCCCTCTAAATGTGAGTCAGAATGTGTGGTTTCTACATGACGGAGCTCCACCACATCTCAGTGAGTTTCCGAATAGATGAATAGGGCGAAATGGATCAAATTCTTGGCCTGCTCGCTCCCCGGATTCAACGCCTTGCGATTTTTTTCTGAAAGTTAGTGGATCGTGATTGAACAGTAAATCTCTGTAAGATTTTCAACAGGGCACTGAAAATGCTTGAGATTTAATTGGTGGATCTTATTTTCTTAATTCGTGGATTCGCTGAGCAATAATTTGCGTTAATCGAGCATATGGGGACAATTTTGAGCAGTATTTGTAAAAACGGTATCCACTTAGCTTGGTAATGGTTTTATTTAAATAATTTTTAATAGCGTAAACTAACTCTCTCATTATGCAACTTTCATATAGGTGATTTTTGGTATATCAACTTCTTTTGACGAGTTCTACATGCTGTTAAAATAAATGTCTCAACCTTGGAAACACCCTGTATAGTAATATAAGATATTCTGATAAATACGAACTATACAGTGGTAGGAGTTTACAGGTAAACCTGAACTGTCTACATTTGCATGTAGTTAATAAGTAGACAATGCAATCAGTGGTATCCTAAGTGGGCAAACAACTAATAATAAGTGCAAGAGCAACAAATTACCTGGAATCAATGGTTTGCATTTTTATTTCCTATCGCATTTTTGTCAACTTATCAGGATATGAGGTTTGGTATAGGAGTGGCAATGTGGTTAAGCTTATTTTGATTGCTGCGAACCATAGAGCTACTTATTATCATTGATTATTATATATATGTAGTATCAAGATACCACTAAATAATAATAATAATAATGTTTATTTCCAACAGGCAGATACACCCAATTACAGGAAATATCAATAAATATAAATTAAGCATAGTAAACAGATACGTAGGTAAGAATAATAGTATATAGGTAAGCAATAATCAACCATAATATCCTACCTTAGAAGTTCTTCAAGGTAATAAAGTTCGATAACGCAAGATTTAGTGACAATAAATATGTCGCAGTTACTGATACCATTGAATATTGTACACACCCTATGCACGCGAGACTTGGACAAGACATTGGTATGGCAGAAATCATAGTAAAATGTAGCACAATAACGGTTACCTAAGCGAGGAACATTAAAACATATCTTACTCAAAATATATGGACAGTAAATCTTATTGTTGAGTAAATTGAACAAAAAAGACAGAGCAGAAATATTTCGACGTACTTCAAGCGGTTTGATATCAAAAGTTTTGAGCAATACATTATGGTCGAGGCCTCTTTGTGGAGAAAAACCATTGCATTTAGAGAACATAAACTTTACCTCTCTTCGTTGAATAGATTCCAATCTGCTAATAGAGTTTTGATAAATAGGTGCCCATATAAGCGGTGCATATCCAAGCTTGCTTCTGACGTATGCTAGATATAGAAGCTTGAGTGTTTCAACGTTCGAGAAACATGACCAGTTTCCAACACAGTACCCTAGCATTCGGAAAGCAGACGATGCAGTGCTATTTATAAGATCATTAAAAGTGAACTTGACATCAAATGTAACGTCTAGGTCCTTATAACTGTTACTCCTTTCTAACCTTACCTGATTAATACTGTAGTCATTATAAAGCATAACATTTCGTTTATTATAATTGATTATTATGTAGTATCAAGATACCAATAAAGGAACTCTTGCACTTCATGGTAGGTTGAGTCAAAAGTATAGAATTTAAGTGGATGTAAATATAAATAAACTGGTAGTACCGCTTTGCGGTAGTTGCAAACCTTGCATAGCAACGAATAAATATGAGCAGTCTTATTTATTTATACACTACCAACAGATATACCAATTTCTGGTGGGAGTACAGCAACAAACAATGAAATGTAATATAAACTGACTAAGCCACATCTTTACAAGTTTGCTCGATGTAGGATAACGTTTTATTAAATATATCAAATTAGCCCGAATGGTTATTATAAAATGAACATATTGAGTAAAAAAAATTGGGGTATTGAACCTTGACAGTGATGTGAAAGATGGGCGATCGTAAATACCATCGATTGTTTTTTACAAAAAAAAAATTATCTAAACTAACGAAACCATGTTTTTGCAATAGCCCGGTCTGAGAGTTTCCAAGAGGGGGATATGTAACCTCGGTTTTAAAAAGACAAAAACTTCAAGAACTACGCTCCACCTTCTTCAAATAGTCACATGCGGTCACCTAGCACTAGTCCCATACTATCCTTGCATACTCTAATTTAGGTAACACGAAGGGGTTGAAAAGCATGATCATTGCCTTTTCGTTAGTAAACTAACATCTAGAAAAATTTGCTTTATATGAGGATTGAAGCTTAGAGAATTGTCACAGAGCACACCTAGATCCCGATGCTCAAGTACTCTCTGCAAGCGACCATTATCGACTTTACAATTGGACAGAATGGGGACCGCCTTTGTTGTGTATGACATAACACTACATTTGCAGATGTTGATTGGGAGATCTTGACACACCATTCTTGTCGGAGTCACCCTGCAGACGACCACAATCTGCATGAACTAGATATTGTTCACGATGTCAGTAATGAAAATAATGAAAAGCAGAGGACCCAGGCATGAGGTACACCTGGAGTTGGAAATATGTTCTTGGATTTGCTACCTTCGTACTTAATACAGGCAGAGCCATATTTCGTTGTGGTCTTATGTGTGCTCCGGGGACATACCTCCTAGCAATTCTTTCATTTAGAAAAATTTTTTAGCGCACAAGAAAAAACGCTACTCGCTAAACGGATACTAATGATGATAACTGAAGTCAGATAGGAATGAAGCAAAAAAACAGTTTTTGCCTATGTTTGGTATAAACATTTCTGAATATGATCCTGAGTTTAAGCCGATTTATTATTGCCAACACTTTCTGACCAGCTGTTCACCTCAGTAGACGCGGAAACGTTTTGGATACCCCTGTAAAAAAAACATATATGTGCTTGACAATTATGGCGAATAATAGGCTATGTGTTTGCATCTAAAGGTATCTGTTGTTATAGTTATTTAAGCCACACATTGATAACAGTGTCTCGGTTAGACAATTTTGTGGGGCGCCACAAAACAAGCATGACAAACTTTATTTATTTTTCAAAGACTGGATACCGACTTTTTCCAAAAAAAAAAAGAATTCGCTCTGGCTCCTCTAAAGTTTAGCGTTTTTAAAATAAAATTTCAGAAAATGCAGAAATGATCGTATTCAGACCGCTGAAACATGCAAGTTATGTTTTAAATCATCACGTACTTGAGTCAAAGTTTAAACATTGCTTTACAAAGCGCTGATGTGGAAGTCTGAATTATTTGGCTACAAAAAGATGTTTTTGAATCGCTCTTTTCATTTATGATCGCAATCATCTTGTAGAAGAGAATATAAACAACTGGCGACTTCGAATATCTACAGGGTGTTCCTTAATGATATGCGAATATTTAAGGGTGTGAACCTACATGACAAATTAATTCTAGTTTGCTTTATAAACTATGGCCCAAAAATGTTTCCTTGCAAAAACTCGAGGTGTTGAAGTTTTGGGAAAAACACGGAAATTAATTAATATTTACAGAACCGCTTGAGATATTTCAGTGATATTCAGTACGTCGTGAAAGTAAATAAAGATGCATACTTTTCAATCCAAAAATAATTTTTAGTTTTAACAGTGGGGTGCGTACGGGTATTGACTTCGACATTTTTTTGAGAAAAAAATTGTACGCCAATGATTTTTTGCCAAATAAAAATCATTTTTGAACTCCCCGTTCGATTTAAAACAAATGGTCTTTCCTAAATTGTTTTCCTTCGTTGCGCCATTTTTGATTAAAAAAATAAAAACCGTTCTATTGTCTAACTTGCAAAATTAATATTAATTTTATTGGAAAAATAAAACACATTGGGGGCAATGAATAACAACAACTGATAACATAAACATAACAATAAAACCAACGGAATGATTACAAAAGTTGTTGAAAATGCCCCCCTTCACTTAGTATGCATGCTTCCGCTCTCCTACACATGGAATTGCGCACTCGTTGAAATATCCCTGGAGTATTTTTTATTCTATCACAAGCTGCAACTATTCTTTCTCTTAATTGATCTACAGTGTTAACGGGACTTGTGTACACTAGTGTCTTAAGATAGCCCCACAAAAAGAAATCTAAACTGTTGAGGTCTGTGGACCTTGGTGGCCATCCTTGAGGCCCACCGCGGCCAATCAAACGATTTGGATAAACAGCTTGTAAATAATTACGAAACGCAACACTGAAATACGTTGTGCACCATGATGCATGTACCCCATATTACTTATTACTAGCGGAACATCATCAAGCAGCAAAGGCACCTGTTGTTGAAGAAAATTGAGGTAAGTCTGTCCGTCAAGTCGTCCCGGCAAGAAGAATGGGCCAATAAAGTGGCTGCCAATAATTCCTGCCCATACGTTAACCGAAAATTGGTGTCGGAAATGGGTTTCGGTTACGGTATAGGGATTTTCTTCTGCCCACAAATTATTATTGTGGAAATTCTGAATGGCATTTCGAGAAAAACTAGCTTCGTCTGTCAACAGAATCATTGATTCAAGTTGCGGATTTTGTGTAATTTTTTGAAGATACCACTGACAAAAGGTCACACGCCTTGAAAAATCAATGGAAAGTAATGCCTGTACTCTTAAAATATGACAAGATATAACAAAAAATCTACTAACATTCTCCAAACAATCTAATGGCAAATATTTAAGTGTCTTGCTATATGCCTCTTACTCGTTTCAGGATGTTCTTCGCAGCACTGCATCCTCAATTTCAGCTGTTCTCACACTTAGAGGTCTACCTTCGGATGTTCCTTTTCGGACAGAACCAGTTTCAACAAGACTACGATGAATATTAGAAAAGGTTAGACTATCTGACAAAGCACGATCGGGATATCTCTGGTAATAAATTCGTCTGGCTTGCTCACCATTACCGTCGGCAAGGCCGTATGCATAATGCATTTACAGCATTTCTGCATTTGAATAATTCACCATTATTAACAAGATTGTAAAAACTAAATAATGAAAAACATGTCACAGCGAACAGATTTAAATAACAGAGACTTGTCAGATGTCAAAAGCCAGTGACATATTCCAGAGGAACTAGATATTTATTGCTAAACTGCATTCTTCAACTATTACATTAATTTTCTCGGACAATAGAACGGTTTTAAATTTTTGCTAAAAAATGGCGCATAGAAAGGAAAAAATTTCATGAAGACAATTTGTTTTAAATTGAACGGGGAATTCATAAATAATTTATACATGGCAAGAAACCATTGGAGTAGCATTTTTTTCTTAACAAATATCGAAGTCAATACCCGTACGTACGCCACTGTTAAAGCTAAAAATTGTTTTTGCATTGAAAAGTATGTAACTTCATTTACTTTCACTACGTACTAAATATCAGTGAAATATCTGAAGCGGTTCTGGAAATATTAATTAATTTCCATTTTTTCCCAAAATTTCAACACCCCGAGTTTTTGTAAGAAAACATTTTTGGACCATAGTTTATGAAGCAAACTAACATTAATTTTTCATGCAGATTCACAACCTAGAATATTCGCATATCATTGAGGAACACCCTGTATAATAATTTTGTTCAGTATACCATGCCTTTGTGAACGAAATCTTTAATTAAATCTGTGTTGGTCATTAACTAAAGAACTGATCTAAGAATTTAACGTCGAACTTATTTACAGCTTCCAAGATAATGTTTTGAGCAACTTGACCAAATCCCCATGCTATGTTTGCCATACATATATTCATCGCGATTTGAATATGCCCCTGATTATTGTCAACGATATCAATAAAGAGCTGCATCAACACCCTTATATAGAAGCTCTTCAGCTGCTGGACAACGACAATGCAGTCCAATAATTGAAGACCACCAAGGACGCCGAGTTTTGCGCCTGCCAGAGATACTTGACTTCGGCTTCGCATCCTAACAGTGCTGAACTTCGTAGATTCAGCACTGGCCGATACATCCGCTCCCTTGTCCCTACAGTATCGAGATCGTGAAACAGCCTACATGAGGAGACTTTTCCCAGTTCTACTAACCTCAGGCAGTTCGAAAATCGGATTAACAAAGTTTCTTTAAGCTCCTTATAGTAGCAGCGATGACCAGGCATTTAGGCCCTGCGCGGCTGTTTCGGAGTAAAAAAGCCATGTCAACTTGTGTTGTGTTATGTGGTAAACGCAGAGCAAGAGCGTGAATTCTTAGTGATAGATGATCTAAACGATATCAATGGTTTGCCCCTATTAGTTTGAAAGAAGACACAGAAAAATTAATGTTTTATCAAGTTGATCAGTTCGGGTGTGAAAGCCAGTCTAAAAAAATATAGTGGAATGTTTTTAGTTAGAACTCCACATAAATTGTAACTAACACTCTTTAGCACTTAACCGAAAAGGACAGTTGATTTTGAGTAGATATTTAAAACAGCTTCAACAAGTCAGACCACTTCCGCGTAGACTACATGTTGGACCATATTTTTCTTCTCGTTTCCTCTTCTTCTTTTCCTCAAGAGCCACCTAGAAGCACAAAGTTCAATGGTGCTATACTACACATCAAAGAAGGCCTTCATGACTCGTTGCCTGAACAAGAAAAATCTCCATTCAACTTTACTCCATCTGGACAGTTGATTTTGAGTAGTTATTTAAAACAGCTTCAACAAGTCAGACCACTTCCGCGTAGACTACATGTTGGACCATACTTTTCTTCTCGTTTCCTCTTCTTCTTCTCCTCAAGAGCCGCCTAGAAGCACAAAGTTCAATGGTGCTATTCTACACATCAAAGAAGGCCTTCATGACTCGTTGCCTGAACAAGAAAAATCTCCATTCAACTTTACTCCATCTCCTCACCACATGTAAGAACACCTCGACCATAAATCAACGGTGACTGCGACTGGTGGAAAGTAAATTCGTTTAAAACAATTGCCGGCTAATTATGCGGCGTCGGTGTTTCGTGGGGAAAAGAGCTTTAAGGAACGGAGATGGTGTAAATTGTAGATGTTGCAATGAAATACACCGTTTTGATTCAGCTAAATGGTATCTGTACATAAAAAGGATTGCTCGGGGGAGTGAGAAGTGGGATCCAAATTTGGTCGGCCTGAACCGCGGCCCAAAGCCGCAGACAGGGGAACCAGCGGTAGGCTTTGTATATTAGCAAGAAAGATAGGTAAGAAGTGATGCTAAATGGTAAGTGAAATGAATGTTATATACGTATAATAAGACGTTACCCACCAGCAAATGCTATTGCGATATGTAGTGGAAAATGCAAGGACTTTAGTGAATACAATATGGGAAAATAAAATTAAATGGTGCCTACTCTGCAACCGAGGAAGCTTTGTAGTGGGGCCAATTCTGATCCTCGAATACAGCACATCGCTTACGTCCGTTTCAACGCAAATAGACTTAAGAGAACAGTATTCCTGAATTCATAAATTTGACGTTTTCACATCCCACGTCAATTGCCTAGAAAATGTAATCGTGAAAAGTTTTGCAAATGAAATATTCTTTTGTAGCTTTATGATATGTACATCAGAAAAAAAAGCGTGCCAAACCAAAACAAATCATCGGTCTCTCTGTTTATAGGACTTTGCAATTGTGTGAAGGGGTAAGAAGCTTTGTCAGTTCTGAAAATTGATCCTGTTGCGGAGGAGTTATGGGTAAAAAATGAAAAAAGCATAAACGCTCAAGCTTCGTTTCAGAATCTCCTGTTTATTATTATCAACACCCCTGGAGGTTTAAAAGTGGGTTGGGAGTTGCATCTTTAGCAACAGTTATTAAGAAGCTTGTGATCTCGATAATACTTCTTAATTGTTAGGCATAATTGTCGCACATATTTTTGTTTAAAGTGCTGCAGCTGCCCGATGAGACCAAAAAGTTAACTAGCCTCCACTCAGGCCACGTTCTCGACGGAAACGGGCGAAAGCATAGGCGTACGGCGTATATTTTACCACGGGTTCACTGAAGTTCCATTGGAAAGGTTAAGAATGTTTACCTAAATTATAATAACGAAACGTTGACGCGTAGTATTGCCGAGGTAAGTAGAATCGTCTGTGAATTGTGAGCTAGGATTGCTAAGCTTAGACTACGTGCTGCTGGTTCATTACAGGTGAGACTCCAATAAGGATCTACTTTTGATCTCTAGTAACGAACATCCAAATTTAACCTTATAGCTTCCAACCAAACTGAGCTGTAACTCTTGATTCTAAGTGAAATGCTTAGTGAGTAAGTTGTAGTGATAAGATCGAGACTTTTTAGAAACAACATAGCTTTTGTTAGTCGAGGTTAATGATTCCACATACTAGTGACATATTTTTCATTCAAGTAATACTGTATTGATTTAAATTATCCAGTTAAGTATTGCTAATTAAATTGAAACTTATATTTATATTTTCCATAACAATTCACAGTAAATTCAAGTTAAGTGAATTTATTTAGTGTTGTCTTAGAGGCTGGTTTGTGTATTCTTGCGAAATATATTCAACCATTTACCCGCAATCCGATCTCTATCAAATTCTTCAGTGTTGAATCTGAGAGTTCATCATAGACCTTCAACGTGTGTATCCAAATGCGCAGTTCTATGATATCGTCTTGTTCCAGTAGCGCGAGTCGTTGTCTTAAGTTGATCAGATTGTAAGGTCTAAGTGTTACGAAAGAACACTGAAAAGGGAATATTAAAGAAACTGGGATTGAGAATAAAAATTATTAACCATTCAACCGTTGAGAATATGTTTTTAACATGGGGGGGGGTAACATGGCTAAGAAAAAATTAACCAGCAATGCTTTAACATCTATTTCATGACCCATGAAGTGGAGTCTTGAAGATTTCACTCAAGTCATGTAATGCATCTGAACAACTTTTAAGTACGGTTTTATTCACAAATTCGCAATTCTATGCGGTCATACTTTGTCTCGTAATAAAACATTACAAAGACTACTTTTTCCAACAGCTTCTAAATATACTGAGCTCTGCCACAGCATATCTATGGCAACTCCCTGAAACTTACGTTGAATTTTTGAGTAAGGTGCTATGACCTTGAGAGCTCGGTACACGCTGTGCGATGCTGCAATACCAATACATATTCTAAATAGTCTATTCCGATCAAAATACCATACTAATGCATTTTCTTCATTCCACCTATTGCAGTCATCGCGTTTTTATTTAGGCTTTGCCTTTTCCCGTTGGTCATGGGTAAAAAGCTTAACCGCAACAATGAAAAAAGTTTTACCGGGTACATCTTATTCCCATAAAGGAAACCCTACTTACTCTCGCCACTCGACCTAAATCCATAAGCACACCGAACTTTTTTTCAGTATCGTCTTGTGCGGAGATAGGGGCATACATATTTATGAAAAAACTGATGCACTATGGAAACTCGTTCGCTGTGGAACTGGATATTTATTAAAATACATATATGCATTCATCTGGGTGTGGAGAAACTTCGGAAAAGAAACCATATACATATAAAAAAGCTACGGATCAAAACTGAAGATATACGAGAAATGTCCTTGATATTTCTGCGTAGGTATGCTGTAGCAGATCTGATTGATCTGATTACAGAATGGTCGACGATTTTGACAAATATCTCAAGACGTACAATTCGAATGGCTGCTACAGGTACCGCAATCCTGTGAAAAATATATGAATGCAGCAGACGTTTCGTCATCGTTACGATCAGCTTTTATGGCGAAAGTTTTCAAATAATTGATTTACTTTTGCTCCCTTCACGTCACTCTGGAGACGTATAAAATGAATGTAAAACTTACGATGCTCAACACCAAAAAGAAAAGCAGCGAAATACTCAGCGAACTATGACGATGCAGATTCTTGACAAAACACCGAAAGTTTGCGCATTAGCAACTCTTATTGATCATGAGATGGTAGACTGGTTGAATCATGGGAAGAAATATGATAAATGAAGCTTTGCTGTAACTTACGGACAATTGCTGTAGTAAGTAATTTAATATCCAGTGTGTATGCCTTAGTCGATGGCCTAAGTGAAAAGTCGGAAATACTTTTAAGTTTCAGACTTGAATGCCCGGTCGCTCCGCCGTGTTGCAACTTTAAGCTGGGGTGATCCCTAATTTCAATATGTTCTTTATCAGTTACGCTCAAAACTTGAGTATTACCTAAATGGACAGTTGAGCTAAGTCGAAGATTAAAATTAATGTTCGAAAAGCTTGAAAATATGAAATATGGATGTTGAAGAAAGTGGCGAGGTTGTACGGAATATTACTGTCTTCAAGTACATCAACTAACTTTAAGATTGCATCTACTTCCTACGCCACTGGGTATTCATAAATTTTTGACGCTAGTAATTCATAGGTTTTCAAACATACGACATGTTTTATACATCATATTGTAATGCCCTCATAACTGGGACCTTGAATAGCGAAAAGATACCCTCGAAGATTTAGGCAACCGGAGTACCACCTTCGCGTATCAATGCTTGCAGAGCGCTGGAGAAGGATCGATAGTGATCGCGTTCAGGTCCGTGAGCGATCGAGGGGATCGGATGGTATCGGTAGCGTTCGAGCAATATCGCGCGAATGTTCTGGTGAGCTTCTGGTTTTTTAGGTTTAATAATATATGGGCGCGACGACAATGGAAACAGTACAGTCGAGTCTATGGACAACGATAAATGAGTTAACGCGATATTCCAGTCGACATAGTAATAAATTTGTCATAAACTAGTTACAAGTTTCGTAAGTTAGTGCTAAAGTAACAAATTAGACTTTGGTCAGTAAAACCGGTGTTTTCGTTATAATGTGTTTTCCGACGGCAAGAATCACCCGGGTCCTACTACTCGCCAGCGATGGTCCTTATGCAATTGTTAGATGGATAGTTTGTTGTCCTTGTAGGTCATGCTATATGATATGAGACTTGTCAGTGTAAATCTAATTATTTGCAACATAGTCAGTTGCAATATAATTGATATTAAGGCATTGAGATAACTATTACACATTTTTTATTTTGCAGTCTTACAATTTTTAGTCAGTTCTACATAAAATCAATTTCAGAACAATCTCTTACCAGAAAATTATGTTCATCACTTTCAGATTTACTAATTATTTATTGCTTTTTCCTAATTATTGAATCGCCCTACTATGATATCACCCACTGTTCGAATCGCTGTCACTTTCGCTGACAGACCAATCTTCTACTTCTAATAACGGATCAGCATATATTACGTCATCGTATAAGGTTTTGAAGGATATTTTTGAAACTTCTATTAGATGTTAGCTTATGATGTTTGAAGACAATGAAAGACAGACTCAAACAAATTGTTTAATGAGGTATAATTGGCGTAGAGTGAAGAAGCAGTTCCTACTTATATTGATCACGAGTGGTATAAACTTAAGGCATTCATCAAAAGTAATAACCAGAATGTTGACCATTGCACTTACTTCAACAGTAGAGCCTTTTGGGCTTATATGAAAATTATTTTCAATTTTGTTTCTAAAAGGTTTTGGTGTCAAAATCATGGTTTTTGATTTTGAGGGGGCTAACTGAAGGTTATGATACTTTGCGTACTTACTAATAGATCCTCATTGATCTCAGACTTAGCTGTTTGAATGTTGCTACGAAAGTGATTATAAATTTGAGCATCTTCAGCAAAGGACTGCAATGTTTTACACTGGTTTGTAGATCTGAGATATACAGGGTGATCCACAAGGCTTGACCCAAAATGAAATATCATACAGAGGACCGCATTTCATTAAAAAGATAGTTTAAAAATAAAAAATATTTTTTTTCAATATCTTGAAAGTCGTCAACTGGAATGAACTAAAATGTGGTATGTAGATTTACCCAAGTATTGACCAAAATTGTTTTTTATTTTTGAATCTTTTTAATCAAGGCCTCAAGGAAAAAATGTTACGTAGAAGACCGCTGCAAAATGCGGTCCTGTGTATGATATCTCATTTCTGGTCACGACTTGTGCATCTCCCTGTATAAAATGATTAGCAGTGGCCCAAGCACAGATCCTTGCGGTTCTTCACAGGAAATGAGACAAAACCATATGTTTGAAATCGATTACTTAAATAGGTTTGTATCATATTAAATGAAACATTTGCATTTACATCTCTTAGAGATGTCTAAAACAACTAAAGAAGTGCTCATCTGCTGATCTCAGGCTCTGACAACATTATTAGTTAAATCTAATAAAGCAGCACCAATATTACAGCTTTTTGGAAATTCGCATTGTTGGAGGGGGTAATATTTTATATTTATCTAGATAATCGTTAAAAATACATAGCTTTTTCGAATGATTTTGATAATTATAAATTAATAGTAGCTTTCAAAGTTATATTTAAAATCGCTCATCTACATTTTTTTTAATGGAACGAAATCACTGTTTGTAGCACCTAGAAGGCAACTCGACACTCGACGTCACCCTGTGCCACTATGAAAACATACCTCGTACGTTAGGGAATCACAAATGTGGTTTAGATTGCCGTGGTGTTGACATAGAAGATTTTCAATTTATTATCGGGGCGTACACACACATTTTGCCAATTTTTCCCTTCCCATCTATATCCTGGTGCTGGCGTGGCATGGCGTTTGGCCCCTATAAATTTTTATCAAATTACGCTAATGGATTTTGTAATAGTATTATATCCTGTGTAACGGTACATAATAGGCTCGAAAGCTTTGTCCCCGTCCATATTGGGCTTATTCTGAAATATCGTTAATTTCAGTAATGCCCTTGTGATAACAGGATTGTCTGTGGGCGATGGGTAAATGCGCATGGGCCACCGAAATTTTAAAATGGAAATGGAAAATGGGCAGAATATAAAAAACATATTGAATGCCACGGACCTTCCTAACAAATATAAAAATTAATACCTTTTTCAGGATGCTTTATAATGTACAACATCACGCATCACCTCGCTCATTTCTAACCATCTATTCAAATGTTTCACTTCCCACGCCTACTGTAGTTTTTGATAATCGGCCATGTGACGGCGGAGAAAGAGGCCAAAAACTAAAAAAATAAGAATCGCTCAAACTGTGCCTTTGACATCTCGGAGGATCCTGATCATTTTTGAAAATTCTTAGAGGTAATAAATTGAGTCAAGTAAAATTTTAATTGTACCTGAGTATAATAAAGAAAATAAACAGCATGAAAATATATTTATTTTATCCTCCCGTTGCAGATAATTCCATCCAATTGCGTATCACATTCATACAAACTTGACCCCACAGTTTTTCCTTCAAAATCCGGTTACTATACTCTTTCAGCGGCTTGTTGTAAAAAGCAGATCTTTTTTTCAAATCGATAATAATTCTTTCTGTGTTCAAGATACTATCTGGACGGTCATCCCTGGTGGACAATTCGTCGCAGGTGCGTGCACGTTCATTCGTGTCCATGTAACTTATTTTGATTTGCGATAATCGTGTCGCTTCCTGAATAGAACTGGATGCATCTTTTTAGCGGCGACCGACTATCGCGTGTGCGTGCCTGGCCTTACGAGGGATGTCTTTTAAGTTTTGCATATCGAAATAAAGCCACACGGTAGGTAGTTTTAAATGACTTTATTGTTTTTCGAAGTATTTTCCACGAAGATTAATACACATCTGCATGAGCTCTAACCAATTTTCGAAGCACTTATTCCACTCGTTTGCTGGCAGATCCAAAACGGCATTTTTGAATGCGTCGACTGCTTCTTCTGGAGACTGGAACCGTTGACCACGCAGTCTGTTTTTAATTTTCGGGAAAGTAAAGAAATCGTTAGAACTTAGATTGGGACTACATGGAGGATGGTCTACGTTTTCTTTCGTTAAATACTGCCTTGTTTTTTGCGCTGTGTGCGAGCTTGCATTGTCTTGGTGGAGGATGATTCTTCTTTCGGGGTTGATTTTTCGAAGCTCGGTGATGACTTTTGTCAAACAAATTGCTCATTAAGAGGAATTGTTGCAATATGACCCGCTTTTGACATAAATGCCGCGAACATCTTTTTCGAAACACTTCGAGAACGGATGACTTTTGTTGGCTTTTCTTCACCTTGGAACACCCAAACAGCCGACTGTCGTTTATTTTCTGGTTCATAACAGTAGATCCACGATTCGTCACCACTAACAATGCTGTACACATTTTTTGATTTCTCCGACCAGTAGCCCCTAAAACCCATTAAAAACGTTCTCACCATATCGCGTACCTTCCGGCGGCATCTGAGTGACCTCTTGGTGTTGTCGTCATTTTTTATGATCTTTGCAGCTGATTTAGTCTGTAGTTGTTAATATTGGTCACTCATTCTCTCATGTTTCAGGAAAACGCAAATATGTATTTTTTGACGTACGCTTTACCCGAGTTTGACTATATCTGATATCTTCTGTATTCAGTGACTTCGGAAAATATTAATTATTAATAATATATTATATTTTTAATAATAATTATTAAATATTATAGAATTATTTCTCAGTTGTCTTTGAATTATCAGCATATCCACTCAGAATTCATTATTCAACAGTGTACGTTAGGAATGACTCACTAGATTTTCCTGCATTTTTCGGGCTTACAAGTATCGTTTTTGACTGCTCCTACTCTTGAACAATAATTTTCACGGAGTTTTGCTCGCTCCCAGATGGGACATTTTTGCATCAGGCGTTCTGAAGATTGTCAACTTTCACATACACTACACTACACCCATTTCACACAAGACCGACGCAGCAGGTCGTGCAGTCGAAGCGTTCCCTCTTACCCAAGGGCTGATTCAGCTGCTGATGAGTCCTACTTTTTCCCCCGCATCTCGTCACACGTCAATAGCCTGCTGGATATCTTTCTGACCACGCATCCTGCCCCTTACAACACTGCTGTCCTGTCCCCCCTGGGTAACTCAGACCACGGTGTTGTGGAGGTTATGTTTCGGTCAGAACTCGCTGTGGCAGCAGAAACTCGTACAGGCCGCAAAACTTGGCATTACAGACATGCCGACTGGGAGGGGCTCAGAGATTTCTTCTCTAGCTTCCCTTGGAAAGATGTCTGCTTCACTGACGCGGATGCGTCGGCTGTCTGTTCTTCGATAACCGAAAGTATACACGTCGGAATGGAGGAATACATCCCTCATACAGTGAAAGTGCCTGGACCAGGGTCCAACGGCTGGTTTAACAAATCGTGTGACGCTGCTCGCAAGCAGAAGATCAAGACACATAGAACCTTCTTGCAAAAACCTCACTGTAGAGAACAGACAAGCCGACGTTGAGTCCAGAAACCAATATAAAGCAGCGGTTCGCAATGCCAAAAACCAGCATGATATAAAAGTTAGGCACAGGGTAATGTCGTAGCGCAATGGCAGTCGGTCTTTCTGGATGCTGGCCAAGCAGGTTGAAAATAACTTCTCACACAGTAGCCTTCCACCACTTACGTGTCAGGATGGAACTATTGTATTCAACTCAAAGGTTAAGGCGGAAGTGCTAGCGATCTCTGCTGCCAACTCCACCGACGCCCAAGTGCCGTCAATTCAAATGGTTCCCTACACTATGCGGGAGATAACATTCAGGCATAAGACCGTAAGACGAGTGCTCGTGTCGCTCGACATCAACAAAGCTTCTGGTCCGGACTTGATTCCTGCCATTGTACTGAAGAGGTGTGCACCGGAGCTTGCTCCAGTTCTTTCGCGTCTCTTCCAGATATCTTATGAATCCGGCACCTTCCCAGAAAACTGGAAATTTGCTCATGTCCAACACATCCCAAAAAAGGGATCTAAGACCCACCCTTACAACTACAGGCCTACAGCACTGCTTTCTGTTTTAAGTAAGGTGATGGAGAGGTGCATAAGTCGCGAGCTTCTGGTCTACCTCGAACGTCACGGCTTAATTAGCGACAGGCAGTATGGTTTCCGGCACCAACGATCTACAGGGGACCTCCTAGCTTACGTCACTCAATTGTGGAGTAAACTCATCCAGTCTTATGGTGAGGCTCATGTCGTTGCTCTTGCCATCACCAAAGCGTTCGATCAGCTGTGGCACGCTGCCCTCTTAAGCAAACTTCCAACCTATGGCCTACCAGAAAAGCTTTGCAGATGGGTGGCTGACTTTATCTCTGGCCGCAAATATCCGTCGTAATTGACGAGTTCTCCTCTTCATCCCACAACGTCAACGCGGGTGTTCCCCAGGGATCGGTCTTGGCTCCGACACTGTTTCTCTTACATATCAGCGACCTTCTTTCCTGCACGATCAACCCAATCCACAGCTTCGCTGATGACAGCACTCTACATGCAGAAGTTCAGAGTGACAAGCCGATCTCTGAAGCTGAGTTGGAAAAAAGAAGACTAGCGATGACTTCCTCTCTGACAAGAGACCTGGAGGCTATCACTGCTTGGGGACGCAACAATCTTGTACAGTTCAATGCTTCCAAAACGCAGTACTGTACTTTGACGAACAAAAAGCGCCCTGCGCTCACCCGGTTTCGATGTATGGTCGAGTTCTGCCAAGGAGCCATGCATTTCGGCTGGTCGGAGTCCAGATCACCGAAGATCTGATCTGGCACGAAGACATCTCGTCAATAGCAGCATCTGCTGCGAAAAGCTAGTCTATTTGTTTAGGGCTAAGAAGTGTTGCTCTCCGCATGACCTTCTCACTCTATACAAGGCCCAGATAAGGCCTAGCCTCGAGTATTGCTCACACGTTTGGGGTGCTGCCGCCCCGACTACATTGTCCAGGCTCGACGCTGTCCAGAGGAGGTCGGTCCGACTGATCGATGACTCTTCTCTAACAGACAGTCTGGTGTCCCTTTCGAACCGGCGGGCCGTCGGCGATCTAGCTCTTTTCTACCGCTACACCAACGGGCTTTGCTCCTCAGAGCACTTCTTCCATGATGCCGCCGCGCGATGTGCCTGCCAGGCAGACCCGTCTGACTTTGGAGTCTCATCCTAACCGTGTCGAACATCGTACATCCATAACCGGCCGATACGACCGCTCCTTTGCCCCTAGGGTGTCGAGATTGTGGAACAATCTACAATAGGAAGCTTTTCCCAGTTCTATTAACCTTAGGCAGTTTAAAAATCGTATTAATAAAATTTCTTTGGGATCATCATAGCAGCCGCGGTGTACCGGCAATTAGGCTTCTGCCTGCGCGGCTGCTTCGATATAAAAAAAATAAAGAATTATGGTGGCAGTTGTGTATATTCAATATTCTGCAAATTCATTAAGATTTGTTAATGTTATATATACGATAATTATGTCTATCTATCTCTATGTAAAAGTGATTTAAAGCTTTGTTATTCTAATTAGTGTACTTTAGGTATGGCGCATAAGGTCTTCCCACACTTCTAATGTTTCCAATAAGTATTTCTGAGTACTTCTGATTATAGGCATCAGTTTTCAAGTTTTCAATTAATCGATATATTCAAAAATAACCAACTGCTGAAGAGTCATATTTTGATCAATTGAATCGTTGAAATTAGTCACACCGCATTCCTTTTTTTAGTATTTCAAAAAAAAAACGTACACCTGTGTACACAATGGATGATTGAAATAGTTCGTTATCTGCACCACGTTTCCTCTCAAAATATAGTCAATCTGAAATTCCAAGCGTATTCAACGCGCTTACCTAAGCAAACATTAAACTTCAAAACCAACGGACGAAGGGTTCAGATTTTCACAAATAATTGCTTATTTTCCATGCTTCATAAGGTCTACCTCAAGAACATCCATATCACTTATTTCCCTTGGTATGTCCTTCAGTATGTCAGTTGGTGTTTTAACTGCGTAAACTCAGAAGCGGTCGTTGAATTTGATTACATTTTGAGGGCTCTTTCAACAACACAAAATAGCAACATCGTGCTTACTCGAACAATCACTTTGACTGATTACCTCCCTTTTACACATATTTTTGCGAGAAATAAAAGTGTTGTCATGCGTTCATCAGCTCAAATAATATATTTCGAAAATACGTTCATATTTATACGCGCGATCTATTTCACTATTTTTCGCTTATAAACGTTTGATATTAAAACGCATCAAACGCATAGTTCCGCTTTGCAGTGCATGGTGCAAATTATTTTTCAAGTACAGCTCCATGTATGTCCTTTTTAATGTGGTACTAATTATTATTTTCATCAAGTTGATTCAACTCTTTGAGCTGTACCTACACAAATGCAACTCTCATTTGCAATTTTGCATTACAAATCTGTACTTCACGTGTCAATAATTAAAATTTCACATGAACGAGTGGATATGCATTTCATTTCCGATTTTCAAACATGTTTAGTTTGTGCGGTATTTGTTTTTGTATATATTATGTGATTTGTAGCTGCAAAACATGAATGTATGTATGATGGTAGCTTTTTGTGTATTGTGTAATCAAGAATTTCATAGTATAAAAAGCATCAATTTAGAAAGTTTGATTGTAACTAAATAATATTATTTATATAAAATGTTACTCTGTGCGTTTATTGCCAGACCACTTTTAGCGGAAATAACTTTTTTCTAAGCTATTTAGAAATAGACACATATAATATATAAATACAGGGTGTTTTCTAACTGATTGCTAATATTCAAGGGGGTGATTTTTGGGTCTATTTCATGAAGAAAGCTTCTTAAACGTCTAAACTTTTGACGTTTTGAAATAGACAAAATTTAAATCTGTATTTATTTAATAGCAGATTTGATCTCTTGAACATCTTTAGTCCGACACACAGTTTTCACCTAAAGAAATTAAACTCGTTTCTCTAGACGGCGATAGACAAGGTTTTATTTTTTTGAGCAAAAACCGTGAATCAGATTGAAAAAATTAAGCAATCAAATTTGTCTAAATGTGCTTGGGGACTTGAAAAATCATTTTTGTTTTAAGCGAAATCAATGTCTGCCGGAATAGGCAGGTAAAATTCCTTACGAATGCCTCTGGTGGGTATGTAGTGCATTAGAAATGATCTTGATACATAGCACATGTATACCGAATTCCATCAAAATATTTATATAAAGTGATATTTACAGATATTAATGATGAATGCCATATTTTTTAAAACTTCACCACTCCGTATTCCAAAAATTTAAGACGTTAGGGGCATACGTTCTAGAATTTTTCTTCTTAAAATGGATGCAAATATTGACATTAAGTTAGGAAACACCCTGTATATCGTTTTTTCGACTTCGAAATTATAATTTATAACTCCAACACCCTGTATCTCGATCAGCGGCTCATTTGGTGCACATTTAGGCCCGTATCGTCAGTCGTCCCTACAATTGTAGGGCGCTTTTAGGGCCTCCTTGATTGTCATACTCCTTTCTCTCCTTCAAAAATTTCTAGATTACACTTGCCCCGTGTCAGCGTCAGCGCTCTCCTATTGTGAAGATATGTTTTCTTGTTAAATTGTAGGAAATTTCAGGCTGATAAAACATGATATAACTCAAAAGCAAGCACAATTTGATGCAAATATATGTTTGTGACATAACCTCAAAATAGAGCGCTGACACGGAGAAGTAGAAAACTATGACAATCAAGGAGGCCATAAAGGTGCCCTACAATTGTAGGGATGACTGACGATAGGGGCCTAAGTGTATTTTTTATCTATTTTACGTTCTAGAAATATTGTCTTAAAAGACATTAAAAACATGACATAGAATATCAAGAAGGTTTAATTGAGAAAACCATCGCCCACCATTTGGAGGGTCATAAGAGGTTAGTTAACACTAAAAGCTTTATCGAAATAAGACAGCATTTATAACCAGAAACGACCTCTGGGATTCTGGTAGTAGATGGCCCTTTATGGTGTCTGGTTTCGGTAGGACTTACAGCATGGATAGAGGGTAATGGCTCAGCGTTCATTAGTTGTTCTACCTGAGACCATGCTGATGATTTTCCAAATAGCAGGCAGCACTTGTCCCTGGTTTGCCGTCTGTGGTCGGACAAATGACAGCTTTATGTCATCTTGATAAATTTAACCTATATTCCCTGTAATATAACCGAGACGACTCAGTTACAAATGCCTCGTAACACTTCAAGGACGGCTTCAATATAACATAAGGGCAGACTACCTCCTAAACAAAATATGAGCGCCTAAGCTTTTAACAAATATCTCCTGTCCCGTTTTTATCACCACGCGTATGTAGGAGAGATATAAATGAGGATAGGTTTATGGTTGTTCTAATAGTGCCCTCTTCTGTTTTATTATCTAAGGACGGCGCATGAACAGCATTATGCAATAGTAAATTTCACCTCACCAGCTGCATATATGGTGAAATTACATCGCTAACCGAAATAGCGAAAGTTCGAATCCTGCACAAGGAGAATTTTTCTTTGGTATAGACGTTGTTGTGTTTTTCTGTGTAAGTCCATCCTCGAGCACGGACATGCCATACAGTGGATCAGAATGTATGCATGGCCCAGACACATGGAAGTATTTTCGCATCCGCTTGAGAAATTATGGTTCGGTTTTCTGTCAGATCTTAAGTTGTGTCAAAATTTTGTCTCAAAAAATCCAATTTTTTTTTTTACTTCGGCGATTTGTAATTTTCATTTTCACCGCTATGATATGAGTAATCAAATTAAAAAGTTTTATGAGACGAATAGAATAAGCAAATAACGCCATCCAAAATTCTTGATGGGGATCATCACACAAGATTGATGTATTATTATATGATATTTATATCTATCGAAATTTTATAATGCTAATAAAGAAGAGGTTTTATGGAGTCCTATTAATGATCTATATGAAACTAGTTATTTCTTCATTATTACTAAAAAATAAGAGATAAATAAAATAAAAATGTACATTTTGAAAACAAGCTTTTATCAGCTCCTGATCAAATGAAATACAAGTTTTGTTATTATATAATCCGTTTCCATTGGAAATATTTAACGATAATAAAGCTCCCTCCTCTCAGTCTTTAAATTGAAGCATGTTACGTTTGTAAATAATAATAATAATAATAATAATAATAAAAAGGTGTAAGATGCTTTTATTTGAATACCGGAGATGACGGAGATTCAGAAGATTTCTGAACAGAAAAAAAGGTTTTCAAATTCGTAGTTCAATTTATCAGCATCTAAATAAAAGCTTGTTTTAAAAAAAATGTTTTATTCATTTGAGATATTCTGAACGAAAAAGATTCTAATGAGCTTTTCACTAAAGTTGATAGTAGATATAGTTGATTTAGTATCTGAAAAGTGCAGAATATAACCTGTTAGACCGCGAGAAGCAATATGAAAAAAATTGAAATTTAAATGTTCCCAAAGTTCACAAATATTAGTCAGGAATCCATTAACAGATTCTCAAAGTATGTTAGAGGGTACTGTTATCAAAAACCCTTGTTTCTCATGCTTAGTAGTAATGTAATAGTGAGGATTTTCGAAAATGAGATACGGTTTTTAGATACTATATGACCATGTCAAAGCTTTGCAGTTTGTGAAATTCTGAATTTCTGTCACATCCACTTTACGTTAACCCATCTAAACCTGCCGTTATGATATTTTGTAAACAAAAAGCTATTTTGCAATATAACTTTACTGTCAGAATGGGTAACAATACGTGTACAATTAAGAACGTCAAAGTGGCAAGGAAGTTAGGTTTGGAAATGGTTAACTCATTGAGAATATTTGATCACGTAAAAAATGCATCCAAAGGGCATTTGTTCGATTGAAGTTTTTAATACCAAACCGCCACATTCTGCCAATTAGATTCAAGATTATTCTGACCATCTGGTTTTGTCCCTATACAATTACTGCATTGTCGTGTATGCACATTAACGCAGATGGATTGTGGACGAATTCAGAAAATCCAAAAGTCGGGTCTCTGGCTCATATTCGGCACCGCAAGTTTGACAGGGAATCACACAAGCTAGAGGAAGTTAGTTGACTGAATATGGCTTCTAGAAGAAAAATTTATTCAGCAACGTTATTTTATAAAATTGTTTCTACCAAAACGGTATGGAATAGAATGAAATTTAGACATGACGTCCATAATTTGCATATTCACAGTAAGTTCCATACCCCCCCCCCTCTTTACATAGAACTTCTATAATTTGAGAGATCTTTTACATTCAATTGTTATAGAATATATAATGTTATTCCCTTCCATTTTAAGAACCTATCTATATGTTCCCAATAATTCAGTCAGCTACAAAAAGTATCTACTACAAACTGAAAAATGAAATGATCTACGCATATATTAATTAGCATTATAATACACCTTCGACAATTAGTGTTGGCAGGGAACTAATATCCTCCGTCACTCTTTTTTTGTATTTTTGTCTACACTATTCAATCTCAAACATTTATCTGTTTTCCTCACCTTCGCTCATACCTCACAGAATAGTGTTCATTATTTTTGTCTCAATTGGGTCAGCACTTGTATCAGAATTCGGTCCAGTGGCGGCAGAATAAAAGGTTAGGAGCAAGAACACGAAAAAACCGCTCAAACTTCGTCTTTGATGTTCCAGAGGCTCCTGATGATTTTTAGAAAAAATTTTGGAAAACAGAAGTCCAGGTTATAGGGGGTGGCAGAAGGTATATATATTTTTTTGGCAGCAGTATATTTATACACTTTGAACCCCGTTAATTGTACGTACCTCTCAGTACATACACCTACATATGTATATCACACGTCGTACATTTGATCTTAAGAAATATTTGTAGTTGCGACACGCGACGCAACCTTCATACCCTGAACACTGACTGCGTGTCTGCATCTGATGGACCGTAGCTAGATGTTCGATACTGTGAGCAGGGAAGAGACTAGCATTATCGTTATCAAGTGGATGGAGACTATAGCGCATGGCTAATCGCACGGACCTGTTTGGCTGACTTAATTCATTTAATTTTCTGTTATACATGTTTGTAGCTAGTTCAGAGGGACTTGTGCTTAACATAATTGTTTATGAACTGATGCCAACGTTGCGTGGATAGTACAGAGTCAACCTACTTGACCCCATTTTCTTGACTGTTAATCAAGCGTATGGATGCGCAAGCCCAAGTGATTCAGTTGTCGAATGCCCCTATGCAACTATTGATATAATTTTGGGTGTGCCAATATGTAGATTCGTTTTTTTTTTGTATAAAATTGTACTAAAAAACAAAGACATGCTACTTTTTCGAACGGAAGCGAAGGTACTTTCTGAACTGATGTATTGCTTTCCCATTAGAGTCCGCTTGACGTTCCCCCTTCCTTGCGATATTAAGTATTGCAACAAATCTTAAAAAATATCCTAGGAGCTTCTGCTACGAAGATACAGATCCCTATAAATAACACCGTTCGAATATTATTTTTTGAATAGCTTCTGAGCGACCCTGTGTATTTCAATGTCGCCTACAACTTGGGGTGCCATGAGATGTGCAGGTGTCTTTAAAAAACACTTACCCCACTCCATCCGACACAACCGATTCAGATGAGAAAGAGGGAGTTAGCATGCGATTTGCTTTGAATCAAAATTAGATAGTCAGGATGCAGGTGCATACGACAGGACAATCAAGTTTAAGCCGCAAGTTTGGCATTTGTTGGTATTTCGCATTAAGCTTGTATTTTTCTTCGAAAACATGTGAAACGCCTTAGTAGTACGGTTGCCTAAAATGGTGAAATTTTCTGTGGATCGCAAAACCGGTTTGAGCTGAATGAAAGCATTTCTTTTATAAAAAGGCATGAACATTGGGATTTTACCTGGACAGTTGTGAGATAATTTTGGTTTATTTCATTTCACTTCTGATTTCTTTGAATGCTCAGTTCCAATCTAAGGTTCAATAAGAAAATTCTTCATATAATGCCACATTGAAAAAATCAAAATATTGGAGACAAACCAAAATGTTTCATGCTTACTGTAAAGGACCAGCCGGAACTTTAAATCATATGTACTTTCGATTTAAAGGAAATTTTATTAAGGAAAGGTCTCTAGTTCTGAGTTTTCTGATTTCAGTGCCAAATAATTGTGTATATCAGATTAGTCAAATCATTTTGTTAAATCAATCTAGTGGCAATGATGCAACAGCTGTGATTCCCATATTATGCCCAGCTAGGTATTTTGGTTCAGCCAAGAATCTGCTCAGACCAAAAGAAATTCTAGGAAAACAAAGTAGAGTGCAAGGTGTCTCATTATCCCCAATGGCAGGAATTCCGCTATATTCCTTCTTTCAAGACAAGAAATTAAGTACAATTGTTAATATTTCTTCTTTTCCCTGTTATCAATAACTGACCGATTCACTCCGCAACACAGAATTTCCGCCCTATAATAATAATAATATAGATAATAATAATAATCGTCTTTATAACTATTTACTACAAAAGGCGAGATTTAGCTGAAAGCTACTCTTACACATAACCTCAGATACACAGGAAGATTTTAAAATGAAAGTACAGTGGAATCCACTCATAATGAACTTGCTTATAATGGAAACGCTAATATAATGGACACAATTTAAGGTCTTATAAATAATTTCAAATTCCTCGGATATTATAAACTAGCTTAAAATAGACCCTCGTATATCGCGGACTATTTTAATCCATTATATGCGAGCTATTTTGGTAGTCCCCCGAAGCGGATTTAGCTGATGCAATTGTTTACGGCGGTTTGGCTTCGCAGTTTGCATTCGAACTTGGCCCCCAGTGTTATACTATATTTATTAGAGTTATGAACATATAGAAAAGTGAGAAACTTGCATTCACTGTACACAAAAATTTCACAATTATTAGTGAGCTTGAGCAGGGTTCATCTCAAGCAAGTATTTGTGCTCGCATGACTATAAAAAGATCCATTGTGTCAAATATTTGGAAAAACCGCGACAAAATTAAGAATGACTGGAAATCAAATAGTCAAAAGAAAAAAATGCGACTATCGCTGCATCCCCAGGTCGATTTAAATGGTTTCAACAAAAGCGTGCTAATAATTTTCCAATAAGTGGACCTATGCTACAAATAATGGCTGAAGAATTTGGGAAATTGATTGGAAGTTACTTCAATTGTAGTTCCGGTAGACAGGTTTAAGAAAAGACATAACATTGTTTTTGGAAAAATTTGTGGTACCAGATGAAACTCATAAATTAAAATTTGAAACTTGCAATGGAGAGAAACTGTCAAAAGAGCGAATAGCTGTTATGATTTTTGCTAATGATAATAGGTAAGTGAATGAACGGAAATTCATGTTCTAATTTTTTTGATATTCAATAACAGTGCTGCAAAGAATTCATTACCTTTTTTCATTTCAGGGAAATTTAACAATCCCAGGTGTTTCAATAATTTTAAAACAATTCCCGTAAATTATGTTGGAAATAAGCTTGGATGACTTCATCAATTTTTGAAGGATATTTAAAAAAGTGGGACGCTGAACTTGTTAAGAAAAATCGTAAAATTTTGCTCTTGGTCGATAACTGACCAACTCATTCAAATATTTCACTTAATAACATCAACCTTCAATTGTTTTCATCCAATGTGAAAGCAGTTCTGCAACCAATGGACCAGGGTGTCATTTGGAGCCTTAAACAAATGTATCGGAAACATATGTTGATGAAAATGATGGAGCTTCAAGAATATGTCAACATTACCAAAACTGTCACCATTTTAGATGCTATAAATTTACTATGGTCTGGGAATTGGTTACTCCATAAACGATTCGTAATTGTTTCCGCTATGCTGGTTTTTTTGTATGTACCTTTATTTATGTAACACATGTTAAGCAAACACATTTTAAGCTTTTAATATGTTGTTTCTGCTGCTTTTTTCTTAAGAAAGTGTTTCTTTTAAGATGGTCATCCGCCTATAATAGACTATTTGTCACAGTCCCGCCGAGTCCATTATAAGCGGGTTGCACTGAATCTAAATAGACAAATGAAATAAACATTCCTACAAACACTACAAACTTACTTATACTACTTGTCAACTTGTTTTAATGTGCTAATAATTTACATGTGTCTATTGTACAAATATTGCTTAAGTGCTACCCGATCCTTTTCGTGACGGTAATCAAGTTCCAAAGGAAGTATGTTGAAATTCGTGATTGATTGTTACAAAAAACTTCTATGAAGAAAGCTTGTTCAGTGAGAAAGCATGACTAGAAGTAGTTGACCTCTTATGTTTAAAGTATGAAGGTTTGGTCTAAAGTGTACTTTGTCCTTAAATTGTATTGGAGGTGTAGAATCACTGATCAGTTTATGTACAAACATCGTGATATCACGTTGGAATGATACTGGAATTTTTAACCAATTCAAAACCCTAGTTTTTTCAAATATATGGGGCCTGATTATAAATAAGTTTCGAAGTTGAAATTGATTTCGATGGCGCCTTGTGACTATACACTTGATTAGCTATGATAATTTTGACAGTGCCATCATAATTTGAATATAGAAGATCAATATAATCAGATGACAAAATTATCATAGCGAATCAATTGCGCCATCTAAATCAATTTCAACGGTCAAAACTCGGTTAGAATCTGCCCCACAGTCCATTAGTAAATTCATATTTATGCTATTTGAACTAAAGTTTTGAAGTACTAATTGAATATCCTTTCCAGAGAAAATAATATACGCCGACGTACCTTGCTAGACCTTGGTAGACAAATCTACCCAAAAGTTTGCATATTAGAACAATTTTGGCCATTTGAATCCCTTGCCTAGACAGGCTTGCACTGAAATGGACTTGCAATAGATCTCCTTTATTATGCAATGTATTTTTATCCAGAAAAAGCTCATCGTTAACCTTGCCTAAAAGTTTGTTGTCGGGTGACTAACACTGTGTTTATTATTGGAGAGATATCAAAAGGAAATAAATGATAAGCAATTTTGAATCTAGAAGCTCCTACTGTACAAGGTTTATTTATGGTATGCCATATGCAAGAACCAAAGACACGTTGAATTTCTCATATCATCGATCTCCATATTGAAATTTGTGGGGGAGACTGGGCCTAATGCGTGTATGGGTAGCTAAGTACTATTGTGCCCTTCTGGCTACAGTTTACATCTGTCAATATCCTGTAAATTACACGAGGTATTTGACGGGCTACAGCCCCGTTAGCTTAATGGATTTTGACATTTCAGGTGTGCTTAGATTCGTCTTGATAGTACAATTGATTCTCGATTCTTTTGAGTTACTGCAGTCGGATTGTATGTATTTTTTTAAAATGTACATGTCTCTTTCTTCATGGGTAAAGATAGAATGTGTGATTGGAATATTATTCGTCATTGCTACTTCATCATCAGCATCAGCATTCTAAAAAGAGAAACCTAGAGATCTTAATAAGTTGCGTAACCATGGAAAAAATCAGATAACAAAAATCTAGAGAACTTTTAGGCTCAATTACTGTTCTGACAGGGAAGCTGTTAAAAGTATCTGAATCTTAAAATCATTTGAAATAATATCGTTAACTCTCAGAATCACTAATTCTAGATCGTTTCTGAATATAGGACTTCATTTCGTTAGTCGACTTGAACGAGGCAAGGAGCAAACAGCAACTTATACCCTCGATACCCGGATGTGATAATGCAGTCCAACAGTTTTTTACAATAATTTAAAGTCACACTTTTACATGAGCATGAGCGTCTGGTGAGGAGGGGGGTACATTTCCACTATTCAGATCAATCAGTGTAATTCTTGCGGATGTTTTGAAGACAAAAGCAATACACACACATGCATGCCTCTTGTTGCTTAAGAAACGAATACATGTTATCTCTCTCTATTCTCAAACGGAAACTAGGTAAGCATATGCCTCTTTTCCCCCCTTATTGTCACCCATGTAGTTAACCCAATCTTGAAAAATGGACTGACCGATAATACCTACTTTTTTACAAGATTTGAATTAGTTCTCCAGAAAGTTAGCTGGTAAGATGAAAACTAGAGTATTGGCAAAAATTTACAGAAAAGCCATTTGCACTGTGGCCAAATCCTAACGATTTGCACCGTTCTCCCCTACATTCCGCAGTCATGGCTCATTAAGCTTGCCTGGGGAATCTTTCGTAATCAGTCCCCCCTATTTATATACCAATGCCTACATTGTGGTTTCTGAATTTCAATATTTACCCTCCATGTTCCTCTTTTGCTTCACATGTTAACATAATCACTTATTCAGATCAACCGGCAAGCTGTGTTGTTCTCTTCGATATATGTGTGCCGCATACATACTGATCCGAATTTCATATTTGTGTGAGATAAGTTGACCTGGATCTAACCTTCAGACTAATAGTCTCAAAGCTAACATATTATATGGCGACTGTCGTAGTTTGGTGACCCATCTAATGTCATTAATAATAATACAGGGTGTTTCAGAACTATGGGATCAAACTTGAAGGGGTTATTCAGTGTAACAGTAGAAAACATTTGAGTATAGGGACCCATATCCGGAAAAGTGTCACTACGGTACCATGGCCCTAAGACGCGCTAAAATTTAGAAATACGATGAATTGCCTAAATAGGATTTAATGCATTTAATTTTTGCCTTTTGTACATGATATCATCGCAACAATTGTTCAAAATGTCTTCCTCCAACCTGAACACCCTAAAGTAGTTCTGAAACACCCTGAATAACAAGCCAAAAGTCAAAAGCAAATGGTAGCAAACAATACATGCACTTGAAAAGACAATATAATACAGATTAAAAAACAGTTTTAGTTGTATATGTTAGGAATGATTTCAACTAATTTTTGAAACTGCTCAATGGTGGTGCATTTTCAATGTCTTCTTTTAAATTATTGAAAATCTTACAACCCCTGTAACTCAAATATTTCTGCTGCAATACGATGTTGAGGGATATCAGCAAATCTTTGGATCGAATTTGATAATCGTGTTCTTCTTTGTCATTGAAGAGATTCAATTTATTTTTATGCACACAAATATTGACAATTCATAATAGTTAAGTTAATAAAGATACCGTTAAAATTCTTAATGATCAAAAATACTCCCTGCAAATTTAAAGCCAATTAAGATTTGCACTGATTCAAATAACCTATTTCTGGAGAAGAACCTATTTACCGATAAGCTGCATCCCCAGCTTAAAATGTCATAGCACAAGTGACAGTTAAAGCTTGAATAGAATTGTTTGCTGCAGTGATTTGATAAATAAATAATAATTTATACCATAAACACTTGTACGTAATCTATGACAGCTTTTCTAGTTGTAGCTCCTAAGTTAGGTGACAAATTAAAAATATTGAAATCCCGGTTATCTCTTAGGGAAATTTTCATCAATCGTATTTTATCTGTATTTAATATAAGACTAATATTTACCGGCCAGCTTTGAGCGGCTGTGTATACTGCTTCACTATGATGAAAGAGTTCAATGTTACTAGAACTGGTTAATAAGTCTTTAGTATCATCCGCGTATGATATAATTTCACAACTTGGAGCTGCTTTCGGCAGATATTTCTTCAGTTCATTCGCATATAGTAAAAAAAGAAAAGGCCCCAGGACCGGTCTTCGGGGAACAACTGCCTTGATAACCGTCACATCGCTACTTGCATCATTCCTTAAAGGTATGGTTGTAATGGCAAAGACGTAACATACTATATATTCTCTTAGTTCGTGTGTCGCTGCCACGCATTTCCCTCTGTCGGTCTGCCTGTCTGTGTGTCCCCTACTCTTTGACTCCTCGGACTTTGATGAAATTGTGACACGCGGTTACCACTATCCTACTGTCAAAAAACCATTTTACGTATCTATTGTACACATTTCGGATATCATGATTTCCCAGTACATTTGCAAGATGAAAAATTTTCAACACATCCGTCACACGAACGTAGATACACGAGCTTCGAGGTCTGACCAATATCTGGTCGATGGGAGGCTGGCGAGTTGAGGGGTTAGTCATAGCAACGTCGCTCAGATAGTCGGTACTGTCGGAAGGGCAGGAGAGACATTTCTAGAGCGCTATAAATGTGTGACCTGTTTGATCCATTTATTTTTGGTAGTTGTTCGTAGCAATCTTTTTCTCGGAGGGTATATGTTGTGCTGAACGTCATCCTCTATGAACTGATGACTTCGTTGCGAGGAGGGTGTATACTCGACCCACCACTGGTAAACGATGCTACAATGACTATAAGCTATTAGATATTCTGAAATCTTGAAATGTTATATTTACAATACTTGTAGCTTTTCTGCAACGTGTGATCGCAATACAATACACTTAATTTTATGTACCCAGTTTTTTGACATTTTTAGATAATCACATTTCCAAACTCTGCTCTTTATCCTTATTTGACACCATCTCAAGGGATTTTTCTAACATTCTATTTGGTGCTTGAAAATGATGCAGTGATTTTTTTCTCTTTCGTAGAAATGAAACTCTAATTTGGTAGGTAGGAATTTTTAGAGACATAAAGCCAAGGATATTTAAATATCGTTATCGTTATCGATTCTGGTGCTATAGTAGATTCCTGAATATCTGTGGCCAGATAAACGAAAGCCTTATTACTAGTTCAACATTTTACTTCTATGAACATTGATATAGATATGTCTTATATGAATACGATGAATCATATACTGTCTCCGAGGAAATGTTCTACAAATTAGCCTCAAATCGACCAACTTGTGATAGACACCAAAACTTTTACCTAGGGTAGAGCTTTTAGTCTACTGCTATATTATTATTTTACTTCTGCTGTTATTTTATACCGTAATATAATAGCCATTTAGTTGCTGCAACTCAATTTGTCCATACAACAAAAAGCTTTTAACATTTTCCCTATGCCGGTGATGTGATCTACGATCGATATACAGGTAGTGTTCCATTAGGGATGTTTAATGTAATTTTCAATATTGAATAAGAAATCCATTATATTTTACACGCATAAGCGAGAGACGTTTTGCGATCATAAAACGTTCGATTCCGAAATTCATTCTAGGGTTCGTCAGAAAGAACGCATGTTTTTTAAATGAGTAGTACAGTCAAAATAAGTATAGGAAAAATATTTTAACATGTAAAAATACATTCCATTTTTTGAGTAAAACAAAATTCACTTTCTAAAAACGATCGACGAGAGTCCGCGGCTTGCTTTGGTAAGCTTTTGATTCCAGGTAGCCATATAAAAAAATCACACGTTGACAGGTCCGGGGAGCGAGGGGGCCATGGAATATCGCCATGACGTCAAATGAGACGTCCTGGGAATATTTCCGGAGAAGTTCCATCGGAGTGCGAACTGTGTGAGATGTTGCCCCGTCTTGTTGGAACCACACTGTTCTGAGACGAACACGTCGACGTTGAAGTTCCGGAAAAGAAAGTTGTTCAGCATGTGGATGTGTACTTCCCATGCAACGCTGTCATCAGCTCGTAGAGGATCATGTTTGGCACAAGTTAGCCCTTCTGAGAGAAAAGGTAGCTACGAAAATGTACAACAAAAAATTAAATGACCTTCCTCGTCTCCTGAGAGAAATTCCTGCAGGCGCACATGATCCTTGCAGTGACCAATCCCGCGTGAATGACAATAATGGCCTTCACCATGCACAGTGCACGCAGCCCTCAGCAGTGCGGAAGCGATTGTCGACTGTGACGTCCGACGCTCGTCCATCGAGGGACCACGTCGCACGCATTTACACGCGACTGATGGACACTCTTATACGTTTCAAAGGTACGAGGACGTCTACGATGAGTGAAATATGCCTAATAGATAATAGAAAGTTTTTCGAAAACAATCAGGAGCGTGTGAAACGTCAAAAACGACGTTTGAGTGATTATTTTATTTCTCGTTTTTTATCCCTCACAGCCACTGGACCGACTTTCAAAAACTACAAAACTTTCTCGTCCCTGGCACAGTGGTAACATTGTGTCTAAATTTCATCAGTATCTGAGCGATACCTTCCAAGGTATAGAGGTGGCAAGGATCACCGGACAGACAGACAGATACACCGACGGAAGTTAGTGACATCCAAAAAATATGTCAATATAGAATTTTTTCTCGATCACGATACTTCCAGTAGGCGTAGAAAGTAAACAGGCAGAGAATTTTAAGTGTTTTGAGTGAGCAATTCATTTGTATATGCTTTGCATTTCTTTAATCGGCTTTGACAAATTTGAATATTTGGAGCCACAGAAAGAAATTAAATATTTTGGAGATACGCTGGAGTTAAAGTTCCCGGATTCTCCGTCATTGAAAAATCCTGAGCAGAGTTAATGGATGACCTTAAGATGGAATGACAGTTTTTCTTGGGAGGAAAATGGAATCTGTTTTTATTACTTAGAGGGTAATTATTGCGATTCTACTTGCGAACATGGCTGTGAAGATGTAAGTTGCAAGTAAATTTCCACATTCTTAGAGAATACGCAAATCAATCCTAGTGTATCTTAAATTCAGTATTTTATCTTGCGCCACATGGCTGCCAACTTTAAGTAGAATAGATATCCGGAAGACCAATAAATACTGACAAAAAAGGTGGCTCCCAAAAAACGGATAAAATATCGCTTTGGAAGGAGCATATGGCAATATCCCTTACGCACGATTATGTTGAGAAATAACTCGAAAAGTGCCTATAAACATAAATCTTGGGATCTTGTAAAGATAATGGTCACACTGACTATTTAGCCGCTACATTGTCCAAATCCGATGCTTCTCTAAAGGACAGTCTTTGGAGCTTTTCGCATCGACGGGCAGTCGGCAATCTTGCTATCTGATGCATGATGCTGAGCCTGCCAGGCTTCTGCTTCCAAATCCAAATCTGTCGTACTCCAATAACTGGCCTGTACGACCTTTCCTTCGTTCGTAGAGTGTCGAGATTGCTGAAGGTTCTGATTGAGCAAGTTTTCCCAGTTCTTCTAACTTCAGGCAGCTCAAAAATCGGATTAAGGTGGCGACTGCTTCAGTATATAAAAAATCGTCTGCTTTCGTCTAAAATTAAGATGACCCCCTATAAATTGGCCCTCCTCTAATTGTTTTAGTTGACTATTTATAAAAATTACTATATGTACACACGTTGTAGGGAATGTGCCTCAGAAAAGTGCTACCGAATTAAGTTGTATTTTATTAGATAAAATACACCATATCATCTTCTTTGTCATTTAATCATAAGCATCCTTATATCAGATTGCAAAGGCAGCTAGATTTTAACTGGTATGAACCTGGATACGCATGAATAAGTTTTTAGAAAGGACCGTCTTACCCACTGTTCGAATGGGTCTTGCTAGGGAGCTGAAATTCGGAATTAGATTAATGCATGAATACTATAGTTTAACTTAAAAATGAGAATTTAAAAATGGCTGCTGGGCGCTATCTTTTTAAATGTAGTCATGTGATGAATGAATGAATGAATCTTGAAATTAGAGGCATTCCAGCCACCATAAGGAGCCAGAGCATAGGCCGCTTAAGCGGGCCCTTATGCACCTCTACAATCCTAAGATTACAAGCCTCGCCCTTTTAGCGAAGTTGAGAATCGCCTTGAGTCCAAACTCCTTGACGTCCTGAGGGTCCAAAGTAATGGACCCCAGTATAGTAGCCTATAGTAGCTCAGAGCTTCACAGCGACACAAAACGTGCGCCGAGGTTGGCTCTATCCAGAGACAGGCAGAAGCGTCCATCCCTAGCACTGGGCCCTTCAATGAGTTCTCGTGCCTGGCGGAGATGTCTGGAGATACTTCTCCATTTCTGAGAGTGTTGTCTTGCAACCCACGTCTCCATTTTCCTCCTAGCTTTATGCGCGGTCACTCCTAGAGCTGGCTCAGGATCAACGAGCTGGCTGATCCTGTCGTCGCCAGAGTGTCCGCCGTCTCATTGCCCCTTATCCCAGCGTGCCCCGGTACCCATATTAACGATGCCTCGCTGCGAGGCAATCCAGAGCCGCCCTGCATTGCAATACAAGACTCGAAGTAATCTTACAGGCACGTAGTGCTTTCATTGCAGCCTGGCTGTCGGATAAGATTGTTATTCTTCTCCTGGGCCCACCCTCCTCCAGAATGTGAGATACACAAGCCAGAATCGCAAAGGTTTCCGCCTGGAAAATGGTGGTGTATCCACCGAGAGGCAGAGATAGCCTAGTTCTAGGCCCAGAGACCCCAGCACCCGAGCCCTCTTCGGTGGCCGAGCCGTCCGGGTACCAGACCTGCCCGCTCACTTCGGAGAGTCCTCGGCTACCGGCGTCCCACTACTCCCTCGTTGGATACTCCACAATAAACTTGCGGTTGAAGCGATATTTAGGGGTAATACGATCACCCCTGCTTAGGAGGACGGGGTTCTCCCTTTCTAATTCGACTAAGATGGCAGTATGCCCCTTGACCGGATTCAAGAAAGCCCAGCTGCCCTGACTCCACAGTCGATGAGCGACTACTCTCGCTTCACCGCGGATCACCAGATCCAACGGTGGGAGATCCAACAGAGCTACCATTGCACTCAATGGCGTTGTTCGCACTGCGCTTGTAATGCCAATACAGGCCAAACGCTGAATTTTATTGAGTTTGACCTTAGTTGACTCAGTTCTAATGCAAGGCCACCAGACCAGGGAGCCGTACAAGAGAGATGGACGTACTATCGTCGTGTAGAGCCAGTATACCACTTTGGGTTTAAGCCCCCACCTTACACCGACAACACGTCTACAAGCCCACATCGAATTGCGAGCCTTGCTAACCTTGTATTCCACATGCTCTCTCCAGTTCAGTTTGCAATCCAGGATAATTCCCAGATATTTCACTGACTGGGACAAAGCTAAACTAGTCCCAAAGAAGGTCGGCATGACCCGCCCGTCAAGCCTTCTTCTCCTAGTGAATACGATCAGCTAGGTCTTTTCAGCATTAACAGAAAGATCGACTTCCCTACACCACGATTCCACGGAGCGCAGAGCGCCCTGCATAATTTCCGAGACTGGTCTACAAAAACGCCCCCTAACTACTATGCTTACGTCATCAGCATAGGCTTGCGCGTAGACACCCATACTGCTGAGCCTAACGAGGAGTTCGTTCACCATGATACACCACAGTAGGGGTGACAGAATTCCGCCCTGAGGGTGGCCTCTAGCTACACTCACGATGCAGCTTACGTCATTCAGCAAAGCTGTTGTTACCCGACCCTCCAGAGTAGATAGGACCCAATCTATTAGGATTGATCTAACCACGTGTCTAACCAAGGCATGTCTGATAGAGTCAGTTGTGGTGCAACTAACTGCACCTTCAATGTCCAAGAAGGCCACGAGTGCGACTTCTCGCTGATCTAGAGTCTTCTCCAGCCTACCGACCAGATTGTGTAAGGCCAGATCAGTCGATTTTCCAGCTTGGTATGCAAACTGATTTGCATGAATGACACACCTTTCCAGCGAGCCATCCCTTAAGTATCTATCAACTATCCTTTCCAGTGTCTTAAGCAGAAATGATGAAAGAGTAATCGGTCGAAAATCCTTCGGTCCAGTATATCTAGCTCTGCCCGGTTTAGGAATGACTACCACTTTAGCCTGCCGCCAGCTTCTAGATGTGAAGCCCGTGGTCACAGATGCTCGTCATGTGATACCGTATTTTAAAGTTTCTTATAAGTACCTTGTCGTGTTTCCCAAGTAAAAGTTGGAGGAAACCATTTGTCAAAAGTGTGTTACTTAATGATAAGCCGTGATCACAAGGATGCACAACCAAATTTAACTTAAATAGTGGATATAAGCATGTGGCCTGAAAGGTGTTATTTCCAAGATACAGAGTGTCAAGGGTTTATGAACAGTTTAGTTTTTATTAACATCTCAAATACCTTAGTGCCGACTTTGTTCCTTTAAGGCAGTGTTGTTAATTGAAATAAGATGCTCAGTTAACACTAACTAGAAGATAATTATGAGTTCCAGTGGCGTCTCGGGGAACAGCCTTGGGAATAATATTGACTTAAAATGTGCGCCACTGGCTTTTAAGAAACATGTACGTTTTTCAGATTAAGCAGCTCTTGGTGAAACTTTTTGGTCTCGTGATATGTCTTCGTATCTCGCTGCGTTCTCGAGGAAAAAAATAAAAACATGGCCTACATGGCGAAAAATTGAGCCCAGGTCTGCATACAAGCGGAAGGTGGTCGTTTCCAACATTTTTTCAGTATAAGTTTCCAAAGCTTACATTTTGAAAAATGGCGTATATGTAAATATTTTGCATCCATCGAATTAAATTTATTTTATTTTAACAATTTTCGACATGTTATAAAGTCATTTTAATGTTTTCACTCAAAAACGAATACCAAGTGGCAAAAGTTATATCATCAACCAACAATTTTTTTTTCAAAACTCAGTGGCGTATATTTTTTTGTCAACACCATTTGTGAGACTACTCCCCGAGGCGCCACTAGAATTCATAATTGAAGACACGAGTGGATAAAGGTGTTATCTAACAAGATCATTTAATGGGGAAAATTGACTTTGAACATTTTCTATTGAGACTTTTTACTTTGTTGACATTTTAAATATTTAGTTTAATGAGTTTGTTATTATCTTGTTTTTGGAACAAATTAATCAAGGGTTTTGTTGCAATGAACAACAAAATTCAATCAAAGCGGACAAAACGATCTTTACGATGTTAATAAAAAAAAACTTTTATTAAATCATTACACCTTGTATCTTAGAGATCAAACGTTTTACGTCACTTACTTATACGAACTCTTCTTCTAAAATTCAGTTCAGAAATGCGCCTTCGAAATTTCTACCCATGATTAAGTAACATCCGTATATCTTTAGACTAATACTAGTCGATTGTATGATAGTATAGTTTCAAAAAGTAGATGCATCTTTAATATATATCAGTCAAAAATAATGAAAATGTCTCCCATTCGACAATTCCGTTCTCTTAGTTTTATTGTAGCAATTATAACTAAACGCTATACCTGCCCGGAATGCTAAGTTCTAATCTCTAAGTACTTACGACTTGGACTTTGATCAAATCTTTAGCTTACCTGAAAAAAAATAAAAATTGTAATTAGTAAAATGCATCCTTATACATTTTGCGATAGAGTGGCACTGCAACGAATTTCCTCTTGTGAAATAGCAAGCCAAAGGCATTTCCTTTATTTCCAATTATTAAAATCGGATAAACATAATATGTAGGTGTGTACCTCTTTTTGTCACTCACTATATCTATCTGACAGTACTTACAGCAACATTTTTAATAAAATAATAATATTGTATAACATACAGTTTAAGTGAAAATCAAACCAGATAAATGCATTATGTTGCAAAAAGGTTTAAAAGCATTTGAAATTGATGCAAGTTCGGCCCTGAGAGAAGCCCCAAAGAATGTAAGTGACATTACAAAAAATAAATATTCATTAGTTTTTTATGTCTTGTGCCTCATTTATATTAGTCTTTCAAAAATACATCATTATGAAGTTCGATGAGGAGGAGGTGATATACAGGGTGTTCGTTAATGATATGCGAATATTCAAGTGTATGAATCTACATGAAAAATGTAGTTTGCTTTATAAACTATGCTCCAAAAATGTATCCTTACAAAAAGTCGGGGTGTTGAAGTTTTAGGAAAAAATATGGAAATTAATTAATATTTTCAGAACCGATTATTCACTGATATCTAGTACGTAGTGGAAGTTAATGAAGTTGCATATTTTTTAATGAAAAAATAATTTTTAGCTTTAACAGTGGCGTGCGTACGGATGTTGGCTTCGATATTTTTTAAGAAAAAAATAGTACGCCAATGGCTTTTTTCCAAATAAAAACTATTTTTGAATTTCTCGTTCAATTCAAAACAAATGACATCTCTTAAATTTTTTTCCTTCGATACGCTATTTTTGAGTAAAAAAATAAAAACCAGTCTATTGTCCGAGAAAAATACTGTAGTTACTCTAGTTGCTCTGTGTATTACGTCACTGGCTTGAGACATCTGACAAGTCTCTGTTATTCAAAACTGTTCGCTGTGACATCTTTTTCATTACAGTCTTGTTGATAATGGTGAATTATTCAAATTCAGAAAGGGCTGAAGTGCATTACGTAGATGGCATTGCAGACGGTAATGGTGAGCAAGACAGACGGATTTATCACCAGAGATATCCCGATCGTGCTTTGCCAGATAGTCGAACCTTTTCTAATATTCATCGTCGTCTTGTTGAAACTGGTTCTGTATGAAAAAGAACATCTGAAGGTATACCTCTAAGTGCGAGAACACTTCAAATTGAGGAAGCAATGCTGCACGAAGTCGAAGAACGTCCTGAAATGAGTACGAGGAAGATTGCTAGACACTTAAATATTTGAGATCAAATTGTTTGGAGAATTTTAGTGGATTTTGTGTTATATCCTTACCATATTTTAAGAGTACAGGCGTTACTTCCCATTGATTTTCCAAGGCGTGTGACCTTTAGTCTGTGGTATCTTCAAAAAATTACACAAAATCCGCAATTTGAATCAATGATTCTGTTCACGGACGAAGCTAATTTTTCTCAAAATGCCATTCAGAATTTACACAGTAATCATTTTTGGGCGGAAGAAAATCCCTGTGCCGTAACCGAAACACATTTCCTACACCAATTTTCGGTTAACGTATGGGCAAGAATTATTGGCAACCACTTTATTGGGCCATTCTTCTTGCCGGGACGACTAACCTCAATTTTCTTCAACATGTGTAGGTGCGAAAAGTTGTCTTATTGAATAGATATGGTGGTTGCTTAAAAAACAAAATCTTGTGAAAAAGACTACATGCAAGCAACTGACACCGACCTTGCATCAAGCAACTTATGCGAAACGCTTTGAAACTCAGGTAGAGTAAATTTTAGTCAGGATTTCTGTACAGGTTCAATTCTGTCCATGTCTCATTTGTTTTTAACATTGGTTAAGTTTTTGACCAAGCTGTTCAATACTATATTCACTTACATGCGAATGTGTCAGACCACTTGTTCTAAGTTAGATATTTGACGTATAGACCGCATGAAGCAATAAGCTCGTTGTAGGTATTTGGGAAACACGCTGCGGTCAATGTGACATCTGAAATTTATCTTGAGGTTATACTACGGATGTTTTACAGGCCGCCAAATCAAATCACAGATGTAAAATTGAAGTAAATGTATAATATGCCAGAGAAGCAATACATATTGTAAACTTATGCTTAACTAAACTTCTTAAATTACTATTCTCGCCAAAAATAAGTCGTACGTACGTAAGACGGTTTTTTCCAATTTCCATGTTTTTCTGGCCTCAAAATGATATCATCAGTTCAAAGTTTACTAACGTTTCGGTCATTTTGGTCACCGTCTTCTAAAATTGACTAGAGGAAAATCGTATAACTGAAACATTTGGGAATAGAATCTAGCTAGATCGGCATATCTCTCTCATCTATGCCTCTCCTCTCTGTTAAAAACTAAGAAAAAAAATATTTAAAAATGCTTATACGAGGGATGTCTTTTAGGTTTTGCATATGGAAATAAAACATCACGGTAGGTAGTTTTAAATGACTTTATTGCTTTTCGAAGTATTTGTTGTTTTTCGAAGTATTATATACGAAGATCTGCATGCGCTCCAATTTTCGAAGCACTTATTCCACTCGTTTGCTGGCAAAACGACATTTTTGAATGCGTCAACTGCTCCTTCTGGTGACTGGAACCTTTGACCACGCAGTCTGTTTTTAATTTTCGGGAAAGTAAAGAAATCGTTAGTACTTAGATCGGGAATATATGGAGGATGGTCCAATAATTCCACGTTTTCTTCCGTTAAATACTGCCTTGTTTTTTGGGCTGTGTGCGACCTTGCATTGTCTTGTTGGAGGATGATTCTTCTTTCGGGGTTGATTTTTCGAAGCTCGGTGATGACTTTTGGCAAACAAATGGTGGTATGCCAATCCGCAGTAACAGTTCCTTGCTCATTAAGAGGAATTGTTGCTTTTGACATAAATGCCGCAACCATCTTTTTCGAAACACTTCGAGAACGGATGACTTTTGTTGGCTTTTCTTCACCTTGGAACAGCCGACAATGGGAAATTGTCGACTGATGTGGCGCTTCGTTGCCGAAAACAGACAGTAACTCAGCAAGGCATGCTTGTTGCGATAATTGCCTCTGGAAGTTGTAACAAATTATGGCGCGAAAATGTTCTCGGTTCAGTTCCATTTTTCTAATGACTTCGTGACACTTAAAAATTTACTGTAGTAAGAGCATTGCACGTGTTGTTGTGAAACTTTGAATTTAAGTTTACTAAAGAGTGAGGTTAAGATTCAGTACTGACGTTCGATCCGCGCGGCCTACTATGTTTCTATATGCAGAACTTAAAAGACATCCCTCGTATTTGCTACAGTGCCACCTAAGGGACACAATCCTTTTGAAAGTAGATTTTTATACTTGTTGCATATATAAGAAAGATAGCAGGTGACAAATTCTGCTATATGACGATACGGCATCGCATTTCACCTCGAGTAATATTGTGGACGTCAAAACACAGTATTGAGTTGACCATTTCCAGGTAGAATTCGCTAAGCAATGCGATAACATATACAGTTTTGTCGTCTTCACAACCTATAAGACAGATTGCAGATCTGCTGTAAATTAGGAAGACACAAAAGAGGCTGCATCCGGATCTAGTTATCCGATCCATCACCGTTGACCGTCCGCGAAGAAACAAATGCCGTCATCGCCGCCTGCGTCGCGAAGATGGCACAAGTGTCCGCTAAGTGAATAAACCGGCAGTTTCCAAGTTAAGAGATGGAGTTATCGGTAGCAGCATGCGTGTAATGGCCCTAACAAAGTTTCAGTTCTCGACGAAGGCAACGACGGACATCCGTCGGCGTCAGCGGTGGCTGGAAATATAGTCCCGTAAGTATGAGCTCAAGGAAAATCGAACATTAAGCCTTTGCACCCTCTAGTCTTCTGGGATGGCCACCAATTTATAACCAATTTACTTAGTTCCTGATGGAATTCTAAGGTCACCACAAGAATTACTGGTTGCCTGAGACTTAGGGACATATCGTCAGTCATTCCTACAATTGTAGAATACCTTTATGGTCTCCTTGATATTCTTAGATTTTCCTGAAATACAGAGGTACTTCTAGATATCTAGTGTTTCGTGTAAGCCCTCTATTTTGAGATTAAATTTTCTTTTTGAATCATAAGATATTCCAGGCTGATAAAATTTGATCATGTATTTCATCGGCCTGATATTTCTTAAGATTCAAAAAGAAAACATAACCGCAACAGGAGAACGCTGACGCTGACACGAAACAGTAGAGATCTATGAATACCGCACCCTTTCTCAAGGAGCGAAAATCAACATAACCTGCCGCAATATTTATGTGCATTCTACTCACGTTTTGCCATGGCTAGTAGGAGTATTACTTCGTGGTTTATCGATATTGTTAAATATTGCTGCTTTACAGTCATAATGTCAGAAACAGACAGAAAAGTAACTTGCCCAGAACCTGACATTCATTTGCTGCGCAGAGTACCAACTCCCTTCATCGCCGACAATCTTGGCTTCACTAAAACTCCATTAGCTTAACCTCGTATCTCTAGTCTTCATCGGGACTCATCAACTAATAGGATGTCCTAGCTGCTCACATATTTCAAGCTATCGATGCTCATATATAATATATTAATATAAAAATAAGTACTATTTACTCGCATATCTCCGTGTAATATAAGTATAATATATATATATATATATATATATATATATATATATATATATATATATTTACATCCAGGTCAATCATTTGCTTCCATCAACATGCACGGCACATTACATCTTGACTCCATGACTATATTGATACCATATATCGGACTCAAAATAGTTAACTCGATTTCTGCCGCTCTAGAAGACCAGAGATGCTTCAATCTTTACAGCAGAATCTGTGTTGAGTTTTTGTTCTATGATACCTGGCACCAGATGGCTGCAATTGAATAATGTGTGGATGCAATTTATTACTACCTTTGTAACCAAAAAATATGATTTTAGTTCACAGAAATTCCGCTACGCGGAGGCATAAATATGCTCACTGGAGCTTTGCCTTCATTCCGTAGATTATTTTGGTTCCTCTTCTAAAAATCATTGGCAACGCTGCATGTCGCGTCTATACGTATAACAACATCATCTATCCAGTCGTATCTTGATTCCCAACGTTTTGAGTATGATTTTGCAGCCAGTGAGTTTCTGTTGCCTGTTCAACTTGTTAAATACGAGTAACTTTCTTTGAGACCGAAATGGCTAGCAGTCAAGAAGAGGTAAGTTGTGTTTTTACTACCCACGCCAACTGGTGAGGAATGATTGTTTTTCGATTGATTGATTGATTCAAAATTTCAGGTAATGAAATTCGGGAATAACGAAAAACAAATAGATGGCTTTGTAACAGATCATTATCTCCAAGTGAGGACAAGAGTGGAAATGATACTCGACAAGAAAAGGTTAGTTTCAACAATGACTAGATTCTTGTAAGTCTTAATAGTCCTTTGGCCCACGGGGAGAGAATATTTTGTGACAACCTAGCCTTCAAGATTTTATAAAACTTTTTCTTTACGTTGATTGAGACAAATATTCAATAGCGACAATTTCTTATACTAGGCGTTGTACTTCCCATGACAATTTTCAGAAAGGTTCGAAATCGAAATATCTTTTTTTAATATTTCGTGACACACAATCCCAAAAATCCATGCTACTCATGTCTGCCAGTCTGCCTGCAAATCTTTGGCACCTCCATATGGATTTTTTTAGACACAAGATTGCTCCTAAGAGGAGTATGAAAAAGTTTTGAATTTTTTAAAACAAAAAAAAAATACAAAAAATGCTTAAGCTTTTTGCTGTACGTTTCAGTCCCCTAATCATTTTTCAAAATCTCTGGATTGCTCAAAATTGAGGGATAAGGTGGGAGAATTTTTTTGCGTTCGTGAAGAATCACCCATAAAACTTTACAGCAATGGTCGTTAATCTTTTATCCGAATTTCCCTTCAAAAATCGCATTAGTCATAGTTTTTCATAAGCTATAGACAGTGGCGGATTTAGCTTGCTTTTGTAATCTAACACCACTGTGTTACTTTCTGACACATCATGGCGACAGAAGCATACTAACTGTAAGTTATAGCTATATGAACTGAGCATTGCGATTTTTTGGTATCCTTTGGTATTCCAAATGCTGGCCCTGTTTGAAATCACTTGTTTACAGCACAATTCTTACGATTTATACGTATGTACGAGTATTGTGACTTGTGACAAATCTAAGTCTGGGTACCTAATATATCAGCTGTACAGATTGCACTTAAAAGGTAATTTATGTTCTGTTTGAAGTTTGGGTTTGAGCTCATGAGATATTTTACTATTTAGTACTTTTTTGTCTATTTTTATAGCCTCATCCATGTACTTTTTATTTCAATATGCGTGAAAACGGTTAGGTTATAAAAATTACCAAAAAGTCCACCAAATATTAATCCTGCGAATTTGCCATTTGTTATACTTTTTTACTTCTCGCGCCAATTGGCGGGGAAGTATTTGTAATTGCGAAACATTTCTAAATCAAGATAATACTTTTTTAATGTTTCACGACATGTACATCACAAAACCATGTTCGTTGTTAGCAATATATGGCATAATGTGGTGTGGCAAAATACCGTGACGGCTCGACAACTATTTGGGAATACTTTTCAGAAATGCTTCAAATAAGGGTTGTAGGATTATGCCTCATCTATCGGTCGTTGACCTTGGTTTTTACCTTGACTTTGACCTTGAAGGTTAAAAAAATTTCAAATAATGTAAAGACCTATTATTGATTCGAGTAATGATACTCGCGGAACATTTTAAATTCAAGCATCACCTTGAGCGATCCTTATATTTCACATTGAGTGATCTTCAACGTCAAATCGCCACTAATGGGTAACTCTTCGGGACTTCATTTTAGGGTGAAATACTTCAAATAAAAGTTGTAGGATTAATCCTCAGCTATCAGAAGATGACCTTGGATTCTTCTTTGACCTTGAAGGTCATTTAAAGGTAGAGTTTTAAACGTAGATCCTCATTTTTGACTCCTGCAATGAAATGAGCGAAAAATATTACGTTTAGATATGTCCTGGGGTGACGCTCATATTTCACCTTGAATGACCTCCGGGCTACTAAGGCAAGAATGATAGTCCCGGCCAACTAAGGCAAGGTAGTAGTAGTTTTACGTTGAGAGATCACTGTTTTCCAAACTACTATGTTCTTTAATTTTACACTTGATATGACTAGGACTATATGATTCACCAATACATAATTTCAATTTTTTAATCATCGCTTGTTTCAGGAAACGGAGAATGAACCGCCATTGATTTGTGCTGCTGGTGAAGGTGAATCTGCAGAGCCCTCTACACTCGCAGCATCGAAGAAATATAGACGCCAGACCAATATGTGTTATTTCTGTGAAACGGACGTACAAAAGTTCAGGAAATATTTTCACATCAAAAGAATTCTGTAGAAAGGAGAAAATTACTTGCACTTTTGAAGAAAAAAGTCAAATTCATAAAAAATTCAGAAGAGTGCGTCAAACCTGTGAAGAAGGCTCGTTCACCAAGTGCATCTTTTCTTCCGTGCGGAAATTGTCTTGGATTCTACAGATCAAAGTTTTTATACAGACACAAAAAAAAGTGCTTGGAAGGTCAGTCAGCAAAAATGCTCAAACTGAAACGCAGAATCTTCTCGTAAAAAATAAAAGAATTGACCAAAGATTGAAAGTCGAAGTCTTTCCCAGAATGAGAGCAGACAAAATATCTCGTGAGGCAAAAAGTTATTATCTTATTTGTGCCTATGGTGCTAGATATTTGAAAACCCATAGAGAAAAGCATTTTATTAATGTAATGAGTAGAAACATGAGAGAGCTTTCCAGAATATTACTAGAATTGAAAAAACTAGAGCCAACAATACACAATCTGTTTGATGGCCTGAAACCGAAGCACTATGACCAACTAGTTGAAGCTACAAAATCAGTAGCAAACTACGATACTGTTAATGACACATTTGATTCTCCCACATTTGCCATGAATATAAGTACCGCACTGAAACAGTGTTGTGACATTGCAATACACATGGTTATAAAAAATGAACCATCAGTTGAAACAGCTAGCCTCAAAACGATGATTAATTTACTTCAATCGAATTGGAGATTTGATGTCTCTGGCCGCGCTGGCAATGATTTGAACTTGATAAAATTCAATAAAGCGACTATTGTGCCATTAGCAACAGACCTTAGGCTTTTAAAAAACTACTTGTTGTTGAAAGCAGGAGAGGCAGTGAACAGATTGGCTAGAAATGCTGCTGATGCGAACGCTTACAATACTCTGTTGGAGACAGTATATTTCAGGGTAATACTACTGAATAGAAAAAGACCAGGTGAACTGCAAAGGATGTTTCTTCGCACTTATGAGAGTTCTGAAATTAAAAGTGGCGAATATGAAGAATTTGAAGAAGTCATAACCGAGGTGGAAAAACTACTGATAAAAAATCTGAAAAGAGTTGTGATACGAGGTAAAAGAGGCCGTGGCGTACCGGTATTGTTCAGCAACGATGTACAGCTTCATGTCAAAGAATTACTAAAAGTGGGGAATGATTTTGTCCCAAAAGAAAATCCTTACTTTTTTGGCAAACCACGGCTCACCGGGCCAATTCAGGGATATAAAGTAATGGCAAAATATGCTCATGCTTGTGAAGTAAAAAATCCTCAAGCAATTACTTGTACCAGGCTTAGAAAACACCTTGCAACATTGAGTCAACTATTTAGTTTAAACGAAAATGAAATCGAACAGTTGTCCAATTTCATGGGACATACACCTGGGGTACATAAAGACGCATATAGGCTACCCGACGATTTGTACCAGACCGCGAAAATTTCAAAATTGCTAATTCTGATGGAAAATGGAGAAGCTGGTGAAAATAAAGAAAAAGGATTAGAGGAAATAACAGTGGACTTAGAAGAAGATCTATTAGAGGAGAACGGGTGTGATGACGAGGATGGAGAAAATATGGAAAAGGAAGAAGAGGATCAGGAAAAAAGAAAGAAATAAGATAAATGTTATCTAATAAAACAGTAGTGTCAGAGCAAAAAGGAAAGAAAACGGAATTACCTGTAGCTGTCAATAAGAAAAAGCGTATTCTTACACCATGGCCTAGTGAACAGAAGGAAGCAGTAACATTCTTCTTTAATAAGAACATAAAGATGAAAAAATCTCCAAAAAGAAAGGACTGTGAAGAAATTAAAAGTTTATACCCCGAGTTGCTAGCCAATAAAGACTGGCTAAAGATTAAAGTTTTTATACAAAATGTGTATTCAAAAAAAAAGCAAATAAGTTGTAAAATTTGAATGTGAATGAAAATAAAGAAATCAAGCTCACTTGAGTTTATTTATTTTGACCGCTAGTTATGCCTAGGCTGCTATCAGAGGGTATCATCAGTAAATGTGTGTATTTCTTGTCATAGTTTATGGAAATATTTATTATAAACGTTCATACCACCTTGCGTTGCACTGCTATTTGATAACTTTTTCTTTTACTTCTTTTTTCTCCTGGTCCTCTTTTTCATCCTCCCTCTTTTCGACATGCTCATTATCAGATATGTTCTGCCCCAAAAGAGCTTGTACTAAATTCACTGTTATTTCTTCTAATTATTTTCCTTTGTTTCCGTTAGCTTATCCCTTGTCCATCAGAATTAGCAATTCAGACATTGATGCATAGGGGCTGCGATTTACATCTCCATCTACCCCTAGTATATGCCCCATAAAATTGGACATCTCTCAGATTTCACTTCCGTTAAATTAAATAGTTGACTCAATTTTGATAATAATAATAAACGTCTTTATTATTTAGATTCTGTACAACTGGCGAATTCATGATACGAGTTGTTTTATAAGCCTGGTATAAGTTTGCTTCACAATTGATAGGTGTTTTGCAATTACTTCCAAAATACCGGGAGACCCGTTAGAAATTCATTGGCAGCTCTCCCCCTTTTTTCAGTTCAAAAGTATTCCACTACGAGATATTGTAAGCATTAACATTATAAGCATGTTTAGCCGATATGTTGAGGTGTGCGGCTAGTGGCACAATGGTTATCATATTATTTTCTTCCAAATCTATGTTACCATTACTGCGGCTATATCGTCAAATCTCCACATTGACTGTAATAAGGTATTCATTGTCTTGGGCCTAGGTTGATACAAAGTTGTAGACTGATGGCTCATTTCATATAACTTCATGTAACTGAGTGTCAAATGTGCCTCTACCGATTTTCTTATAAATTTCGGTTTGATTTTACTTCTTTCAGTATTATTTATACATTCTTCACGTTGGTAGCGCCTTTCTCTGTGAGATATAATCTAAATAATCTTTTTCTTCAAGAAATATTGTGTCTAAAAAGTCATAGTACAATTTGACATATAATAATATCTATTTACCAATAACTTACATGTCATAGATACAAACCAAGTTAATAATTAAGCTGAACTGGAAGATGGTAAATTTCGCAACACTGTCGGAAGCAAATTAACCATTGCTACGTTAAATATACAACTTATGGAACCGAAATAGTTCTACTTACGTACAGATTTATACTGATGGTAGTAATTTAGATTGTCATATAGAGGGAATCAAAATATTTAATTCGCGAAAAAAGTGTATACAGTGTATATTGGTGCCTTCATAATACGAACAATAAAAAGTATATCGGTATAAGCAGAATTCAATGAGGAACCTATATACACATCAAAATGTATGCTAGCGCAATTCCTAACGGTGGACGCAGAATGCTTTGTCTTTGAAAGGAAGCAGTATGGTCTTAAGATGTAAATATATATATATATAGTATATACTGGTATATTGTGTGCGCGCTAGCTTCCTGGAAAGCCTGTATCCCCAAGGAAAAAAACAATAAATATACAGTGGATCCTACCTGAAGATAACGAAGCTATTGGTATAATCCCAAAACCAAAAAAAATGTCGTTGTCACCGCACTTCCTCTACTTGCTATATATACTTGAAAAGGTTAGTCTCCCATAGATGGCGCTGAAACCATCGTTATGCTCGTATATGTGTCGTTGTACTTATGGTGCTTCATGCATCAAGCTTCTTGATACTTATATCACAAAGATTACTGTGAAAATGAAAAATCGCCATTTTGGATAAATAGAATAGGTATGTCATCTTTCTATAGCACCCGCTATGATGGATTTAAAATGGCAGCACTTTGTTTATTGTGCTAATCAGATGTTGTAAAAAACAGCAGTTACGAAAATAATGTTATGACCTTTATGCTTATCATGTCAAGTAGACTATTACAGATTGCATCCAAGGGTACATATCTGTATCATTAACTATTTTCATCATAGTTATCTGAAATCTATTATGGTTTTTACTTTTCCTGTCGTGCATCTTTTAAAGGTTGAATTATTTTTTGCTCAACTACATACCCTTGCATTCCTGTTATTCCCATTTTTGACCCCAAAAGGGAGTGAAGGTTGTGTCACACAACAAGCCTTCTCCCTTCGCTGGTTCAAAGTACAGTTTCAAAATTGGTCCCACACATACTAACATGCTAAAGCCAGGTCAAGTTCGGTAACTAGGGTGTCCAGTGGGACAGCTCACATTTAGATTTAAGAAAAAAATACAAGCTTAATGAAAAGAAAATATTTATTGCTATCAACATATTCGTAAATTCGGCGTGTTTTGTTTCTTAAATATCATTCCGTCCAAATGTTTGCCATCTCTTCGGACACACCCTTGCGCGCGCAAATTCTGAAACACTCTCTTGTGTTCGTGGATTATTGGAATACACTTTTGACTTTAGATAACCCCACAAAAAATAATCGCATTCCGTGAGGTCGGGTGACCTAGGAGGCCGTGAATGGCTCCAGACTTCAATATAATTTTGTGAGGAAAAAGTGTTTTCACCGTGTCCATGGATTCTCTGGAAGTATGAGCAGTGGCCCCATCCTGTTGAAACCACGTGTTTCCATTAAATCGCTGTTCTGTTCTTATAATAGGAGCAAAAAAGTGTCAATCATGTGTTTGTATCGCTCGGAATTGACTGCCTATACATGATTGTTTTCATCTTCAAGGAAATACGGCTCAATAATACCGCTAGGGCTCACCAAACAGCCAAGTTTGGACTATGTTTCTCTTTTGGGTTCGCTGATGCACAATATCTGCAATTTTTCTTGTTCCTATAACCGTCCAAGTGATAATGGGCCTCGTCACTGAAAACAAGATTCTCGAGTCTGCGCTGCTTAGGAAAAAGATTCAACATCTGTTCAGCACAAGATTTCCGTAATACGTAATCAGCATGGACTGATTGGATCTTATCAGGATGAAAACTTATTTTTTGTATCGTTGTATCGTGTACAAAATTTCCGAAGGGCGGCTGCGTATGAATAACCACTCTTAAAGTAAGCCTCGATAGCAAAACAAAAGCACGTTGCGCTCCGGGCCAACGTCCCATTGTGACTATTTAACCCTATTTAAATTTGAAATGTGAACGCTCCCACTGGATGCCCATAACTTGGAACTTAACATCCGTAAATTCGTATTTCAAGTTCTGATCAACCAAACTGTTACTATTGATCTGGCAACGCTTCTCCTTTGTCTGAACTATGGTGTTCTGTGCACTTTATGATGCTCGACGTTTGGGCCTCCTGTCATCTGTGACAATATACGTCACTGTCACGCAATCAAGATAGGCATTGTAATTTAACTACGGCTTTACGGTTAGCCGGTGGATGGTCTTCTGGTTAGAGTTAACTACCGGTTTAGGCCAAACACGACATTAAAAAACGCGTTTGACAAGTCAATTTCTGGTTAGGAGTAAAATCACAGTTACGCTGCAACTGAAAAACCCGACCCAACAGATCAAATTATTTTTTTAATATAATTTCCTTATTAATCGTCTTTATTTCGCTCCTACACAATTTCAGAGACCTCTATAAAAATAACAATAATAATCCCTGATTACCGGACTATGTGTCTGTGGCGGCAGTGACGCTCCCATTCGCGGCAGACCTTATCGATTTTTATCTGTTCTGTTCCAGTTTCCCGAAGGAAGCTTTTTTCGGTGGACTGTAAACGAGTCAAAACACTGGACTAATGGTGTGTAAGATGTAGATGGTCTTAACACTGAAGTGCTCTGGGCGGCTGGATATTTGGGATTATAATTTTGACATGTGAAGACACTTGAGAATATTGTGTAAATTGGGGAAACGTTCGTATCAAAGATATATTGAGCGCGTTCAGCATCGTAAAGAGGTCCATCGGAACGAGCTTTTATGCTGAAAGGCAATAGTCTTGGAAAAGATTTGACAGTTCGCAAAATTAATCAATACACCGACAAAACTATCAGTTAAGCGAAAAACGATGTCAAACCAACAAAAGTACCCCATGATACTCAGCATAACAGCACCACTCTCATTATTTTCTGAGCAACACGTGTATACAATGTACCCCAAATATTAATGATATAACATGTTAATCTTATAAATTTCTTAGAACAAATGAAACGGTGAAAACATTATCGGTCATTGTGTGACGTCATACAAATTACAAACAAGGAAACGTCATCCGTACGACAGTCGTGGACTCGTAGCCTTCTTTTAATTTTTCTAAAAAACTTACTTAAAGTAAATAGCTATCGTCTTCCGTTTTATTGAAAAAAACAATCATGGCCATTATATACGTTAGAGCAGAAAGCACAAATTTGCCGAAAATTCACACATACATGGTTGGAAATTTTTCTGCCTTTAGCCCAGATGTCTCCTCTGCTAAGCCCAGGATTATCAAGACTTATCCGCAAGTACAGTTAATCTGACATTTTGACAGGCATAAAAAGAAATAAGTAATACACTTACATAATCTTACTTTTCAGAAGCCATTCGAACCTATGCGTCATGACCACTGAATAATTTTATGTAATACTGTATTTCTTCTTACGCATCTGCAAAGAAAGGGTGCGGTAATAATGCAGTAGGTTACGTCCAACTTAAAAGAGTCGATGAGAGCTACACAGCAAAATGTAGAATATGTCCCGAGCATAAAATATGCTCTAAGCGATACACATTGTTGCGTATATTTATTACACTGGGCTCTAATTCACGGCTTTCTTGGAGACTTTATCGATGTATTCTTACATTCTCGGATAATAGAATAACGATAATTACTATATTTTCCATGTAAGCTAGTAAAAGTCATGTTTATATGTTTAAAAGTTTGACAGGCTTTGATGCTATCAGCTGCTGTTTACAATTGGTGTGACCTCAGAGCACATTAATATATGGGCCAAACATATCAGACAGCGCTTTTGCCTGTTTAGGTCTGAAAAAATATAGTTTTAAATATTTGAGGACTACTTAAGAAAAGTGTGAACTAGCTTATTCTTGTAACTGCAATATTGGCTATATCAGGAGAAAGTTTTATTGAGGAAGGGATCCTTTTTTACAACGAAGCACTTGCTTAGGCAGAATCCTCACCAACGAGGCACCGCGGCTGCCATGAGGAGCTTAAAAACACCACGTAAATCAGATTTTTGAACGGCTTAAAGCTTATGAAGCCTGGAAAAGCCTCCTTAGGCAGATTGTTCAGCAATGTCAATATCCTAGGGACAAAAGTACTATCGTTCGGGTCAGTTCTGAAAGTTCGACATGGTCAGGATGGGAGGCCGAAGTCAGACGGGTCGGTCTGGCAGGCTCAAGTCGTGGTGGCATCATGGAGGACAGCTGTGAGGGGCAAAGCCTGTCGATATAGAGGTAGAAAAGATCCAGATTGGAGCGAGGGGTCCAGAGTTGTTAACCGGAAACAGATGAGATTAACGCATTTTTTATCAATAAAATGGGCCTGCGATTTGAGACAGGCATTTCAAGTTATCTTCAAGTAGGACGGCAAACAAAATGGCTAAGAAGGAGACTTTTTGCAAATCCGATAATACCGAAAAAAAAAAAGAAATGTTACGTCGGTTTGTCCTAAATTCTTTATTTATAATTAGTAATTACGATAAAGACAATAATTCAAATCATTATATGCTACCATTCAACGACTTTATTGAAGTTCTAAAGTAGTTAAGAAATGTCGGTATATGTTTTTGGCTGAGACAGAGTGTAAGGAGTAAACTTTTATCATTCCTTAAAGGCAGTGATCACAGTACGCCCTTTCGCTTTTACGTCCTTCCATTCTTCATATGTTAAACAAGCGCAAATAACTCCTTTCATATTCATTCTCGTTGACTAAACACAATCCCCAGGCTATATGAGATTTGTACACATGCCAAATGAACACCTCCTCTAAACCTAGATCTACTATTCCATGTGCTTCATCATCAAATGATATTTGCGCAGAGGACGTTGACAGAACAGGGTACTACCCTTTTACGAATTACAAAAATCAGATACATGCTGCAAAAATGCATGTAAAATCGTGTTCTGTAATGACATGTAAGTATGTCCCTCATATACCATGTTTATTTTGTTATAACAATACTAACAACGTAAATTCACTTAGTAAAGTGATAATACATTCGCTATCTATATCTCCTATGTAAAGGACCATTTTTAGATGGAAGCACGGGTAATGCAGAAAATGTACAATTAGAAAAACTCATATGAAATGCCAAATACAACTTTTACAAGAAACTTATAGATAAAAACAAAGATACTCCTAAGAACTTCTGGAACGTAGTTAATAAACTCTGTAAAGGCAGTTCTAAATGTGCAGTTAAGGAAATAGTTGATGAAAATAAATTATGTGATTCGCCAATAATAATTCCGAATAAGTTTAACAATTTCTTTGTAAATATCGGCAAATACTATGCTGAACGCATTGTGAGGTCAAACAAAAATAGACCGCAAAGGAAAATAAATCCAAATACATTTTTCTTAGAGGCGGTAGATGTAACTGAAGTAACCTCAATCATTAAACATTAAAGAATGGAAAATCGCCCGGTTTTGACAACTTGAAGTTCGAAATATTTAGATATACTGCTGACTTTATTTCAATGCCGCTATGTCACTTAATCAACCGGATTTATATTTCTAATGAAGTCCCAGAAGGGTTCCAAGTAGCTTTAGTTACACCTTTCCATAGAAAAGGTGATGTAAAAAGTATAAAAAACTATAGACCAATATCTGTCATCATAATTATAGCTAAAATATTTGAGAAAACATTGAAAAATAGGCTAGTTAAACTTTTGAACAAATGCAAATATCCTTCAGATAAGCAATTCGGGTTTCGAGAGGGAATTTCAACCAAAGATGCAATTGCTAAGTTAACAGAAGAGATTAGAAAAAGATTAGAATTGAGTACACCGGTACTGTGCGTATTCTTGTATCTTGCCAAGGCCTTCGACACTGTGAATCACTAGCAAATGTTGGAGACCTTGGAGGATGCAGGTGTACGAGGCGGACCTTTACAGTTGTTTACAAGCTATCTCTCAAATCGAAAACAGGTAGTGAAGATTAGTGACACATTCAGTAATGAAAGGACAGTTGATTGCGGTTTACCTTAGGGTACTGTGTTGGGCCCAATTTTGTTTACAATTTACATAAACAGCATTCTAACTTCTTCGTCAGTTGGTCAAGTGTTTATTTAGCTTTGCAGATGATATGGCAGTCCTGTATGAAGATAACACTTGAGAAAATGTAAAAATTAAAGCAGAGCGGGATCTAGGAACTATTTTTGATTATTGTGCTCATGAACTTTTAACCGTGAGCTATGAGAAGACATTCTTTGTGCCTTCTTCTAATACAGTACGTTGTATACCTCAGTATGAACAACTTTTAATAAATCAAAGTATATCTTTAACATCTGTGAAAAACTATAAATACTTAGGTGTCACCATTGATCGCCTCTTGAGATGCGATGTTCATATAGCTAACATTACAAACACCTTACGACAACTCTTATATCGCTTCAAATACTTAAAACATCTCATAGGCTACATGCACCTGAAAATGTTGTATTATTCATTAGTTGAATCACATCTATGATACGCTATTTTGAGTTGGGGAAGTGCCGCATATTGTCATTTGCAGCCTGTGGATATACTGCAAAAAAAGAATGTTGGAAGTAATATCTGGCAAAAAGATTACTTATCCTTCTGATAAATTATTTTCAGAGACTGGAGTGTTTGACCTAAGGCAACTGTTTCTGTATGAATTAATTCAATTCATATACAAACACAAAAACAACTTCAATAAAACTAGTCATGCTCATAGTACTAGATATAAAGGATTTGAAAATTTTAAAATACAAACTCTTCAAAGAAATCTAAGTTTGCGATGCCACGCCTGCCTATCATGTAAAATTTATAATTGTCTGCCATACATGTACCGTATGTATGTTGATAAAATAAACTCATTGTCTTTGATAAAATCGTTATTTAAAAAATATATTTTTTAATTGGTACACAAGAGACACGAAATCTAGTAGAAAGCATTTACTAGAAAACGTACTAGGCTAGTATTACTCCTCCTCACCCTCCATATTTCTGTAGTAAGTAGAATAAACTTTACTATATAAGTGCTACTATTCCTTACCTTCCATACTTACAATGTGCTTGTTATATAAAATCCTGCTCTAAGCAAAATTTATTATCAATATTATATCAAAAAAAAATCTGCCCGTGCACAACCAACTATTTTGGTTTCAATGGGCTTTACAAGACGATTTTATGTGACTTATAAAACATGTTAACTTAAGATTATTTTGTGAAAGTCAGGTATTATGTTTCATTTTACGTTTATTATTGTACTGAAATTAGCATTTGTATTTATTAACACATTGTAGTAACTCGGTAAAATCACGTAAATAATGTGAATATAACAAAATATTTGTTTGTGTATAGGCTCAGGACATAACATGGAAAAGCCAGATGACAGATGGCGTCAAAGCTATTTCTAGAGTAGATTCGTTTGACAAGTTGGTCGTACTGTTATGGTGTGGTTTGCCTTATACAGCTCTATTTTTTCAGATAGCGAAGTATTTTTGTTTTATTGTAATAAGAAAGTTGAATGCGTTTTTGAGCAAATTTAGAATATACTCTTGTCCTGTTGCTTTATTTGAATGATCCTCGTGGGCTATAAATGCTTTTGTAGATTGTGTCAGTCGCTCACTGCAATCGAAGCAATTATTTGTGTTGGCTTTTACCATTTTTTTCACTGAAACTTAACATAAAGCTGCTTTCATGTATTACAATTAATTTTATCCCTATTAAAGGTCAATACATACTTCACATGTTCAGTATATCTATAGGATACCCCATTTGGAGGCAAGTCTGTATTGTAGTTATTTGAGAGCAGGGCTTCGTATTTTGAAAGGTTATAATACGAGGTTTGTAAGTAGAATGATGAGACTGATTCTTTCAAGTTTTTTTTATTAAAATATATTTGCAATTTTATATTCTATACTGGAATAGCCTCCACCTGGTCGGTTGCAACAGTTTGAATGTTTTCGGCTGTCCCCAAAATGAGTTCTCTTGAGCTGATTTTTCAGCTTTAGGAGAATTAGGATGCTGTTGAGCCACAGGAATGTTTTTACTGGCCAGACACTCGTTTATTGTTGTTCTTAATCTGATGAAGGATGGTGTGAATCAAAATTAATTACTCCCCAATCATTCTAATGGTCAGTCGATGATCTGAATGTCTAAGCAGTCTAAAGGAAAACCGTTGCTCGCAATTGATGTCAGTCATTTTTAAAATACAATAGGGAAAACTGTTTAGATAGGGACAACCAAATGACTCGTCCGAGTCCAAACTTGTACTGAAGGCACGTCACATATTCCCCTGTCTCCCGTCCAAGCCGGGCGCGTCCAATGTTGCCAAATCGAACGCTACGTTGCCAGTCTCATCACTTAATTTACAGACCTTGTATGGAGCTTGTTTTAGTGCAGTTATTTTTTTGTAGCTGAAAGGCGTATGATGTGGTTGGAATTCCAGATTTTCAACAAAGGACTGAACAAATATTCCATCAGCTATAAGATGCACTATAATAGCTAGAATTCGCTGTTGTAATAGAGTGCTCACCTGCTATACCATAATTTAAACAAAACAATTGAAAAAAGCTAGCTCGATACAAACGTGACTCTTCTGTACAATAAATTTTATAACAAATTCTTGTTTAAAATATCTTTCACATATCCTAGAGTTAGGATCTGCGATAAGTTATAATATAATTTTTTTTTCAGTTTACTACATTGATTAGGATGAATATTAGCTGTCTCATACCCATTCTTTCCGTCCTCAACAAACCCACAGATTGCAGTGGCAATTCAAAAGAAAAAAATCCCCCTAGATTAGAGAAGTCCAAATGAATTTTTGAACGGCTCTCCAGCGTTGAGCTCACATAATCGGAGAGTCGTCGGTTGAGAGCTGAATCGACGCCCGAAACTCCAATTTGGAAGTTTCCGCGGAGACAATGACTTCTCTAACTATTATTAGATTCTCACAATGGCCGAAAAGAGTATGTTTAAAATAGAGGGGCACGTTCTGAAGCTCTCGGTTCTATTAGCAGGAGAGCTTATCTAACGGCGGAGTTTGCAGAAGGCAAGCCTGCTGCTCCCGCGTTAACTTTTAATGTGGATATTATGAAGTTTGTTCTAGCTCAAAAATGAGAGACTTTATTCATATAGAGGTCGCTAAATAGAGATGTTAATAATGAAACAAGGTGATATAATTTATTCCTATATATCTACATGCTTTATTACAATATACTAAGTAAATCCGAACACCCAGTTTAAATGGTTTTATTTTAATAAAATTTTGTATAAGTACTTAATGAAGCATAATAAGTAAATGATAAAAATTTCAAAATGATTGCACTGCTTTAAAGTCCTTTGACCTTTAATAATGTGTGGATGCACCCTGATGTGCTACGCATTCTCCAACGCGCCTAGGCATGCTTCTGATCAGGTGGTCAATGTCCTCCTGTGGTATCTCATTCCAGGCAACCACCAACTCCTCTCGAAGTGCTTCTAGAATCTGAGGAGGACGTTGCAAATTGAGCAATCTCCTACCCATCATATCCCACACGTGCTCAATTGGCGATAAGTCGGGAGATCTTGGTGGTCATGGTAACAATGTGACATCATTATGTTGAAAGAAGTATATTGTGACTCTTGCAACATGTGGTCGGGCATTATCTTGTTGAAAAGTTGGATCTGCCAGGGTGTCAAGATAGGGTAAAAGATAGGGTAAAAGATGGGGTTCTAGAACTTCGTGGATATAACGCTGCGCGTTCATGTTACCTCTGATGAAGATTAAAGATGACCTGGAACCATAAGCTATAGCACCCAAAACCATAACTCCAACAGTGTGATGAACATGACTTTCAACAAAAAACTGTGGATTCCTCCTTTCACCACGTCGCCTTCTAACGCTGGCACGACCATCGTGCATGCCTAAACAAAATCGAGACTCGTCACTAAAGACAATACTGTTCCATTCCTGATCCCAGAGTGACCGTTGTCTGCACCACTCAAGGCGATTACGTCGGTGTTCTCGAGTTAAAGGGAGAACCCAGTGTGGCCGGTATGAAAACAAGCCAAAACTTCTCATTCGTCGGTAAACACTTCGCATGCCAATAGGTCTTCCGTGTTCTGCAAACCATTCATTTGCAATGGACCTGGTAGTGGAGAAACGGTCCCTTAAGGCCAATAATCTTAGGCGGCGATCTTCACGGTCTGTTGTTCTACGGCGGCGTCCAGTGCCCCTTGCTCTTTGCGTACGGCCTTCTCGAGGCCATGCCTGACAACACCTAACCACAGTGTCTACACTTCTTTGCACTGTAACTGCAATTGCCCGAAAAGAAAGTCCAGCTTCCCGAAGTCCCACTATACGGCCCCTATCAAACTCACTAAGTTGACGAAATCGTACAGGTCTCCGTACTCTAGGCATCGTAACCGATCGTAAAGGATGTCAAGAATCAAAATCCGCCAACGTTGATTCTTTACTGCGGCTGAAATATTCATTTTTAGAGCGTTAGTGAATTGAAAAAAAGCCGGAAAAAAAACCGGAATGTCCAACTGATAAGGCTGAAAATTTTTTCACTTGTTATTTACAGTAAGATAAATACATTCACCAACTTTTATTAAAATAAAGCCATTTAAACTGGGTGTTCGGATTTATATGTCACTTAGTATATTTATAGACTTATAACGTTTTTTCACTTTTTTGAATTGTAATTTTATCTATGAGGCTGTTAGTGTATGTAGTAAGACAATCTACAACTACAACACCTGTGGTTATAACGAATCAAAATTTTTTAGTCAGTATTCGGGATGCAAGTTCATACTACAAATTGATCAGGCTTGAGCCGCCAGCTTGACAGCTGTTGAGATTTCACATTGAACCCGTACTTTTCTGCGAAAACCCAAAAATGCGTGGGTTCCATATGATCATAGTGTTCCCGGCAGTTGCCGAAAATTATGGAGGCTCCTGTGGATTTCAAAAGGCAATTTGACTGAATAGGGGCAAATGATCGGAGTTGCGAAACGGCATGCACCTCAACATTGCGCTGTTAACAGGACAGTTTTGATTTATTTCATTCCACTTCTTTCGGAATGGGCTAGCGACTACTTAGTACACAAGTTGACATTATACCGATTTTCCACGTCATTATGTCGCTTTTCACGTAATACTCCTATGGGTCCCATTTTTGTCTCAAGCTGCCGTTTCAGAACTACAAACCACAAATCAAACGTCATAGGAATTTTCTGGTAGCACATCCACCATATTTACATATGTTCGTTTTGGTGGCACTCCCGCCAGTTTTCTGTTAAACTGTTTTGGGTGTTTCTTTTCCACTATACTCAGCCTAATGTAAATAACCCTATACAACTGGTTAGAACCTTTCATAACTCTTCACTAGGAAAATGAGTCATGTTACAAATGGTGCTATAAATAGCTGGTATGAGATATTCAACACGAACTAGGAGGTATAAAATTACATTTTATACATAAACCACGGCTTATATATAAGAGATTGATGCGAGGGTAGTTCATTCCACCTACAACAATATTTCAGTGCACTTTCAGCAATATTATGCACTGCTACGTATTGCGTTATATTCCTTTTTCAGTAAGCTGTGTACTAATTGAAAAAAGTTAAGAGGTCAAATAAGAATTGTAAATTTTTTCTGTGATTCTTTGAACTGCTGTATCTCAGTTAGAATGGTCCTATTGACGTACTATGAGAAGCATCAGTTTGCAGCTTCTGAATTATTTTAGTAACAAAATGGTGCTCTAGGATTTACTAGATCCTAGCAAATAATGCTCAATGGCATTTCTTTATGAAACCTCGATACGAACCTTGCTATGATATCGAATTTTTAATGAAAAATGGCCTTTTCGACTTTAGTCAGCGATATATCAGGAATCGATCATCGTACAGAAAATCTAATGCTGGTTTTGGAATCTGGAATGGTTTTTGACCTATGAAAAACAACACGTCTCGTCCTACATATGAGCTGAGTAAAAAGATAGGGAAAAACGGGTAACTTATGCTTGATGCTATTTTTTTTATTGTTCAAAAACAAACGTCACCGCAGATGAACGTGAAATTTCACAGCGTTATTGTGTGTGTGGAGCTGTAGAGCTCATGGTCAACATAATTTGTCAATGTTTGCAATTTAGCCCTTGGTCTCAAAAAAAACATAGATTCTCTTTTCTTGTTTTGTTCCAGCCTATATGAGGATTTCTATAGGCAATCACTGCTCATCTTAGATAATCTGTTCCAACGATTTTACAGTATGATGATTGGTTCATAAGAAACCGATGATCAAGGTTCTTTTCTGTTTAAAATTCAATATCAAGAAATGATCTTATCTAATTAAACAGTCTATTGAGCCCATGCAATCATTTTGCGAAAAAATTCCAGTATCGTGGATCTAAAGAGATTCGCAACTTTTTTCTTTGCGCTTTTTCCCTAGAATTGGGTGAAAAATGTTTTTGACTGAAAGACACCAAACCTAAACATTTAAAGCTTTGTGATGCCTCACGACTTCTCAGTATTGATCAAAGTAACTGAACTATTAAGAAAGCTGGGTAGGTATAGTTTGCAGCGAATGGCTGTAGGGTGTACATGGCTTTAACTACATTTCTCTGGCTGATTCCAGAAGCTTCAGCTTCCAGAGGAAGTCGATTAGCGTGTTTGCGGGATTGCTAGATTTTATCTGACTTTGTCCGTTTTAGAATGTGCTTCGCAGATGCGTTTCCCTTTATACATTGCCCACATTTGGTGCCTTCCGTTATACTCAACTTATTAGTTAGATTCGCTATACATGCATTAACACAACTTAACGTACTAATACTTCCCATTATGTGATTGTCGTGTTCATATATGAAGAGATAGCGTTTAGTTGTTCCAACTGACATTACAATTTACCAAGTCTGGTCCACAAACAACGCCTCTGTTTTTTCTGACCAGTGTGTCCTGGTAACCCTATTAGGCAAATTATGTTTGGTGCTTACATTATCCAAGCTTAAACATCAAGTTCATTTAAAAATCCACAGTTTCTTTGATAAGCACATAATGGTACAATTTGCTGGTCGAAAAAAACCCATAAGTTTTTTATATCTAGACAATACCTGCAGTTACCAACAAAGTATGTAGTTAACGGTTAAGTGTACCACGAGTCAGAACGACAGCACCTAAAATATGTAAGCAGTAAGGTTATGTGGAAAAAATAATTCTTATGCCTTAACAAATATCCTAGCTTTTTCCCAGCAGCTATTGCGATTGTGGAAGTCTGACATCCATCTGCAAACCTTCTCTGGGAGACCATAGACCGGAAGTTTGCATAAGAGGGTAGCTGATTGACAGCTAAACTCTACCATTGAGCCTCTTTGCATACATGCAAAAATGTGGATTTTTAATAACTACATATAAGAAAAATATAACCGGATTCATACTTTGTGCGGGTTATTCAAAAGCAAATTTTATCTCCACAGCAATTCTATCGTTAAAATTTGTAATTCTGTTCTGAACCAGAGCGCTGGAAATGCTACAACTCTAATTAAGAGTATTCACAGGCAGTCATCACCAAACCCTTCCATCAGTTCCTGTGCTTCCCCTTTTCTGTTCCAGTATCGTCAATTATGCGTCATCAAGGCAACAATAGGGCAGCCAAGCATGTCGCTTTTTACCTCCTAATCTTTTTCACTTTCCACCGGCTTCACGAGCTTCACAATTAAATGTTGCTTCGATGAAGACATGGGCGTACGAAATGAAGCCTTAAGGCCAAAATACCCCCAAGATTCCTAAAACTAATACAACTACTGACATCCTCAATACTCGAGTGACATAATTATACGCCAAGGAAGCTTGCTTCGTCCTTTACTTTTTGGTGCCAGGTTCTTTTATGATTTTATGTTATAGATATATTGAATTTTTACTAGTGAATTATCCTTCAAATGATACAGTATGTTATCACCAATATTAAAATACACCCGGTCATCTTAGGTCAAACAAATGGCAGCACTGGCTTGATGATGCCTGCTTAGTGAAACAATTTGTCCTGTAAGTTGACACCTAGTCTCGATTTTCCAAATCACACAATTCAGACAGCATTTGGAGCGGTAACACCATCGATTAAGGTATTCTCACTGTTTTTATTTCTTTTTAACAGCTAAATAGAAACCTATTTTTAACGTTGAGTTTTTTATAATATCCATGTTTTACTTTTTAGCACCTATGACTTAAAATAAATAGCTTATCAATTACTAAATTACTATGTAATTTAAGACAATATGAGAATGCTTACTTTATTTATATTATATGGTTTAGATTAATATAAATTATTGCGTACTTATACCTATGAGCATACTTATTCAAATGGTCGGATAAATAACGAGTAACTACATTTCAGCGATCTATGTAAGGTTATAAGCTGAAATTTGATACTTTTATTATTATAATAATAACGTTGCTTTACCGTTAGACGCTTGCCAAACTGGAGTTGACGTGGCTTTATTATTATTATTGTTCTTTTCTATTCAATATAAATATCCTAGGGGTCACTACGTAAATTATAAATGGTCATTTCGCGGCAGTCCTCATAACTGAATTAAAATGACGACACTCTGCTTACTATGGTTCTCTTATCAAGCCCTCTCTTCTGATACTCATTTCGTTTACTATGGGTTACAATGAAAATGATAACTCGCCATGTTGTAGCAGCCGTCATATTCAATTTCAGGATTAGCCATCCACTAGCATTACATATTAACATAACTTGTCAAGTCAAATTGTAGAACAGATTGTTTGTATCCATTTTTCAAGGATTATGCTTTTTGTTAGTTCTTGTGTTGGACGCATTTGAAATCCTAACTTTGAAAGATGAATTATCCACGTCTCTACCGGCGAAGAATTATCGTTATCGTACATTTAATTTCCAACTGTCGAAGTCAAAAGATACGTTTTTTCCTATCGTTTGAGAAATATTGAAGTTCCGTGAGACGTGCACCGGTGTTGTTAGTATAGTAGATCTATTTTCGACAGATTTGTGCGAAATTTCTCAGTAGATCGTGAACTTTTCCGGCAGACGGTAAACCGAAAAATGACGTCGTATAGGGTGACCCTGCACTTCCGACGCATCGCCGTCATTAGTTCATAAAGATTTAGGTTCAGCACAAGTCACAACCTGAGAGAAAAAAGTTAGTTACGAACATGTATAAGAGAGAAATTAAATGGATCAAGGCAGTCAAACAGGTCCATACAATTAGTCCGTGGACATTCTTTACCTGCCGCCCTACCGGTAATCCATCTGGCAACATCGCCTCTCCCCGCTACCTAAGGTCCGTATCGTCAGTCGTCCCTACAATTGTAGGGCGCGTTTATCGCCTCCTTGATTGTCATACTACTTTCTTTCCTTCAAAAATGTCTAGATTACACTTGTCCCGTGTCAGCGTCAGCGCTCTCCTATTGTGAAGATATGTTTTCCTTTTAAATTGTAGGAAGTTTCAGGCTGATAAAACATAATATAACTCAAAAGCAAGCACAATTTGATGCAAATAGATGTTTGTGACAACATAGAAATGACAATCAAGGAGGCCATAAAGGCGCCCTACAATTGTAGGGACGACTGACGATACGGGCCTAACCCGGTCAGTCGGACAGCAACACCAGAACACTCACCAAGACCGGCACGCGCCGGTAGCAGAGGCAGATGAGTATCGATAACATTTGTCTGTCATTATAAGTTTTAATGGCAACTATACGGAAAGATCTATAATGTGTGAGATATGTCTAGCAGGAGCGTAGAAGTACCGGGGTTAGAACTGAATGAATATACTTACATCAAAAAACTGCGATACACCCTCACTCACATGCTTGCAACCCATCACGTCTGAATTTTTCACCTATATTTTTCAAAAATAAAGAGGATCATCTGAAGCGTAAGAATACGAAAGTTTGGACAGTACTTCCCAGGTTATAGAGGGGTCAAGGGTTAGCCGATAAACCGACAGACAGACCTAAAGTCAGATGGACGGAAATGGGTAACATCGTTTTTAGTGACATACATGTCATAGAGGAACCAAAAAACATATCTCTTTTAAAAAAAATGCGAGCACAATACTTCTGTTGCGGCTATTTAAAAAACTAAGGAGCGGAAGGATTTGCATCAAGATCCATGAATCGAAAGTTGAGGAGCGGGGAGGGGGGTTGAGCAAATGGCTTTATTCATGTCTTTCTTTGGATTATATCAAAAACGTATTATTTAAAAGTTCGAGAAATTTACCAGTAGATTTAGTACTAAAATTGGTGGTGGGGTAAAATTGATAGATCTACCGAAAAATCGTTAGATTTGATAGCACTGCTTATTACATCATACTTTACGTCACAGCTTTGGCGCGAGACGGGTTTGAGCCTTGGACAGCAAGTTTCTCATTCACAGAAGAGAGTGAAAATACCCATTCGATGGAAAATGTTGATATTCCATCAACATAGAGTCTCTGGGAAAATACTCCATTGTAATTGCATCGCGAACGGCTAATAAAAGCGGGTTAAAAATCAAGCATCAGAGCGCAGTTGTCCAAAGACAGAGCGATTACGGCGTGCACAAAGCGGCAACTTTGATACGCCGAACATTAAATCGCTGTCCATTTTTGAGTTTAGCGGATGACGGGGTGCATGCGGCCGGGGTGGGGAGCGAGAGCGCGAACGTTGGAAGCAGTTAAATAGGTGAAGTAGGCCGTGACTGCGTCTCGCTGTGAGTTGCATTAACTCCGTGCTGGCAGCCGGCCGGCATTGTTCTGCCAAATAAAGCACGGATGGGTAAAAGGCGTGATTACCGAGAGGAAACAGCCACGAGGAGCACGAAAAGCTAGTACAAAGTACGGTTGGAGATGGATATAGTTGGCCGAAATGTTGTCAGTCGCTGGATGTCAATGGCCAAAATCTGAATTCCAGGAGGGCTTAATGGGATGACTCATTGTTTTGGCAAAATCCACAAAGCGCTTAAAAAAAGTGTAACATTTCTTAGTAACTCCAAATTTAATACAATCTGTCTTGAAACTGAAATATGCGGATACGGGTGTAACCTGAGGGAACGACGTTACACCCGACATATCGGGCCTGATGAAGCCAACCAGCAGAAATACGTGTCGCTCGGGTTACCTATCCTATTTTCTGATCGAATCCACTTTCATCCTTTTTGCGGATTTTGCCCATTATTTTACTACTTTTGTTATATACCTTTCTCCGCATGATCATTTTCTCTTTATATATATAATCAAAATCCCATTTACTCTAAATGGTGAAGGGTTAAATAAAACATTACAAAACCTACTATTATTTGTACATGAATTTAATCCATTCTTCTTTGTTTAAAGCAAGTTTCTTAGCTTCTATCCAATCCGTTCCTCTTTTCATCAATATCTGTTCTATGGTATTTTCCTATGTTCTTTGTGACCTACCCCTTCTCCTTTTTCCTATCAACTAACTCTCCCAAACTTGTTTCACCGGCATGTTGTCACCCATTCTTTGCAAATGTCCCCACAATCTCAGGAGCTTCATTTTTATGTGTGGTAGTATAGATTTTTTTATTCTGTCCATTTTGGTTACCCCTTTAACTCGTCTCAAGTATTTCATTTCAACTGCCTGAAGTTTACTCTTTTGTTGAACACATAGAACACAGGATTCGCATCCATATGTCAATATAGGTTTATATGTTGCATTATACACTATCACTAGTATATGAGTTCTAGTCACAAATCATTTTTGACTGCAAAAATCAGTTAAAAGAAGTTTTGACTGAGGACCATGGTCAAAACCGCGTATAACTTCAAAAAGATTAGATAATAGGGATTTTGACTGAACTGTGTTGGTCAAAAGTATATTTAAGAGAGAAAGTACGTCAATACTTCTTACAAGTGGGACTATTTGGCTTATGGAATATGTCCAATATATGCGTAGAATTAGCTGAAAACGTATAAATTGCTAGGATCAAAAATTTACATCCCCCATCATATTTCTAACCCCTCCAAAAATGTTTCTCAAGCAAACTTCCACCCTATGGCCTCACAGAGAACCTTTGCAGATGGGTGGCCGCAAGATATGCGTCGTATTAATGGGTTCTCCTCTTCGTCCCACAACGTCAACGCGGGTGTTCCTCAGGGTTCGATCTTGACACTGTTCCCCTTACACATCAACGACCTCATTTCTTGTACGATCAGCCCAATCCACAGCTTTGCTGCTGACATCACGGATTCAGAGGGACAAGCCGATCTCCGCCAGTCAGCTGGAAAAAAGAAGACTAGCACCAACTTCCTCTCTGACGACAGACCTGGAGGTTATCACTGCTTGGGGACCTGGGAATCATGTACAGTTTGATGTTTCGGCTGGTCAAAATCTCGTCTCGTCAAAATCCAGGACTAATAGACTTTCTCTGCTGAAAAAATCCCACCTGGCTGAATTTTTACCAGATCTTCTTTTTATAATTATAAATCATCCCTCAAAAGTCCCCATGAATCCCAGCTTTTTTTGTTATGGGAGGTCAAAGGTCACAAAAAACACTTTTGTCCGTATATCTTCGGAAATATCAGTTCTTCGATAAAACCTTTTTTGTTCAGTATAAAATTATCCACGAAAGAGGCTTTATGCATTTTTTCGTAGAGATCGTTTTTTCAAAGAGATTTTACTTTGAGGAAATTGCAAAATAACTTACTTTTTCCCAGGTCACCATAGAGGTAAAGTACCAGACGCGTTTTATTTTTTTTCATGTGGTCCCCAATAAATCTAATCTAATCTAAGATAGAATGAAAAAATGATGTTATTGTTACTTTTTTCCTGAGTCATCAATGTGACTAGATGCGGCATCATCTAAGTCTTCGCCAACCTCGAGTGTTGATTGAGCATAGCAAATTCTCATCGAACTCCACATTATTCGACTCTTCATTGTTCATATTCAAACATGACTGTTCATGATAGTAGCCGCAAATGGAGGAACAGTGAAGACCAAGTCATCCACAATGAGCTCCACAGGATAATAGTCGATATCCGTGGGTGTCGATTGTATATCTTCACGAATAATTGGTGCAGCCGCCTCTAAAATTCTAAAACGTTTTCCTTTCCGTCAAATTTACGATTCTCATACCAGGTTTTGCTCAAGATATCATGACGAACATTGGAGAAACAAATAATCGTTGAACTTCGACTATTTGTTGCCGATTTTTTTACAATACTTTTCAACAAGTTTTGTTTTTACAGTAACATCATCAAGTACAAAATCAGTACATACCTTTTTATGTTCCGATAAAGTGAACTGACAGTCATCATTATTTTCAATGTAATTATATATTTTCTCCATTACCAAAGAGATGTTGATATCTTGGGATCTCCCATGGTTTTGGGCAGTTAAAGGTCGCGCAAAAGAGACGTAGCAATCACCGAGGAGGGCTAGCGGTCGAGGTAATGCTACTTGCACGAGTGTATTCTTTACGACACACCACGTGCACTCTGATCGATTCAACACGCAAAAATGTAATTTTTCCATCATTTCGCTCGATACTGACGTCACGTAAGGTTTTAATACCGCGCTCGGCTCAAACAGACAACGATTTGTCGCAAATGATGCAATTTTTGACCATTTTCCAATTTATATGTGAATAATATCACTTAAAAACTGTCTGAAATTATCCGACGCGTCTATATAAAACTGAGAATAGCAGAATACTGGTCTGAAGACTGGTCAAATGACGTCAATGCCACACAGTTAGGTATACAGTGACGTACATTCTAACACAGAAAAAATGGGCCAGCTGTCCTCTAGGTCACACGAGGGGACACTTATGGAGCCCCTACCACAAACATTCAAAAAGAAAACGATGTCAAAATATGGTTTGATGTGAAATTTTTTATTTTTGTAAATTACAACACTTTCACGCAATTTAATTCAAATTCGCGGTCTCTACGAAAAAATTGGGTTCAACCTTTTTTGTGTAAAATTTTATACTGAACAAAAAAGGTAATTGCTCATTTTATCGTAGAGTTGATATTTTCGAAGATATATGGAAAATAGTGTTTTTTGTGACCTTTGACGCCCCATAAAAAAAGCTCCACTTGGATTCATGGGGACCTTTGAGGAATGATTTATAATATTGAAAAGAAGGTCAGGTAAAAAATTGGGATTTTTTCAGCAGATAAGCCTTCTTGTCGTCTAATAGCCCTGGGCTATTATGCTGTCCGACTGATCGATAACTCTTCTCTAGCAGACCATCGGCCGACCGTCGGCGATCTAGGTCTCTTCTACCGCTGGACTTTGCTCCTTACAGTTCCTCTCCATGGTGCCGCCGCGCGATGTGCCTGCCAAACGGACCCGCCTGACTCCCGCCTCCCATCCTATCCGTCTCAAACTTAGTACAACCAGAACTGGCCCTTTGTCCTGAGGGGGTCGAGATTGTGGAATAATCTACAAGAGAGGGCGTTTCTCAGTTCTAGTAACATTAGGCAGTTCAAAAAGTGGATTAAAAAAATTCATTGGGATCCTCATATAACCCACCGTGTCCTGGTAGTTAGGCCTGTGAGGCTGCTTTGATGTAAAAAAAGAGCCTCTAAAATGTTAAAACAAAAGTTTGAGCGGTTTTCATTTTTTTTTCGTGTTTTCTCTCGTAGCTCTGCAGCCACCATACCGATTTTCAAAATCTATATAGCCTTTTCATCCTTGGCATAGTATGGGGTTGTCCAAAACGGACGCAGGAAAGTAAACGCATTTTAAAACAAGAAAGATTGATATTCAAATCAAGTTGCGTACTTTATTTTGAAGGTTCATTTATACCATTTATGTATGAAAAATAATATCGCTCAAATGTTCACCACGATTGGATTTACAGACGTCCACGCGATGGTCGAAATTTTCAATGACATTTTGCAACATGGTCGGTTCTATGGCATTTATCTCGGCAATGATGTTGTTTTTGAGTTCTTGGAGGGTGGCTGGTTTGTTGACGTAGACTTTGCTTTTCAAATATCCCCATAAAAAGAAGTCCAAGGGAGTCAAATCGCACGATCTTGGTGGCCATGGCACATTTCCTCTGCACGAAATCACGCGATCACCGAAGAAGGACTGCAATCGTTGGATATTGACGTTGGTTGTGTGGCATGTTGCACCGTCTTGTTGGAAATAAACATCGTCCATATCCATTCCTTCAAGTTGCGGCAAAAAATAGTCCTCTATCATCACGTGATATCGCTCAGAATTGACGGTAACGGCGTCCCCGGCCGCATTTTCGAAAAAGTAAGGTCCGATGATATCTTTTGACCACAATGCACACCACACAGTCACTTTTTGAGGATGCGTCGGCTGCTTCGTCGCTGAACATGATTTTTGATGAAAAATTGGCATCAATTTGGCGGTGTTCAAGGAGCCAATCTGAGAACGTTCGGCGCGAAAAATGGTCGGCCCGACGCAGCACTTGCGTCAATTGGATCTTGTAGGCGTGTACATTCAAATCCTTGTGGAGAATGCGGAGCAAACTGGTTCTCGAAATGCCCAATTCTTGGGATCGACGCGTTGTTGATTGTTTCAGATCGTCTCTCACACTCTCCTTCACAACAGCAATATTTTCCGGTGTGCGAACGCTCCTTGGCCGGTCAGAGCCTGGCAGATTTGTTCACGAAGCGCGCGAAACGTGTTTCTTATTTTTGCACCATTTTTGTAGTGCTCTTGGATAACTTTAATGCGGTCTTCAATAGAATACGACTCCATAGCGATCAATGTTAAGCATTCAACTAACAAAATGACATGTCGGTGACAGAAAACAAAGATGGCGTCTATGTCAAATTGACGTTTACTTTCCTGCGTCCCTATTGGACAACCCTTTAGTAGCCTTGCGCGAAAACTTCATGCAAATCCGAGTGCCTCTCAAGTCACAGATGGTTCTAAAATTAGCGGACAGACAGGCCCACCGACAGAAATAATTGACACGATTTTTCGTGATATACATCCAAGAAATATACTATCGCATTTTTTCATTTCCCGCAATACAATACTCTCTAGTAACATCACGTTCCTACATTTTATTCATGACACTGCACCAAAATATAATACCATCGACCATTTCGTTGAATATTTGCTATTTTCGCCCGTTGTTGACTCCAGCCTGACCGCAAATGTACCTGAATTTTTCAAATTCACCGACAACCGGTGCGACGGCAAATCGATCGCCCGGTCCTTGCCGGTGGATAAATAATTGCTTATTGCCCCGATCCGAAGTCGGGCTGCTATTGGCGGATTCTATAAATATTTCAGTCTTCCACTGAATTAACCCACTTCTCAAACTCAGCCGCCGTACCTCTAAGTGCCCACCGCGCCGCCGGGTAATTAATCAGAATGCTACTGGCTCGTACTTCTTAATGACGTCCAAAGAAAAAAGCTCAATTGCTCATTTAGTGTATAATTATTCACAAGCGGTTTGTCGAGCCACTTGACGATTCTTGAAGAACCCTAACCAAGGATTCGTATAACGGTCTTGGTAGAAAACAAGAAAATTCCAAAATTAGTGAGTCTGGGGAAAGTGGACAGGGCAAAGTCGGAAGACCAGCCCCAGCCAGTATTCTGCACAATAACAAAACGTATTTCCCCAGAATTTCCCGGCATACCTATTAATGCCCAATACTTCCTCTAGTTTCAGGAAATTTCCCCATAATTCCTTATAATGCACCAGGATTCCACTTAATTCCCAAAAATGTCTTCCCAACTAGCAAACATATTTTATAGTTTTCTACTGTCCGTGGTATTTTATTTTATAATCGCTTTATTACTGCTCTTAGAATGCAATTCTGTTTTAATATAATAGCCAGTAAGACAACTAAGCTTCTAAGGAATATTTTGCTTTATAAGGTAGTCGTAAGAATTAAACGTGACAAATTTTGATACTGTTTTAAAAACGTTTACACAACGATTTGATACGACATTTTAGCGTACTGAACAAATTTGTGTTATAATAGATACAGGGTGTAAACATTATGGTAGTCATAACTGAAATGGGCAATAGGGGGGTCAAACAAGTCAAAAAGTTCATATGTGACCCATGGTCCAAAAGTAAATAGATTTTTGTGTAAATGGCTTTATAGTTTACAGCTTCAAGTGCTTTATATCGACCACAATCTTACTAATTTTTATAATCTAAAACGTTTTTAAATTGGGTAATTATCATATAAATAGCATTAAGTTTTTCTAAGTTAAGCCAAAATGTGTAGTCAGTAAGTATGTTTCATTAAATTAAATATTTAAAAAACGCATGACAACAGCGCGTCGGTCATTCATCACTCTTATCGAACCGGCAAACGGTAACAGTGGTTAGTTATTGTTCGCGTACGTCGTCGTCTTTATTTACAATGTTCTCGAATCAAGAGTTCGGCGATATGTTGTTAGTTTACGGTGAAGCTCGTCAGAATTCAAATCTTGCAGCTCAAATTTCTCGCGACAGATTTCGCCAACGGGTACACCCAGACAGAAGGACATTTGTGCATGTGTACCAAAGACTTCGAGATACAGGAATTGTTCAGCCCACTAATATTCGCACTCGTGAAAGACAGGTTACTGTAGAGCAGAAGGAACAAATTTTAAATATCGTGGAAATCAATGCAGATATCAGCACTCGGGAGGACTATCGCATACCATAGTCCATAGAATCCTACGGGAAAATTTGCTTTGTCCCTACCATGTACAACGAGTGCAGGCCTTGTTACCAGAAGACTATCCTCGCAAAAACATTGAAAATTCGGATTTTTTTAAAAACATTCCAGCGACAGACGAATGCACTTTTACGCGAGACGGGATATTAAATTTCCATAATACTCACACGTGGGCCCAAGAAAATCCTCATACCATTCGTGAAGGTCATTTCCAACAACGTTTTAAAATAAATATTTGGGTGGGTATTCTTGACGATCAGGTAATTGGCCCTTTCGAGTTACCCCCAAAGTTGTCAGGAGAAGGATACCTTAACTTTCTACCCAATAATCTACCAGAACTTTCGAAACAGACCTTAGACAACATGCCATTACAATGGAGACAGAATTTGTGGTTTCTTCATGACGGGGCACCATCACACATTTTTAGAGGTGCCATTCAGTATTTGAATGAACATTATCCAAATCGCTGGATCGGTCGAAATGCTCGTGATCCTGGCCAGCATGATCTCCTGACCTCAATCCGATGGATTTCTGGTATTGGGGAGAACTTAAAGGGATGGTTTATGGGGCTGGTCCAATAACAACTGAAGCACAACTTCGCGAAAAAAATTTTAATGCGGCTGAAATAATAAATGGACAACTTCGAGGACCTAGAGTAAGAAGAAACTGACTTCGTCGTAATGAAGCTTGTGTGGAAAGAGGAGGACGACATTTTGAACACCTTCTTTAAATACAAAAAAGTGCAGTGTGGGTTTTAAAAAGAAAAACAACGTATGTGGCAAAGTTGTGTTTCTTATTTATAAGTGGATTTTTTTAATACGCTCAATAAACTTTCACACACCAGGTGAAGCACTGAGACATCAGTTAGTGGTAAGTCTGTTTTTTTTAATTGTTTGCATTTTACGAGTACATATCAAATAATGAAGTAATACCTAAGAGCCATAAATAACAAACTCCATCTTTATTTACTCCGCGTTCCGTCGTAATTTGCGTCTGGCATTGCAGCGTTGTCAGATTTTATTTTACTTTAAAGTCGCTTTTCTCTAAAAAAATGCCGTTTTGACCCCCATGTTGTATGAAACTTTTTGCTTATTTTAACCACCTCTACCCAATCCAATAATGACTATCATAACGTTTACACCCTGTATACTGGTATTATTACGAAAATTATATGGAATTTTTTTATCACCGCTCTCTATTATAAAATTAATTTGTTAATATTTTCTTCCTGATACTGTTGCTCGCGAAAGCATATCGCACTCCCGACTTTCCAACCAGGAAAGATATTTTATAAGTTTCAACTGTGCGAGGTCGGGTAAATTAAGGCAAGAATGCGGATCTCACTGCCTAACCATTCCCCCGTATAAAATTGAACAAATTTAAAGACGTTCCAGAATTATCCGGAAAAATAATTGCCTTATTTGTTTTTGTAAATGTATTCATGGATGCTTTTGTATCCTCATAAACTTTTTTTTTCTTTTGTGATAATTATGTAATAATTCTTCAAGGTGCCATTGCTTCAGCGAGCAATAACAGGCAAAAGAAATATTCATAAATAAATTTTATAAAAGTTTCACATAGAACTAATAAAACAATTTTAGTGACATTCGCAAACGAATAAACTCGTATCAGATAACTCCGGTATAAATCTATCATGAAACAAATTTGTTCAGTAAGCTTAGTTGTTGTGACAATATTGAATTTTGTCGTAAAGCTTTTCTGTATGTTTGCTCTAAGAACGTTCTTACGACTACCTTATAAAGCAGAATACGTCTTAGAAGCTTGATTGTGTTACCGATAATTTTACTAAAACAAACTTGCATTTTAAGGCAGTAATAAAGCAATTATAAAATACAATATCATGGACAGTTGAAAATTATAAAATTGCATTGAAATCCATATGTTTGCCTTAATTCACGTACCTTTGGCAGTTAACAAGATATCGATGCGCATGTGTCAAACTTGTAGTACCCGGTATATATACGCATGACCTTTTTTACACTAACCCTTCTATCCTATCATCTCTGTTCAAGTAAAATATACACCTAAATTAAATATTTTATTAAAATCTGTGATAAAGCAAAAACGTTTCAATAAGAACTATCAGGGTGGTAAAATTACTTTATAATATGGCAGCCATATTTTATTTTATTTTAACGTTAATTTACGACGGCCATTTTTAAGTTAAAAAATCATCTTGCGATGATAAAAATACAGGCCAGAACAAGGCCTTTTCTCTTAAAATTCAATATTAGCTAATATACGCGTATATGAGGCGCTTGAAAATATATATTATTCAAAAAAACTACCTGAACCGTCAGATTGCTATCAGAATGTCTGTCTGCCTAGTATTGGAGGATATATCAGCACTAAATGCAATATGGTTGATGTAGTTGCTCAAACATATTTTATTTGCTAAAAAAGATCAAATGCTTGCCTTTTTGTTGAATCAAGCATCATTGAAAGCAAAGTCTTCCCAGTTGAGGCAATTTAAAAACAAAAGTAAGCTTTTAGTGTTATTTAAAATAAGAGAGCTGCATCTAAGATAAAATAACATTTGTAATATTGTGTTATTCAAGTTCTACAACTGTTTCCATCAAAACTGTTTTATAGTTTAAGCAATTATCCGGTAAAACCTATGGGTGCCATAATAAAACAAATTAAAGAAAAAGATTGCTGTACAAAAGTACGCCCTTTTTGGGTTTATAAGCATCGTATGAACGTTGTTAGAACGTTTATAGTGACATTGTTGCTTTTTAAAATTAGGTCTGTAAATACTGTTATCACATTTATAAAACATAAATTACTAGTTGGGTCACCTGCTATTTACTTTTTTATTTGCAGCACCAACATTGTATACCAATTACAGGTGGAAATAGATCAAGAAAACAAAGTAATGTAATACACATTAACTAAGCATGTTGGCTCATAGGTTTGCAGCAAATACGTATATCAAAATAGTACTGAAGATTTTAATAACATGAACACAATAAGTATAGAAGAAAGTGCAAGGGTATGTAGTCTTTGGATGGGTAGTTAAAAGGTACGCGTGTTACCAGTAATAAGAGTCAAGTGAAAAGTAGGCAGCCTACAGGTGTGAACTGCTTTTTACTATTATTTAGACTGACAAACTAATGTTTTAGAAATAGCTTGGACTAAGGGGTTTAAATAGGCAGATATGTGTCCTCGATTTTGTTTGACAAAAACTAATTTACATTGCACCATCTCCAAATGGTCACATGCGGTCATATAGCAGTGGTTCTATGCTATCTTTGCAGATCGTAGCTTGGATAATACTGAGTAAAGAAGCATCATCGTTGCCTCCTTGTTACCAAATATCTTAGAATTCCGTATCACATATCCCAGCTAGGAGAATCTGCTCTGTATGGGGACTGAAGTTTAGAGAAGTGTCAAAAACTACGCCTAGGTTCTCATGCTTATGTACCCTATGCAAAGAGCAATTATCGATTTGGTGACTGAATTGAATGGAAACCATGTTCCTTGAGTGTGAGTAGTTTGGGAGATCGTTTATGACAAACCATTCTAATGCCTTCTCGATGTGAACTTGTGTACTAGCTAGTCGCTAGTCCAAGCCTCGAGCACTTTCTGTGAGCTCCACCTATGAAGGAACGATACAACAAACTATAGTACACAATTTACAGCTTCAGACACAGAAGCTGTACATGGTATCCACCATCTCTGAAGCAAATGCTACATCATATCGGAGCCAAACCGTATACTTGACATTTACACACCGCTCACATCTATTACATGTCATGAAATGAATGACAGCTATACCTCCAAGGTGACATATTTTCCGAAAAACCTACGTAATGTCTTTAAAAATTGATATAATGTCACTTTTCAAGTTACGTAACACGGGTGCGAGAGCGTTATTACGTAAAAAGCTTATGTAATGTAAAAAAACTGACAAAATGCCAACCTGTTGAGTAGGTAGCTGCTATATTGCAAATCTTGCTCACTGTGAGCGTCACCTAAGAAGGAATTACGCGAAGGCCGTGCTTTGTTGGTTGCAGAATGCCAAGATAGTATGTACGAGCCCCTTCCCACTTCAGTTGGCCCACTTCAAGATTTGTACCAAAATATACCTTTATAAACTAAACATGACGAAACTACTTACTTCTAAAACAATTTATTTTCTCAAAAACGTTTTAGATACACTCTAGTCGAAAAAATACATATTTGAAATCACTTAGACCTACAACTTATAGAACATCTGAACAAATAAACAATGTGCGAATAAATGCGCGACGTTAACAAAGCAACAATTGAAAGAGTACCACAAAGTTTCAATAGGTGACAGATCTGGACTGCTAGAACCCCATTTCAAAAGTGGTACATTATTTTCTTCCATCCATTTTATAGCCTTTTTTGAGGCATGGCACGCTGCACCATCTTGTTGAAACACAAAATCTTGCCCGGATGTCAAACATTCTTCCATCACTGGTAAAAGCGATTCTTCAAAAATTGCCAAATATTTGTTTGTATCCACATTTACATCAATAAAATGAAGTTTTCCTACTCCTTTTGACGACATACTGCCCCAGACCATAATGGATGCTGGAAATTTCACTTTTATCTTCAGACAGTCAACATGGAATACTTCATTTTTTTGCGAATAACTCTACTGCGACTGTCACCAACACAAACTTCGAATCGGGCCTCATCACTCCATTGCATTGCACATCATTGTTGAGGTATCCATTGTCTATGTTCTTTAGCCTATCTAAGCCGATTTTTTTTTTGCATTGGAGTTAATAGTGGCTTTTCTTTGGCCTATAAACAAGTTGTGCAACTTTAGGGTTTTTACCTTACTTTTTTTATAAGAAAACTTACCTTGCAAGTGCTAAATCCCCGTTTGTGGGCCTCTCTATGAGTTGTGGACCTCGGAATTCTCCTTCCAACAGCGACACTCCACAGAGCACTTAATTGTAAATAATTGGCACGTCTGTTTTTCACGATTATTTCTCTTAATGCTCTTCGGTCGGCATTTGTGATATTTTTTTCACATATCGTGGCTTAATATTAACTGAACCAGTTACGTTATATCTTCTAACAATATTTCTCATACTGTACCGCGATAAGTCTAACAAAGTTGCAATTTCTGAGTTTGATTTCCCAGAATTAAGAAATTTAATTATCTGTAACCGAATTTTCTCACTAATAACCTCTACCGATTTTGAAAACCTTAACTACCCAAAACTATTTTAAACGTATTCTGACAGCTGTGATTAATGAACACAAATGTCATGGCTTTTATTTTTCACAGCCACCAATGCGTTATAGACTTATTTTGCATTGAAATGAAAATAGGTTGATATGCTGTAATTGCATCATGTTTTATTTTTATAAAGTTTGTGTTTTCTACTATATACGTATTATGAAACTATTCATTGTTAATATTTTAAACCTATAACACCCTGCTACATTTTTATTATCTGTGTTTGATAAGAAAACACTAAGATTTCAATAGTTGGGCCAACTGAAGTGGGAAGGGGCTCGTAGATAGAGAATTGGTTGAGTAGCATGCTGCCCATAAAGTTTATGTACTAGCTGTGCCAGATTGGTTATTTATATGTTGTCAATTCTGAACTAAGGTTATGTTCAAAGTTTTATCTAAGGCTATATCTTAGAAAGTACATATATTCACTTACTTTCAAAGCTACATTTCAGAAAAATTAGGAATGACGCATAACTCACAAAATAGTTGTGGCGGTAATTTCTATTTTCTACTTGACATCGCAACATAAATTTCTATAAAATTCTAGTGACCGGAAATAAAAAATAATGCAACGTTTCATAAATAATCCTGTCTGAGGCCAATTTTCGCACCTGGTGGTTGCAATGTACTTCACCAACTAGGAATTTTCTTTTCTATCTCTCGTTTTGGGAATTAAGATAATTTGCATATGTAATTTCCAGGATGAAGCGTTCGTCTCAAGTTAGAGTATTTGAGACAAGGAACCAATTAAATTATCATCAACACAGATTTTTTTTTTGGCGTTAGGACTAGGAGTCCATGCAGCCAGTCACTAGGTCTCTTATACATATGGATTTATAACACATTGACGCCACAACATCCATGGCTTCGGAATGTGATTTCCGAAGGCGAGATTCGAACTCGCGGCCCGGCCGGCCGGCTGATCAGTAGCACGACCCTCTGACCCACCCGGCCAACCGAGGTCCCTATCAACACAGATTACTAGCACGCAAATCCTCATTAAGCACCAATGCACTGCCTTTTAGCCCGTTTGCTGTCAGCTATACTCGTAGTGTACTAACAGTTCACCCTCCGATAATATCGCTTCTGAAGCAGATGTTCCATCACATCAGAGCCAAACCATGATAGCTCAAGCGTCATTACGTTCAGGAAACAAGAACAGCTACACAACGAGTGCACATCAAGTAAGCAACAGCGAGTTCCAAGTTGACATTTTATAGATAAGCCGATGTAAAACTATATAATGTCAATCAAACCGACATAATGTCACTTTTCAAGATACGTTATACCCCTGCGGGTCTCCCCTACTGTTCAGTCATAAAATGATGTTTTCTTGTCTCACAAATAAACTTTCAATTTCCCCACCCGATACACTCAAAAGCCCGCTTTTCTTACTACAGGCACATATTTTTATGACGACCTCGCCAAGCATCGGCATTACAACTTGGCGACAACGTATATTACTGCCGTGTCACCTGCCAATAAATTCGCACTTCTAATATATTGCCGTAGAGCTTCATCCGGGGCAATCTAGGAAGCTTTCATCCTTTGAAGCCATCTTTTTACGACGGACAGGTCCGCACTTAGCAGAATGTTGCAAGGGGGAAAATTGGTTTTAAATTTTACATCTTTAATCGTACAGTTTTCAATTCGACACTCACCATCAAGTCAAAGTTGCGTATTTAGGTAACTAACAAGATGCTGCTTTGAAAGCCTTGAGGTGAAAATCGTTTCAGTTTTTTCCTGATTTTATTTGTAGCGTAGCTTCTAAATAAATTAACATTGCCATATTTTCTCCTCTACAAGATGATGCAATTAGAATTTCGCTAAGACGTTTCGTCTCTTGTCCTCCAGCATCAACTTTATTTTGTCTCATGGACGCCCAATTGTATATTTGCATAGATAAATAGAGTTTTTAATTCTGATTTCAAATATACAGGGTGTTTGCGCATCGTTTTCCAAATTGAAATGCGGACATGGGAGGCCTTTTTCTATCACCCCAAGGTCCCTCAAACTGTTTTTAGGCATTAATTATGTAGATTTTTTTAGTAAAAATGTAATACCCAAAGTAAAATAAAAAAATAAAGACTATGTTCACCTTTATTTTTTTGATTTCACTTTGTGTATTACATTTTGGAGTTTTTACAAAAAAAAATAAAAAAATCTACATGATTAATTCCGTTAGGCTAAAAACTGTTTAAGGGACCTGTGGTGATATAAAAAGACCTCCTCTGTCCGCCATTTCAATTGGGCAAACGATGCACCAAACACTCTGTATAATTATTCATACATGGGCATTGTTAAACCTTATTTATCTAAAAAACAGAATTTCCTAGGTGTATATTTATATATTTGTTTTGTATTCCAGATTTACTGAAACAACGTTATTTATTTCCTGGTCCTATTTGAAATGAGATTTTTAAATAAATTGCATATTATCATTGCCACACTTTTTCCTCTACAAGAGGGCGAAGTCAAATGCTAACTATACGTTTCTGCTTTCGATCTCCATCCTTATCTTTGGTTTTTATGGACTTTATATTGAAATTTTGCGCAATCGAACACAATTTTCGATCGTGCATTTAGCAATGAATATAATAAACTTATTCATGTCACGATAAAATTTGTATACTTAATCAAAGTAATATTATTCATCGTAGTAACCAAATGTACAAAATTCCAGATGAAAAAAATAAGAGTTGGTAAGATGGAAGTTGAAAAAAGATTGTTGAATATTTTTCCTAGGCAGCGCAGACTCAAGACAGTTGTTTTCAGTGACGAGGCCCATTTTCACTTAGATGGTCATGGGAACAAGCAAAATTCATCAATTCATCATCAACAGCTACATAGTCCAAAAGAGACTGTTTTGTACGCCATATTCTCTAGCGGTATTATTGAGCCGTATTTCTTTGAAGATGAAAACGGTCATGCAATGACAGTCAATTTCGAACGATACAAGGACATGATTGACATTTTTTTTTGCTAACATCGTAAGAACAGAAAGTCGGTTTAACAGAAACATATGGTTTCAACAGGATGGGGCCACTTCCCATACTTCCAGAGAATCGATGGACACGGTGAAAGTACTTTTTTCTCAAAAAGTTATATCGAAGTTTGGAGACATTCACCGGCCTCTTAGGTCACCCGACCTCACGCCTAGCGACTATTTTTGTGGGGTTATCTAAAGTCCAAAAGTGTATTCCAATAATTCTCAAACACTGGAGGAGCTTAAAGACAACATTCGACGAGAAATAAACAACATCAAGAGCGTGTCCGAATTCACAAATATGTTAATAGTAATAAATATTTGATTTTCATTAAGTTTGTATTTTTGTCCTTAAATTAAAAAGTGAACTTTTCCACTGTATTGTAATAAGTGTAGGGTTATGTTCATAGTGGTTTTGCGTATGTGATGCCCTTTGCAATTGTAAGTATTTTCTTTATACTTAGGGAAACTTTAGTTTTTAACTACGCTTCTTTTTTATGCCGAAACAAGTAACATATTTCATACTTATCAGTACTACGCTTTAATCGTCCATCAATTTTCGCTTTGTAACTTATATGTTTTGAATATAAAGCATATTGGTTGATTAATTGATTGGTTGATGTCGCCGTAAGTAGTTGTCGGTAGTACCACAATTGGCGAAAATACTCACAGGTAGTGTGATTATTAGTATATTATGTTCAGGTCTCGTCGAATTACCTGCTGCTTGTAGTATCCTCGTATCTCACCAAACCCACGAGTTCAAAGAGCGCACGCAGCGAAGAAAAGCAGCTCACCGCGCCCCCTACATTCCTCCTCTCTGGCCGCCTAATAACCCCCATTTTCTTCAAAGCCAAGTTGTTGCAACAATTAGGTGGTACACAGGGAGAGAGAGTACTATTTATTTCAACGATACCTTCACATAATTAGGACGAACATCACTTACAGGTAAGTTCGTTTTATCATGTGATTATTTATTAGACCTGTACTATTCCACAAGCAACTACTGGATATAAAAGTGTTAGAACTGCATCGATATTTTTTTATCTCCCTTCTTTCACGTTCCCTTACTCCATCCCTGCAACGCCAAAGCGTGATCTTGCATATGTCACCTACATTTTTTATGTGAGAATGGGCTGAGTGACAAGCGCTTCTCGTTCACTTATGTATATATACAGATATTCATCTGTATACAAAAGAGGTTGCCAACCTTCCGCGAGCCCAAAGATTCGCTTTGAATATAAATTTTAGCTTATAAGAATTGAGTGCACAGAAGGAAGAACCAGATTTCCAATATTGTGATTTTGAAGCACTGATTTTTTTGGAGCTAGCCAAAAACACGCTCAGGGGGAGAACAAGCTTTTAAGAAGAAAAAAGCTCATACAGGATGAACCATAGGTAAGATGTTTTAAACTATTGATACAGTTTCAGGCCCGGTTTTTCTTTGGCAAGTTGCAACTGCAGCTGGAAGTTAATAATAATAACCTAAATCGTATCTTCGAATTGAGGCAAGATTTAGTCATACGGCTGCTCTGCCACTCAACCTCAAAACAAAGCGAAACAGGACAATAAAATAGCACTACAAATGAAAAAAAAATATGCATATTAAAAATAAATTTGAAACAATCATTTTAAACAGACGGCTCTAAAAGAATGTATTTGTAACCAACTTTCAAGCCAGATATGCTTTTTGGTGTGAGAGCCTGGTTAATAGAGTTACATGTCCTGATATCATTGTATTTGAAACATTTCGGAATAATAATAATAATAATAATAATAATAATAATAATAATAATAATAATAATAATTAACGTCTTTTATTTGTAATATTCTTACAGGAGGCGAGATTTAGATTATATATCTATTCTACCATCTAACCCCCTTAAAAAAAAAAGAATTTGTTGAAAATTAATAGGCACCTGTATACAATAACTACAGAATAAAGTAAAATCCAAGTAAATACATAAGGAAAATATGAGGACACTTATGGGTTACAACCGATTTCGCTGCTGATCAAGAAGAACTTCTTTCACTTTTTTCTTGAATTTGGATAATGGATTGGTTTCTTTTAAACTGCGGTCTAAAGAATTATATGATTTGATCGCATGGTAAATATATGAATTCTGAAATAGAGACGTGCTGTGGCGTGGAATTGAAAAAGTCTCTCTATATCTAATATTTATACGATGCATATTCCCTCTATGTATGAATTTGTTTAGTAAATATGACGATGTTTTTGAATAAAGAACCTTATGAGCCAGATTTAGGAGCTGGTACTTATACATTTTATCAATTTTTATCCATTTGAGTTCATTAATGGCATTCGATATATGATCATATTTTCTGAGATCATTTACAAGCCTGCAACATGTATTCATAATACTTTGAATACGATTTCTTGTTATAATATCTAAATAGGGATAGTAAACCACTAAGCAATACGATATCTTAGAAAACACGAAATATTCACACAATTGCTTTCTCGCAGATTTATCTAATATAGCCTTATTTGCAAATAAAACTCTGAGAATAGCGTAGCACTGAGTAATTAGATAGTTCACGTGTGCAACAAATTTTAAGTCATCATCCATTATAATACCTAGGTTTTTCGAATGATCCACAGGAATTAATTTATTACCTTTTAAATGTATGCCTATGTCCTTTTTTAAGGTATTCTTTTTTGTTCTATTTGCGTATACCAACATATTTGTCTTCAAAGGGTTCAAACGAAGATTATGACTACTACTGAACTTTTCAATTTGGGCAAGATCTTGATTCGTTAGCTAGGAATGCCCGATACCGAATCCAGTCGGTGCGCGTACGCTCCGAAGTAAAGTCATGGCGGAAGAAAATGACTTTCCGGACAAACCCTGTATATCGTCAGCTGGTCGGCACTTGCGGCATGTTGAAATATCCGAAGCACTGATTCTGAGGAGGTAGGTATCAAAACATTCATGTCCAGACAGCAACTGCGTCAGGAAGAAGTCAACTTCTCCGTTATTGTCATCCTCAAGTAGCCGGTTATGTATCAGATGTCCCAACAGCTTACCGGTAGAGTATTGGGTCTATGTGAGTAAGGGTTCCCTAGTGGCTTATCTGCTTTCTACTGATTCAGATGCCAACAAACAAAGCAGCACTACCGCACAACCAACACGTGAATCATGATCCAAGAGTGGCTGAGATTCAACGAAAGTCACGTAACAGGATGCGTGGGCGCAATATGTTCTTACTTTAATCGTAGCCCTCGTACGAACGAACCGATCTGATAGATCCAGCAAGTATTGTCATCAAGGAGGAATCCAAGCGCCTTTGTCCATGTACAGGTTCAGCTCCCACACTACGGAATCCCGAGTGATCTCTCGATAAGAATGGCATCGTCGGCCGCTTTGTGTATAAAGCCTTTTCCTTGTATTTTCCGGATAGTTTTCTCCCCTTTAGGTAAGTGAATCTTTAATCAAATCGATTTATATGCATTCTCAGGTTTTGGATCTGCGTTTATACGAAGACAACTGAGTGGATTTTCTCGTCTTTCGCCGTTTATCTTCTAAATGTATTGCCGCAGATTATCGAAAGTGCCTCTGCAAAGAGGCGTTTGGCTTAATTAACTGAAAATAAAGTACTGCAGCGTCTCTCTAAAACTGTAAGAAGAAAGACTTGTAACAGCTCATAGCACTAACTTCTTCCGAATAACCTGTTTTTATCTACAGTTTGCAACGCAGCTTGATGAAGAAAGGATTTGCTTTAAACTAAACTTGTCGCCAAAGACTGCTGTCTAATAGTAGTAGTACCTGGCTCACCCCTTTTACAGCAGTTTGGCGTTCAAAGTCTTGATGTGAGGCAACGTAAATATACTAAGTGACATATAAATCCTAGCACCCAGTTTAAATGGTTTTATTTTAATAAAAGTTGGTGAATGTATCTATCTTACTGTAAATAACAAGTGAAACAATTTTTAGCCTTATCAGTTGGACTTTCCGGTTTTTATACTGCTTTTTTTTAATTCACTAACGCTCTAAAAATGAATATTTCAGCCGCAGTAAAGTATCAACGTTGGCGGATTTTGGTTCTTGACATCCTTTACGATCGGTTACGATGCCTAGAGTACGGAGACCTGTACGATTTCGTCAACTTAGTGAGTTTGATAGGGGCCGTATAGTGGGACTTCGGGAAGCTGGACTTTCTTTTCGGGCAATTGCAGTTAGATTGCAAAGAAGTGTAGACACTGTGGTTAGGTGTTGTCAGGCATGGCTTCGAGAAGGCCGTACGCAAAGAGCAAGGGGCACTGGACGCCGCCGTAGAACAACAGACCGTGAAGATTGCCGCCTAAGATTATTGGCCTTAAGGGACCGTTTCTCCACTACCAGGTCCATTGCAAATGAATGGTTTGCAGAACACGGAAGACCTATTGGCATGCGAAGTGTTTACCGACGAATGAGAAGTTTTGGCTTGTTTTCATACCGGCCACACTGGGTCCTCCCTTTAACTCGAGAACACCGACGTAATCGCCTTGAGTGGTGCAGACAACGGTCACTCTGGGATCAGGAATGGAACAGTATTGTCTTTAGTGACGAGTCTCGATTTTCTTTAGGCATGCACGACGGTCGTGCCAGGGTTATAAGGCGACGTGGTGAAAGGAGGAGTCCACAGTTTTTTGTTGAAAGACATGTTCATCACACTGTTGGAGTTATGGTTTGGGGTGCTATAGCTTATGGTTCCAGGTCACCTTTAATCTTCATCAGAGGTAACATGAACGCGCAACGTTATATCCACGAAGTTCTAGAACCCCATCTTTTACCCTATCTTGACACCCTGGCAGATCCAACTTTCCAACAAGATAATGCCCGACCACATGTTGCAAGAGTCACAATAGACTTCTTTCAACATAATAATGTCACATTGTTACCATGGCCACCAAGATCTCCCGACTTGTCCCCAATTGAGCACGTCTGGGATATAATGGGTAGGAGATTGCTCGATTCGCAACGTCCTCCTCAGACTCTAGAAGCACTTCGAAAGGAGTTGGTGGTTGCCTGGAATGAGATACCACAGGAGGACATTGACCACCTGATCAGAAGCATGCCTAGGCGCGTTGGAGAATGCGTAGCACATCCGGGTGCATCCACACATTATTAATGGTCAAAGGGCTTTAAAGCAGTGCAATCATTTTGAAATTTTTATCATTTACTTATTATGCTTCATTAAGTACTTATACAAAATTTTATTAAAATAAAACCATTTAAACTGGGTGTTCGGATTTATATGTCACTTAGTATACTTATCTCATTGACCGCAGTCATTGCTACTCTACCTTGATCTTACATGCGAAAAATTTAACTACCGTTGCGAGTTTTTCATCTACATTTTCATTCCTTTGTGTATCTTATCTCTATACATAATACAAAAAAGCCATGATACAGGTACAGGGTACACGTTTTAATTTTCTTCCTGCAATTTTCGAGACCCATAAAACTGCCGCACGTAAGCTCTTCACGAATGTATAAGCAGCCATTCTATATTTAAACAAAGTTTATAATTCTCTTTGTTCACAAATTCAGAAAAGTTAAGAACGGAGGGTGTACTTCCGTGATAAAAGAAGCCTCACAAATTGCATGGTGGCTCTTCCCTTATGTCCCCCATATTTAAATTCGCACGGGTAGACAGGAATAAGCGGAAATAATAATGATGGGCACCATTAAAAGGTCGACGTCTTTAGCCCATATTTGCTACTCGCTTGTGAGGTGTATTTAGATACCCTTAGTTATTATAGATAACTTACTACAATATTAGTAGTACTACGGTTAAAGTACATTGTGTTAGTTCCTGATAATGGACTTAGTGACAAAAAAGGTAAACATCTACGTATGTTTATCAGATTTTAATAATTTTTGGCATGTATGTTCAGTATCCCTTACCGGTAAAATGATCATATTATATAAGGGCTAGATCAAACCCTGCTGGGTTTCAAGTCCCAACAAGGCCTATAGCTAGTTCTAGCGCCTCTCCGACGACCGGCAGTGCATCAGCTCCGTGCATGTTGCAATTCCCGCACGCTGACCACTATAGTGCATCTAAAACAAGAACTAGAACCAAAAGGGATCTTAGTGCCTTTCTGTCCACTGTCAGGGACCTTACAGGGCCCACAACACCAAGAGGCTTGTGTGACAAGTCCTCCAAGGCATCGGGATGTGGAACAAATACTTCTCATTCGTTATAAGAACACTACATGCCTATTTCAGCCAGTGCCTCGATACGCCACTTTGGCTTGTTGTTTTTCCCCTCCAAATCCCTGAACCTATTAGCACTGCCTCATGACGCATTCTTGACGTCCTGAATTCCGTCTGGTGCTAAATTGATTCAAAATGTTTCATTCATTATAATAAATTCTAATACGGAAAACGAAAAATATCATTTTCTGTTTATTTCTGTGTGTAACGCATGGCAACAAAAGCGACTGTGGTATGTCATAAAAACATCAGGTTTGCTTGAGCATTCGAGACTCTTTATAGCAGACAAAATAATATATAGAACAGGGCACTATCCCAATTTTAGAATAACGGAACTATAATTAATGATTCATCTAAAATTTAACGTCTTCGAGAAAACGTGAATACGAGGGGAGGTCAGAAAGTACGGAATTCACGGTGCCGAAAAAAAACTTCATTGCAATCACCAAACAATACACGCAGCCACCACAAAAACTTAACAGAAAAACCTGGCCATATTATCACTTGTTGTTCATGCCAAGTTATGTAAAAAATTCTTGAATTTTAATAAACATACGTAGGTGTCCACCTTTTTTTGTCACTCAGTATATCTGCGATGGTACAGAAGCTTCGATGCATTATCATTTTTTTTTTTTGGCGAGATATAAATTTGGATCATATGACCAGAGTTGTGGCATTGGCAGCTCAAGTCCTGGCGTATTCGTGTGTTATAATTTGTACCACATTAATTACCTCAAACTTCCCTTGCTAAGACTCAGCAGCATGAAAATAGGTTTTGGAATATACTGCCATATGGATAGTGTACGGTAGTCTTGACAATTTCTGAAAAACTATGTCTCCATCCATTCAAGCTTGGACCAGCCTGTACATGAGACAGCCGGTTTTGTTACTAAATAGATTTTGGGTTTTTGGCGCTTACTTATGGGATTAGGGTATTTTGGAACACACCCGGGCAATAAACAATGGCCTTGAAGATGATAATAATAAACGTCTTCATATAACCAAGAGGGACATAAACAGCGAAGCTTAGCTAAGGATACTCTTACACTTAACTGTTTTTGCAGTAATAACTTCAACACATATACCTAATTAAGAACAAAACACACATTTTGCATCTGTAGAAAATATAGAACTTGCTTAGCCAACATATTTTTAGAATGTCTCCGGAAACTTTGCAAAGAAATTGATTTTAACTGATTGATGATAGATGATGATACAAGCAGGTTTTGAAGCCCAATTCAGGATCCAAACAGTATTCAGACTGTCCGCGGTCTGAGGTTTCTCAATATAGGGGGACTTAAACTTGGAAACTCAAATAGAGAGAGAGTGAAAAGAAAGAGAAAGAGCAATGAGGAGGAAGTACGTCAGTTTGAGGGGTGCATTGGTAGTTTTAAATTTATCCTGAAATTAATTTAGAGATTGGTTGTTATAAAAAATTGTAATTTTGGTTGGAGTCAAAGTCGTAGGATGTAATTTTGTTAACCGTGCAATCGACTGCCTTGTGTGTTGACTCACGCAACACACGCTTATAATATTAGCTAATTTCCCCGAAATAATTGAAAAGTCTGGTTTTATTGATGCAAGTTGTTCAAAGGGTATTTAAAACATGGACGCATACGCAGCTACTTAAAGTTCTTCAAATCCGAAGGCTTCTTACTTCTAAATAACCGCCACAAAATTGGAGTTGATTGGTCAAGTAGTTTTTGAGAATTTCTAATTGTTTATCCCTAAACACCTGTCTTCCGGCCATGACTACCAGCTTATTGAGCAATATACAGGATTTGTTCAGAAGGCATTTTATAGCAAAATACACAAGTTTATTTTGCTGACATGAACCACAAGCCACTTCGAAAGAAAATTATATTTTTATGCGAAAAACTTGGAGTTACGTTTTTTTCTTCTTAACAAATTCAAACATTTCGTATTTGTAAGTAATTTTTTTAATCGCAAAACACATCCGCTGGGTTTTGAAAAGTGTATGATCACGGATATCGTAGCAAATCTCAGTTATTTGAAAACACCAAATGTTTGAATTTGTTTAGGGGAGAAAAGGTAACCTTCGTGTTTCACATAAAAATAACAATTATCTTTCGGGATGGCTTGTGATTTACGTCGGCAAGGTGAACTCGTCCATAAAATGCATTAAATGCACTTTGAAAGAACCCTGTGTATTGCTCAATAAAATAGTAGTGATGACCGGTTTTTTTACGTGTGGTCTCATACTGTAGGACTCATAAATGCCTAAAAATCTTAATAAAAGAGTTTTTTCGTTCCTGCCAACACTTTCGATTGAATCCCAAAAAAACACGTTTTCTGATTCTGTGTTGTCGAGTAAAAAGTTTTCTCACAAAAACTGGTGTACCCATTTCATGCGTCCGTGTTTTAAATACTCCTTTAACCAACTTGCATCAACAAAATCTGACAATTATTTCGCAAACCAGGGGTATTTTCGTCAAATATGATTAGACTGGTAGCTATGTGATTTCGCTTGACTATAACGTAGCTGGGTTTGTTTTTTGACATAGTCTATTAGGTAAGGGATGTTTGGATCTTTATGGAGGGTCTTATTGGAGACATATGGGGCGTTAGTGATTGTACGCAATGTTCTTTGACCTGCATTTTTGCGAGAGAACGTCAACCCGCACACGCGCAAATGATCGATATAGCCGTCTTTTATAGATCAAAGTTAATTTTGAGGCTCAACATATCATATAGTGTAGAGTTGCCAAAATGCAATTATCAGTAGTGACACCAAGAATTTTCCCACGGTACGCCTGCTTCGTTCACTGAAACCTCAGACGAGGCGCCGCTACGTTTTTTAGTACAGGAGATAGCCAAAGCTTTCAAACGATTAATTTTTATCACTTTACAGACCATCATGAACCAGAATTCCGGAACATGACTGGCTACCAGGGCAATGTCATCAGCATAGTTGCTGAGGCAACGGACGTCACAAATAAAAAGCGAATCAAGGACTGGTGCAAGAGGAACACCAGCTCTCTCTCTCTGCCGATAGAACATTATCAATTTTCTACCTCCAAGGAAGGCATTGGTCTCTGCAACTGTCCTAACAAGAATGCGATAATCCTGTCTACAGCTGCCAGACTTTGTTTCCCGCGACTAAAACAGCTACTGGGTGTATATTGGATTGTCTGTCTTTCGCATTTTAATCTCATGACCAATATATCAACCTGCATAAGTTGACGTTAGCCTGATGTCTGTGGAATCCAGCTCTACGATAGAGAAGATACAATCATCGTGCATAGTCTGCAATAGCCGGAACCATCGGAGCGGTACGTGCGATAGCTGGAAATTTCTGCCGATTATCCAGAAAAGCATATTGTAGCGGACGCGCTCGTACAATTCTTTTATCGGAGGAACGGAGGAAATTCGGTAGCTGAGCATTCCGCTTAAAAATATCGCCGGTGCGCTCACTGGAAACGCAAAAGAATATTAGATGTAAAATTTATACGATTCTCACGTATGTATGTGTGTGTGTATGTGAAAGCCTGGACCGTCGCTGCTACGGCGGCTGGGACACGAAAATCGATAGATGCACGGAGATAGATGCTGCATTCCCGGACTTCTTACACAATAATATTGTCATTTTACTTCCCAGGTCATAGGCGGGTAGTGCCAATATAACTTCACCCATTCCCTTATCTCAGAAGCCACCCAGTATAAAGATAAATTAGAAAGTACAGTTTCATTTTATTATGTTTGTCGGAATGAGAGTCAACTCAATTTGTCATCCTCCTGAGGCCCGAGTCTTATCAGTTCGTTATTATATGGCTAAAACTGTATATTTATGCTACTTTTAAAAGGCACGATTTTTGTCCAATTTTTGTTTTGTTCCTTTCACGCAAAAAAATTGTGTCCACTAGGATGGACATCAGTATGTAACCATTAAAAAATTATTGGAGTTCTTTAAGTCGCATTGGAAGCTGGCACGTGCTGTACAGACCTATTTCTTGCAAACAAACAGCTTTGGGATAACCTGAAGAGCTCCTAGTAACTAATCTTGAAATATCAGTGGAGCAGTCTTCTGTTCATAGACAGCAATCTCTTGACTGCATGGGTGTAATTTGCAACCTTTCTTAATCCGATCACTTAGGGGACGAATTTTAAAGATGTCAGTCTCTTTCTTCCATTTTCCTGTACATCAGCATCGATAACTACTTTCAAATGACTTCTAATTTGAAAGTATCTCTCACGTGTCAATGAATTATCAATACTATTACCGTTAGTCGTTTTAGCTCAGTACATTTTGATTTGGACATATTTAAGGCAAGACATTAAAACAGAAGTACCAAAAAAAAATTCACATCTTCAGGTTCATAGGTTTTCCTTTCTCCAGCAAGAATCTCACGGTTGTACAATTACAAATGTCTTTCCGTCAAAATCGTCAAAATACATATTAATGTTGTTTTCTATTTTCCTGTCTCGCCTTTCGTAAACTGTGTCTTCGGGTTGAGCAAATTCCACAGTTGGAGAGACAGAAATGCCTTATATTTTTCCACAAAATCCGTCCATCGTTGACAGACTTTTGTTGAGGGAGCTTCTTTCTCAGTTCGCTCAGTGGTTCGTCATCTGAAACACATTTAAATGGTTGTTCTGGATCTGGATCTTGAACTAAAGGAGTACGTTCTTCAAATATCGGATCATCAAAGTTTGTTTTATCTAGGGCGATTCATACTTCATCGTTGTCTGAATCTCAGTCAGGCAAGTCGGAGAGTTTCACAACTTGCAACAATTTTTCTACGTCTTTCCCTGTTACTAAACGGGTGTTGTTGCCAAAAATTGCTGAAACAAAAAATCAAAACCGATGGAAATTCATAATCACATCGACCTGACGTCCATTAAAATGGACCTAGACTTGTTCGCCACCTAACACAAAAATAAACATTTGCTTAAATATTTTATATACTCATACACACACACTGCACACCAGACAGCTAACAATGTAACCTATAAGTTCAGCTACTTACCATCAATTTTCGATCCGCATGTCGATGCATTTTATCAGTTACTCAAACTAACGATAAAAACTCTTAAATGCGCATCAACCACGCTTCCGCGGTTTAGCCGCGTGGAGGCATGGGTGTCCATTTGAATGGACGCTGGGTCTCAGGAGGATAAAAACAGATTCTGTTTAGTTTTTAAGAGAGTTTTGTCAATTTTTGTGCAAATTCAGTTATCTTCAACATGGCACATTGATATGAGAGAAAACATTTATATAAACAAGTAATGGTCTAGACCGTTCAACTTGCCCCCACGTTTCTGTATTTTTTCAAATTTTACCACACGAAATATTTAGGGTGCTTACTAAGCAGGTCCAAACTTCGACAAATCGAATGTGAAGAAACTTAATTATTTTAAGTGGAATATATCTTTAATTAATCTCTTAAAAATTTAAATCCCATAAGTCCTATAGTCAAACAAAGGATTTTAAAACTAATGTAGGCTTAACGATAATGTGTACACTTTCCATAAGTTATTTACTGGTTTGACAGTCGTTGAGTTTCAAATTTGATGTTTGGTGCATATCTATGTTAAAATACCTACATTTTTCTTATAGAATTGTTTCTAGAAAAAGACCGTTTGTAGTTCTTATTTTTGTTATTGCTGTTTTTTTAGTTTACTTTTGAACAATGTGCATTGAAAAATAAATTTAGTAAATATGCAATAATAAGACAACTGATGTTGGTGTTACTGTAGGGCTTCAGGAATTACTTTCACACATCCATGTCCGGCAGAAGCATACTTTAGCGTTAAAAACTAAATTCCAAATCCCGTTTCGGCAACTCTACCCTATGCTGTCAAGAACCTCAAAATTAAGTCTGATCAACATAGTTCGGCTATACAAGATGGTTATTAGACCAGCGGTCACTTACGCAAGTGCGGCTTGCTGTTTTATCGCCAAAACTCATTTACGAAGTCTGCAGGTTTTGCAGAACAGAACCTTGCGAACAATCACTAACGCGCCATGGTACGTCTCCTGTGAGACCCTTTACAAATACCTTGACATCGCTTACCTAAGAGACTACATCAAGCAACAAGCGCAGTTACGTTATACTCAACCGAAATTGTATCACAACCCTTTGTTGTGCGAGTAAGTAGACTACACAGTCGAGCAACTTCGCCAGCGCACAAGGCCGCGGCTCACACTGTGCAAAGAATTAAATCGTGCGACTTCAGGTCCAACCGAAATTATGTTTTTTCTTCAACAACCAATCTCTGAATTACTTTTAGGATCAATTTAAAATTTCCGAATACTAGTTAACTCAAACTGACGCACTTCTTTCTTATTTGCTCTCCCTCCTTCCTCCGTTTCTTCCTCCCTTCCTTCTCCTTGACTTTGTGTGGTATCTGGGCTACAAGACCTGACATACCTACTAACTTACAAGACTTTAACCAAGACCAAAGGTCTTACGGACCGCTCTGACGTACATTGACCAATAGAAGAGCATCCATCTCCCCACACACATACATTAGTAGTAGATCTCTATGTCCAGGCAAACGCACCCTTTTAAGTATGCATCTACCGCATTTATGCTTGTCACTGTCAGTATCACACATTGCTGGCCATGGAGCTACGATTCGAGTTTATCTCTTGTTAATGTCCCATATAAAACACAGCAACGCCCAAGCAACTATAATGAAGACAGTATGTGTTAGGTTTTCTAAATACGGACATACGTCACAGTTCATGGGTGCATGCAAGAGCAAGTAGCAGCCGCGTTAAGAACCGGCTCGCGCGGTGAGCAATTTCTCTACAGAGGTCAAGCTCCGCAGTACACTTGAAAAAATCTATTTACTTATTATTGTATGTGACGTAACTATTTAGAACTGTGGTAAGAACTGTACTTCATACAGCTCAGTATAAATGTAGCGGTTCCTAAACATTTTCTTTCAGTTTGGCAAGACTGTCTAGGTGGATGCTGAGCCATCTATGAGCGAAGGGTAATGCCAAATCAACTGCGTTTCACTTTAAGATCGCTGTTTTTGTAATGTAAACTTAATGATGCATGTCAAACCAAGCGCATTGAAGACGACTGGCGGTTGTCAGAGACATTCCACGCTGTGACCTCTCTTACCAGAAATACAGGGTTATCCAAATTAAGTGTCCACCATTAGTAACTTTGTTATTAGTGAAAATACAAAGTTGTTTGAATTAGCAAACTAGTAGCATTTTTAACGCTGGTAAAAATGAGAAATAAAAAAAAACAATTGAGAGTCGTTATTTTGATTTTTTCAGTAAAATAACATTTTTTTAAATGGAAACCCCTGTATATTATATTTTTTTCTGTTAAAGCATCAAATTTTAAACAAAAACGTTCATAATGACTTTTCCGCTAAAGTCAAAAATAAAGTCAAAATAACGATAAATATTTTTAATTATTTGCAGTATTATAATATTAAGACGGCTATGAAAACAACATGGCGTTCGCGATTTGACAGCATTAAGATAAGCGACAAATTGTTAAACTGGACATACTCGCAACTAGAAGGCTTTGGAAAACAATGATAAAATCAAATAATGTCAAACATTAGTGTAAATACTTGTTTATAAGCTTTATTGTGTCATTAATTTAAAGAAAAATGTTCTCCCATGAAGAAAAGTGTGATATGTTAGAATGCTATTTAGTGTGCAGAAAATCCTCCTTGAGAGCAAGAGAATACTACAGTGAATTATATCCCGCTCGCATTCAACCGTATGAACGATATTTTCTGAGACTTCATCGAAAATTTAGGGGCAACGAAAATGTGTTTGCTAAAACAAGGGCAAAAAAAGAATTCATAATAAGCGAGGCCACGGCAATTGCAGTTATTGGATATTTTGAAGCTTATCGTGAGAATTCAATAGCAGATATTCTCAAGGACTCTAATTTCAGTTATGGTACTGTTCAAAGGATTTTAAAAAAATACAAATTTATTCCGTATAAGTACCGACCAGTTCAAACGCTTTTGGCAGGGGATCCAGAGAGAAGACTTGTTTTTTGCCATTGGTATCTTAGCTTCTGTCGCCAAAATGTAAATAACTTTCGTTACCTTTTATGGACAGATGAATCAAATTTTTCAAATTCTGGAATGTTTAATAGAAAAACCTCCATTATTGGTCAAGAGAAAATCTTTTGTTAGTACATCCAAGAGGCCCACAAGTCCGTTTCAGTTTCAACGTTTGGTGCGGTATAATTGGTTCAAAAATTGTTGGCCCGTTCTTTTATGAGGGAACCCTAACTGGTGAAAGATATGTGGAATTTATGTCAGAAATTCTGACTAATTTCTTAGACGAATTGGATCTTATAAGTAGACATCATCTGCATTTTCAGCAAGATGGCGCACCTGCCCACAACTCCAGAGGTACTTATCATTTTCTAAGTACTACTTTTAATGATCAGTGGATAGGAACAAATGGCCCAATACAGTGGCCTCCCAGATCACCAGATCTAAACCCACTTCATTACTTCTTGTGGGGTTACTTAAAGAACCAAATTTACAAGCGAAGGTACGATAACCTTGACGCGTTAAAGACTGCAGTTAGGGAAAAGATAACCCAGATAGATGGTAGGACCATACTTAAGACAGTTCGAGCAGTTGAAAAACGTGCCCAAAAATGTATTGAAGAACAAGGTGGTGTTTTCGAGCATCTTCTTTAAAAAAAATTGTTATTGTATTTTGTAAGATTATAAGTTGATGTTGAAAATAAAGTTTGTCGATACAATTTAATTGTTTCAGATTGGAGGCCATAACTTCAACAATTTGTAACCTAGGAGAAAAGTTATTGTGAGCTTTTTTGTTTAAAATTTGATGCTTTAACAGAAAAAAATATAATATACAGGGGTTTCCATTTAAAAAAATGTTATTTTACTGAAAAAAATCAAAATAACGACTCTCAATTGTTTTTTTTTTATTTCTCATTTTTACCAGCGTTAAAAATGCTACTAGTTTGCTAATTCAAACAACTTTGTATTTTCACTAATAACAAAGTTACTAATGGTGGACACTTAATTTGGATAACCCTGTATACAGTAATAAGTTAATTTGAAAGAAGATAGATAATAATAATAATAATAATAATAATGTGCCTTTATTCAACTTTGCATACATAAAATAAAACAAAAGAATGATATCTTGAAAACCTCAAAAGTGCAAAATTGAAAAGGTGGAGTGTTGCCCTATGGGTATTTTTCAACTCAATCTCAAGATAGATAGATTCTCCTGGCAGCTTTTGTTGTTCGCGAGAGGTAATCATACCAGAGTGTACGTTAATGATTTCCTGTTTTTCGGCCTTTTTACTAAGTCTCAACACTAAACTGCACCAGACTACAGAGAAGAGGATGCTTCTGTGCATCTACAACTTTTTCGTCCACAGAAGGTAATAAAAAATATACTTCCTGCAACATTTTAATTTCATTGCCTATGCATTTTTTTGGTGACAGGGTTCATAAAACTGCTTAATGAAATACGATGACCACTCGGGTACTTTATTATGCTTTTTGATTTATCTGTTTAGGAGCATATCCGTAAAAACTTCTCGCATATAATGCAGCGGCATCATAAAAACTCTCCGAATTCAGTCTGAGGAGTTCTCACGGCGTGGTGGCGTGGAGCGTCGACGAATTTCATCATAAAATCCGTTAACTAGCGCCCGTTATCTGGGGAGGCTAATAAAATCCCTCCAAGGCCGAGGTTAAATAAAGTTGGCACAATTTAAACATGAAATCGCCGTTAAGATGGATTTTAAGTGGGCGTAAAAGACGAATTTATCAACTGGGGAAAAGACGTTGATATGCGAGCAAAGGAGAGACGATCGATGCCTCTACTAGAATGCTTCCTAACACAAGGAAGCGTACGAGAAAATATTTTATCGTATGGAGGTCCAGGAATAATGGTAATACTTGAATCATTGGTTACGTTTAGATGCACGCAGCTGCTGATTGTTAGCTCTACGTAAAGACTGACTTTAGTCAGTTGCCCAATATCGCTTGCTATTGACTGAATCCTATGACAATAATAATTAGCACTGTTCAGCTTGACCTTTTTTATAACATAAAGCCTAAGTGCCAGGATACCGCGACTGCTATGAGAATTCCAAAGAAATTTTGTTTGTCACGGTTAGGATGAGAGGTCGAAGTCGGTCGGGTCTGTCTGGTAGGCCCATCGCGTGGCGGCGTCATGGAGGAGAGCTCTGAGGAGCAAAGCCCGTTGGTGTAGGGGTAGAAGAGAGCTAGATCGCCGACGACCCGCCGGTGTCAGTCTCGAGACTGTCTGTTAGAGAAGACCCAACTAACAATTATCACTACTATTAGAGTTGCAAGAATCATTATACAGTATTCCTTACACAGCATTGTATACTGTAAGAACATTGGCAAAACCCTCTTAGAACAGCTATACAAGCGGGGTTGTGTACAATCATGGCATCGTCCATGTTGTCTTTAGGTTATTAGAATATTTTGATGTTGCCTGCAGGTATTACAACAATTTGACAAATGCCTGAAATGAAATACCGACAGAGTCGAGTGATTTACCCAGAATTTGTATCAGATCTATATCTTCTGTTTGAACAGTTGATAAAACCTTTTGAACCGATATGCATGCGTTGTTTGTCTTAAAACATTGGTTATGGCATTTTAACAAAAATATGACAGCAGAAGGTTGGGTTATGATGAAGTTGTTTACCAACATATTTAGCATATGTAACAGTTGTATAAATGCTTCCGTTGGGAGCAATTTGTTGGCTAATGTAGTAAATTGCACAGCAAAGCAACAAGGCTCGGGTTTGTTTTATAACCGTTACCATGGGTGCCACAACACAACCATTTTGACTAACTTGCAAATATGCCGTATAAAATAGTTGTATAAACGTTTATGCAACAGTTAAAAATATGCCCTATAAGGTGTTTTATAACTATGTTATAAGAATATTTTAAACACCTCATTTTAGAGCAAATATGTTGCAGAAAGCAAATTTGCATTCCACACAACATTTTGGTGTTGAGGCAACAACAATAGAGAGCTTTTATGGCTGAACGGTTCTTTTACCAAAAGCTTATACCACCACTTTGCTAGTTTGGTAATTTGCACGATAATCAAAATAAAATTTGTTGCGCAAGTAATTCAATAGCCCTATATCGCAGTGTAGAAGTTTATCATATACATGTCCTTGAAACTCACAATGGCCGATATGTAAGTAAACAAGATGACTGTAATGTGTTAGTTATATATTCTTCACTTCGTCTATACAATACATAAGAAGTAGTTTGGTTGTAATAAAGTAGAATCACGTAACAGAATAGTTGTATAGTTGACAAAAACTGAATCTTGCACTGACGCAATTGTCCTATAGTGGCTGCAAGATGCTTACACTTTTGTTGTATAACTGTTACCTGCAGCCCTTGTACAACCTCTTAAAATGACTGAAGTGTCCTATTAGGTGTGCCCATTCTGCTTGCCAATGTTCTTACAGTATACAATGCTGTTTAAGGAATACTGTATAATCATTCTTGAAACTCTAATAGGAGCGCTAATTGTTAGTTGGGAAGATGCATTGTCTAACATGTTTTAAGATGCGTGTGCCAGTGGCGCTATCTCTGGTGAGGTGTATGTAATTATATAGGACGAAAACGTCGCATGTACGAGTTTTAACTATTTTCAAAAGAATTGAACAAGTAACATATTTTAGTCCCTGATCACGAGTGTATTTTGTAATATGAAAAAAAACAGCTTATAAATAGAAAAATTCAACATTAAGTTCAATAATTCTACCTCATCGGCAGAAAAATCTCTTCCAAAAACGTGATTTTATTTCCAAAATTCTAGGTTTGTGATTGCCCTTCTTGCTATTTTCCATTATGTTCTTGAATTTGGTACTGTAAAATTCTGATGATTGCATCCCTTCACAAAGCAATATTTGTTTACCTAGAACGTTCTGAAATAATTTATTCCTAATCAATATATAGATTAGTACCTTAAGCAAAAGTACTTAACTGCACCGCATCGTCGAAGACGTCGAAGCTTGAAATTTTTAAGAATCCAAGCACCTGAAGCGTCAACTTGTCAAGCACGTATCCCGCATGAAACGTTCCTTTCGTTGGGCGCTCTCGGCGCAAGACGACACACTAAGAAAAATCAAAGATATCTATTTTCTTGAATTACTGCCTTTGTAGGCTTCATTGTTCATTTAACATTACATAGAACGAAATAGCTTGTCAGCTTTTAAACCGGTGAATGGGTGTAGCCACAAAAAATTTAACTGCGAACGCGTTCGCCTATCTCCGCGAGCATAGCATTCGTGTTTATCGTTGCAAAAGCCATAAATGTCACACTTGGATTCGTGTCGTTCAAAGTTCGCGTCAGACGAATAGACAGAAGCACATTATACCTATCCAGACCGATCGAATTCCAATTCCACGGCATGCAGTTTTATAGGTTTCATGCGCTTTAACCAGATGAAATATTCATTGGACAAATAGCGATGCAAGTCTATGTCGTCGTCGATAAACTGGTGCATACATAGCTCTCGTTAAATTATATACATATTGATAAAGTAGCACTCATTCTATTTAACTCATTCAGACTTATTTGTTTTAGATTTAACTACCGCCTTTAGAAACTTCAGTGGTTCAACATTATCGGAAGAGCTTATGAGTACAAGTGAGTTTTGCATGCTCTCTCTCCCATACTGGAGTAGCGTCTATATACAGAGACTTCGAAGTTGAGTCATTTATTTTAACAGTGAGTAGATCTGATCAAAATAAATGTTTTTTTCCTTTAACATTTTTGAGGTAAAATTAAAGTAACAAAGTTATAGCCCTTTAGAAGTTTGAGTACCGCCCTGTCTCAATAATAATGTGCTCGTGTTTGGCAACAACGGATATAATCCGCCTTATCGGTTCACCGCATCGGAAACAAAAAAGCGAGAGAATTTGAAACGCTTATCACGATGTTCTTACTACAATTTTATTCAGTTGTATTCAGTCAATGTGTCAGTCGGTAACGCGTGAGTGAATAGTGGCGTTTGTTGCGTGGCTCAAACGAAATAAAAAATGGCACATGTTTACGAAAATGCTGAACTTGTGGACATGATTCTTATTTACGGGGTCTTTACAAAATGCTGCCGCGGCATCACGGATTTATGCGGATCGGTTTCCCAATCGAGTGCAACCAACCCCTCGTGGCTTTGTTAATGTAGTACAAAGGGCTCGTGACTTAAGACCTCACAGGAGAGAGCATGCCGGTGCTCCAAGACCGCACGATCAAATACAGGTCCGCACTGAAATACTTGTCGGGAGGATACTTTATAAAACAAGGTAACGTTTTTTTTTTAATTTTTTTGTATTCTTACACACATATTTTGGTTTATCTTCCTTCTACAATCATTATCTGAAAATTAATGACTCAACTTCAAAGTCACCCTGTATATTAAGGAAGAATTATACTTTAAAACAATGCATAACTGTGTAGTGGAGAAAAACCTATAGATGATTAGAGTAAATTTATCTATAGATAATAAAAAATACAACACTTTATGTGTATACCATTCTGAAAATTCAAAGGATAATCAATTTCTGCAGACGTTGGAGGAAACTTTAGATGATTATTCAGAAAAAACTGATATCCTCATAATGATTGGCGATTTTAACATCAACTTGGCAAAAAAACTTTTTTTACTGCTCTAAACTTGAGAAAGTCATTCAAAGAAGTGGATTCTATCAGAAAATTCAAAACTTTACAAGGGTTACACAAAATAGTGCAACCATGATTGATCTCATTATTACAAATGAAAAGTGCCTGGAAAGTGAGATATGCTATACTCCTAAAATAACGGACCATGCAATAGTGAAGGTTAATCTTTCTACAGCTGAACTTACCTAGGCAGAATATTACAGAGATATGGAACACTTTAACAACCTTGAATTTCAATTAATGCTAATAGAATCTCCATGGTCATCCAACCTTATCAGTACGGATGAAATAGCAAACAATTTAGTAAAAATAATAACATAAAAGTTGGATTATTGTGCACCAATAGTTAAAAGAAAGACACCTGTCAAATGGGGCCACCCAAAGATGATGGTCACCAGATTTACATGACAATATTTTAGAAAGGGATAGGCTATACAAGAGGGCTAGCACAGCAGGAAGAACATTGGGTTAGCTTTCGAAAACAAAGAAATAAAGTTGTTCAATTGATAAGACAACAAAAGCAAGTATATTACCAACAAAAAATAACATAGATGATGCCAAAGTAGATTCAAAGTCTATGTGGAAAAGATTGAAGGATATCATAGGCAATGGATTGGAAGTAGAAATATGGAAGGTATTGATTTCGATGGAACTACTTACAAAGAAAGTGAGACAATAGTAGAGAGTTTTAATGATTTTTTTTCTGAAAAGCGAGACTAATTTGGCAATTGATATAGATGACATACATATGGAAAATACTGTAAATTATATACCATCTCCTACAAATTGCTTTAGTACATTTAATACAGTTCAAATGAAGGAACTAAGAAATACAGTTAACAATTTGAAAAATAAAAAAAAAACAGTGTTGACGGAATTAATACCGAAATCTTGAAATTGAATTTTGAAGTCATAGGCAACCGCTTTCTCCAGCTTATAAATTCCAGTATGGAAACAGGATATTTTCACCAGGAATGGAAAATGTCAACAGTCATCCCTATAGAAAAAGTGAGTGGAACAATAAAATTTGAAGATCATAGACCAATTAATATGGTACCTGTATATGAAAAACTTCTAGAAACTGTTGTCAATCAACAATTACTTCAATACGTAGAAGAAAATAAATTACATACAAAATGCCAAGCTGGTTTTAGGAAGAACCATTCATGTGAGAGTGCGCTTCGGTCTGTTATTTCAGGATGGAAAAATGTTTTGACTGTGGGTGGGTGTTGTTTATCGACTTTAAGAGAGCATTCGAAACAATAAATAGAAGTTTGTTGATAAAAAACTATAAAAATATGGCTTTGAAGGCAACGTTTTAAGATGGTTCTCAGGATACTTGGAACAAAGAACTCAGCGAACAAAGTACAAAAACCCCTTCTCTAAGAGAAAATAGACATGGTGCCTCAGGAAACAGTGTTGGTCCTGATCTATTCGTGCTGTATATAAACGATATTGTAAAGGCTGTGAAAAATTGCAAAATTTAGTTGTTTGCAGACGATACAACTTTGTTCATGGAATGTGACAACATAGACAATTTGGTTAAAATGATTAACGAATACTTAAAGACTTTATATGCCTGGTTAGGGAACAATAGTCTTGGTATTAATGTTGACAAGACATATGAGAAGAGTATGATACTGAAAATCTAAATTTAATGTTCAGGATACTTATCTGCACGACGGATTTATAATTAAAAATAATAAGATTAAACAGATCAACAAGTATACATATTTACGAGTTATGAGAGACTCAAATTTAACATTCAATAGTCATGCAGATTATATTATAAAAAAAGTTTCTAAAAAAGTTAATTTAATGTGTAGGGTAGCAAAGGACCTTAGTTCATGGGCGTCACTGCTTCTATATAAAACAATAGCCATGCCTCACTTTAACTACTGTTCCTCCACATTATATATGTTTCAGAATGGTGATACAGATTCACTACAGAGAAAACAAAATCAGGCTATTGAATGTATATTAAGATGTAATAGATACACAAGAATTAGAGACATTAGGTGTAGTTAATTTATTAAGTATCAAACAAAATATATTTTACAATACAATGATAGTCATCTACAAAATAATGAATGGAATGTATCCCGCACATTTATTAGAAGGTTTGCAATTTGTCCGTGATATTCATAGTTACTATACAAGGGATAGGTTTGATTTTTATGTTCCTGCTGTGGCGTCTGCTTTTGCGCAAAATAGTTTATTTCACAAAGGCCTTACAGATTTTAATAATTTACCAGCTGAAATCAAATCTACAAATTTTGTCAAACTCAAAAGACAATTTAGAATTTATGTAGAAAATAGTGTTAGTTTTACATAATAACATTATATATATATATATATATATATATATATATATTGTATTATTTAGCTTGAAGCTGTTAGATAAAGATACTATACTACTACTATGCTATACTCATAAGAGAGCATTGTCAATCAGAACAAGAAATCTAAATCATGAAATTGAACTCTTTCGATTTTATTCATATTGCGGTTTACTAGTTTTGTGGTTGAACATGGTTAAACATTTAATATTGAAAGATTCTTGGAGGGAGAGTAAATTATGCATGCCTTCCGAGGTTTCTTTTTCGAGGTAGACCCAACAGGGGAATCCGTAAGAAAACATTATCAACTAGAACAAGAAATCTATATCTGTTGAACCACAACCGAGATAACTGCAAAGGACCCCGCACAAAACATATGCGAAAAAGGTTCCAGTCGGTTTAGCTAAAAAGTCAGGTTATTTCTCGCCTTTCTGAACGAGTTCTCGTGCACCAAAGCAATTCTATGCTTAGAAATGGTAAATGTACGGATTGTAGTTCTCATACGAAATGCTCAAAGCGTTGTTATAGCGAAAAAAGCATTTCATTTAAAAGCCATTTAGGAAGATATTGTGAGTTGTCACGCTGATCCTGGCCGTGATCCTTAAAATATCATTTTAGCGGTAAGTTCTTGGTTGACGCTGAAATGCACCGGTAAGGAGTTGTTTGAGAATTAAAAAAAATCCACTAAAGAGGGGTCCGCTTCACAAGGGCACGAGAAAGTCGTAGTTGCTTAATTGTCTTTGATAACGACCTTTACAGGATCAGTAAAAGGTCATTGATTTTGAAGGCGAAAGAGAAAGGAAGAGCGCTTGAATGTAAACATAGCTTTAGGGTGTCTTAATTTATTGACTAGTAATTTGAGTTAATTATTGAGTAATCATCAGGTAAGCCCTCGTTATTTTCATAAACTTGTCGATACGATATCCACAGTCGGTATTTTATTGAAATTTTAAAGCTCGAGTAAATGCTTTTTGCGGATATTGCCTACCTCATCTACGGCTAGACCGATGTTTGGCCCTTGCGCCGTTGTTAATAGCTGAAGCGCTATCGATCTACTAAAAATGTTAAATGGAAGATGATATCTATTAATAAGAGCATTAGCTGTTTTATAAAGGTCCCCTAGATTCGGTATGTGCTACATTTGAATGGTTTTCTTGAGGAATTTGAAAATCGATTTTAAGCGCACATCCACCTTTTTTTGCAAATCGACAAATTCCAGTACCACATCTCTCTGAAACTGACCAAGGGAATGCTTTGGTCCCACGGCAATGTTTATTCAGAGAAGCAAAAATATATCACAGAAACTTTTTAGACCAATGATGAGACCCGTTTTCCATATGCTTAGTGCGGCGTACTTTACAGAATGGACAAAAATGGTGAAGGAGCATACAAACTCAATATATTGTACTAAAAATGGTGAACGATCAAACGTTGTGTAACAAAGTATCTCCAGGTATCCTGTTCTCCAAACATTAGATCAATTTGGGACGCTTCCTTATCAAATAAATGCTGAAGGGTCGCGAAGCCCTATTTGGTATTGAAAAAGCAAAGCCTTTCGGAACTACTGCAAATTTTATGCGAAACTACCCAAGCAACAGGTTTTTGTCTAAAGTGCAGATACGCATGCATTTATAAAAATCATCTTCAATGATATATCATAAATCTGTGAAGTATCTAGAGGCAAAATTCTGTTATCATAGAAATTCGAGTCACCTACTTCCAAAATCTGTCTATTGGCCGTAACTTCAGCAATCGTTGCAAAGTGCTTGATGCCATAAATCATCCTCATCTACTGCAGCTCCTTTCCCATTAAAATCGTTGCCACGGTTGCTGAGATTATGCAGTGACGAAAATCGCTAAAGACTGACTGATGGAAGTTAGGGAATTGATTTTTAGTGTGTATACAATTTCCCTATTTGAATCTCCCTATTTCCTGTCTTGCACTCGTATGTCTCTTTAACATAGTGTTGCCATTTGTTTTGACAGTTGACCCTTAGTGACACGTGAAACGATCGAAAACAAGTATCTTCTAGAGCTCCACGCAGCCTGCTTAATATTTTTAAAAGCATACTTTGAATCAAGTCGTAAAACTGAATGGTTTCCCCATTTCCTTTTTTGTTTACTGCTGAAGCATCTGAAAAACTGTTTCCTTAAGTGGCTATAGCTGGTGAATAACAAATAGCCACCAGTGAATTTAGAAAGGCATCTCCTCACAGACCATAAAATACACGTCTTCTCCCCATTACCCTATAGGGTTGACACATATACCGGATGTTTCCTAATCAATATTTGAGGGGGAGATTTTTGGGGCCATTTTGAGAAGAAAACTTCATATGAACGTATGTTGTAGCCGTCCTAACTCCTGAGATACCGAGTGCTAAAGTTTTAAAAAATAAATCAGCGTCATGCCAATGACTTATCTTAAAATAAAAAAAATCAAATCTGTACTTGTTTATGACTAACAGATGGAGTATTCCGCTAAATAAACAGTTTTTCGATATGACTTTTTCAAGACATTCTATATACAAAAGAAACAGCATATTACTAGCGCGAAGTGTCCGACAGTGCTGAATGTCGCTCTGTAATAACATGTTACAAAAAATATATAAAAATTAGCCTCCAGAATGTAAGTGAAGTTGCTCTTTTTGTTTCTTAACCTTTCTCAGCTGGTACCAGCAAATCGGATCACTACCCAACTGCAATGTCTCGTGTTCTGTCTTTCAGAAAATGCCTTCCAGTCTTGTGACCTTACTCTATGAATAAGAAGCACAAAAGCTGTTTTCTCAGTTGGCTGCCACCCCTCTATCCACGTATAAATTGAGGTTATTCGAGGTAGTGATTGCTGTGTAGTGTGCAACAGATTAAATTGAGCTTCCTTTCTAATGCTTTGAGTCAGCCAATAAGCTTTTATTGAAAACCGATGAGCTGCTATTACTTTTTATTACTAGTAAGAATCATATGTGGAAGTTTGTTGTTACACACTTATAAGGAAAGAGAGAGCTCAATAGGACTGAGGACCATCTAAACGCATTATTTAGTAGTATGGAATGTGTTTTAAAAGTTAAAAGAAATCATATACATACCTACTTCTGGTTGATTGAGCTCTAGAGTTACGCAAAATATTTCATGATTTATTACTTGCTAATTAAAGTAATTTGCGGTAATTAGAGAAAATGTATATACTCGTACTTATAGTAGCGGCGCCAACGAGTTTTAGATTGTCTGACAACCTCAAAGTTATCATGTTATTTATCACACGACAGCCTGCCAACAACATATTTTATCTCTGGAGCATTTTATTTCATGCAACTGCGAAATACCGTCTACACATTATACGTATCTACATTTTGGCCACATAGTGTAATTAAATTTCAGTTGAATGTATTTATATCTTGTGTGCAATTGTTCTGACTTCACTTGTTGTTTATTGGCATTGTTATATTTTATTCTTCAATTAGATGAGGAAATCAGAGGTACAGTTATCAAATTAGTCTTTCACCCCCATTCTCTATCTTACACTCTTTTATGCACCGTATTGTCTTAGACATAGAATGTTAAATTCAGCGTCACATCATAAACCATTGTATTGGCACTTTGGAAGTCCACATACTTTTCTCCGAGGTTTTACGTACCATGAAATGCATATGCGATGTGATAAGTGTGACTGTAGTCAGATACCAGATTGGAGGAGGGTGGTGTAACGCATCGTACTCCACTGTTAACACGATGTATCTGCGCTTGGTGAAATTCAGCCTAGCGATTGCATTCACGCAAAACATTGCTAAGAAATTCCGCTTCACCTATTGATCTGCGAGTAGACCACATGTACTAGATCTTTACAGTTGCAACTGATAGCAGCGATCGATTCTGGTAACAGATGTCACTTTGTGCTGTCGTATTTATTTAGATCCTGTAGAAACCATGGCAACAAATTGATACAGGACACAGCCAAAACGAATTTTGCTATCTTGAACACGATATTACTAGTTTCATACTTCCACACCGATGGGATAGGGAAGCTCTAGTACCCCAAAAAACTTAAATTTTGTCCACTGGTGTTGAAATGAGTTACGAAAAATTGAGATAATCATACTTGCCACTGCCCTGTGTGGACCTCAGTCTAAATAATGCATCTAAATAGTTCCTTGGGCCTACCAATACGTTTGAAGAATGTTACATAATATTAATGCCTCGAAAAATCACGTCACCAGCTGTCGTCAGTTGTTCCTACAATTGTGGGACGCCTTTATGGCCTCCTTGATATTCATGGTTTTCTACTGCTCCGTGTCAGCGCTCTATTTTGAGGTTATGTTGCAAATATCTATTTGCATCAAATTGTCCATGCCCTTGATTTATATAGATGTGTTATATCAGCCTGATATTTCCTACAATTCAAAAAGGAAATATAGCCTCAGAATAAGAGAGCGCTGACGCTGACAGGGACTAGTAGAAATCTAGAAATACCCCATGCTTTCTGACGGAGAGAAAAGACCATGAAACTCAAGGAGGCCATAGAGGTGTCCCACAATTGTAGGGACAACTGACGATACGGCCCTTATCCTCTTCATAGCTAGGTAACTACCTGTTGGACTTTGAGAAAACTTTGACTCAAGGTCAGCATGCCAAGTTCAAAAAAACTTTGTAGGCGTTGCAGGTCGGTATATTGGCTGCTAAAAACAGAATGTTCTAAAGTTCCATTTTTCGAGTTTCTGTTTAGATTTTTATATTCATACACTTCCTGCCTCGGTAATTCTATTCGACATATTTTTCACATCATAGATTTCCCCGTTCATCTGCTTCTAGACCTTACAGAAATATACTGAGTGACATATAAATCCGAACACCCAGTTTAAATGGTTTTATTTTAATAAAAGTTGGTGAATGTATTTATCTTACTGTAAATAACAAGTGAAAAAATGTTCAGCCTTATAAGTTGGACATTCCGGTTTTTATACTGCTTTTTTTTAATTCTCTAACGCTTTAAAAATGAATATTTCAGCCGCAGTAAAGAATCAACGTTGGCGGATTTTGGTTCTTGACATCCTTTACGATCGGCTACGATGCCTAGAGTACGGAGACCTGTACGATTTCGTCAACTTAGTGAGTTTGATAGGGGCCGTATAGTGGAACTTCGGGAAGCTGGACTTTCTTTTCGGGCAATTGCAGTTAGAGTGCAAAGAAGTGTAGACACTGTGGTTAGGTGTTGTCAGGCATGGCTTCGAGAAGGCCGTACGCAAAGAGCAAGGGGCACTGGACGCCGCCGTGGAACAACATACCGTGAAGATCGCCGCCTAAGATTATTGGCCTTAAGGGACCGTTTCTCCACTACCAGATCCATTGCAAATGAATGGTTTGCAGAACACGGAAGACCTATTCGCATGCGAAGTGTTTACCGACGAATGAGAAGTTTTGGCTTGTTTTCATACCGGCCACACTGGGTCCTCCCTTTAACTCGAGAACACCGACGTAATCGCCTTGAGTGGTGCAGACAACGGTAACTCTGGGATCAGGAATGGAACAGTATTGTCTTTAGAGACGAATCTCGATTTTGTTTAGGCATGCACGATGGTCGTGCCAGGGTTAGAAGGCGACGTGGTGAAAGGAGGAATCCACAGTTTTTGTTGAAAGACATGTTCATCACACTGTTGGAGTTATGGTTTGGAGTGCTATAGCTTATGGTTCCAGGTCACCTTTAATCGTCATCAGAGGTAACATGAACGCGCAACGTTATATCCACGAAGTTCTAGAACCCCATCTTTTACCCTATCTTGACACCCTGGCAGATCCAACTTTCCAATAAGATGATGCCCGACCACATGTTGCAAGAGTCACAATAGACTTCTTTCAACATAATGATGTCACATTGTTACCATGGCCACCAAGATCTCCCGACTTATCCCCAATTGAGCACGTGTGGGATATGATGGGTAGAAGATTGCTCAATCTGCAACGTCCTCCTCAGACTCTAGAAGCACTTCGAGAGGAGTTGGTGGTTGCCTGGAATGAGATACCACAGGAGGACATTGACCACCTGATAGGTGACTCATGTTTTTGAATCGAACAGGGACAACTTCAAGCAGTGTTAACAAACAAAACCTGTAACAGGGCAGTATTTAGTAACTTTAACAGGTGATTTCTTACATTATTCTAAGCAAAAAAGTTAATTATAACCTATGTTCGAAAATCAACCGTTTCGGAGCAAAAAAATGCTGAACTTTTTAGACATAAAATAAATTCATTTTGTACCTTAATAATTTAAATTCATATGCCTAATAGCGTAAAACGTATCAATACATCTATTTATTAATTAACTGTCTCTAACAGAATAATTTTCTTGCTTATTAAATAAAATTTTCCGAAGAAAAACAGACAAACAAAATCCCTCACACAACTGGCAACGTCGTACTCTGCCTGCACTGCATGTATCATCGCGTGTTGTTATGATTACTAATTCATTTAACTGTAAGTTTATGTGATTTACGGGTGTTGTTTTTTTTTCTTTTTCCGTGCATGGCATCGTCTCAAATAAGTGACTGATAATCGTGGCAATTGGTGGTGTGTATCGCCACGTACCGGTAAGTACTGTCATTTTTTTCAAGTAAATGTTAGCCACAAAAAATTGCGTAAAAGCATTCAATAATTCAAGGCATATTTTCAACAAAAATATCATACAAACAAACAATTCGATGAATCAGTTGCGGTCGTCGTGCGCTCGTATCGCGATTGCGTTACAGCGTTGCCAAATGTTTGAGAAAATTTAATTATTTACGATTCACTTTCCTCGAAAACGATTGATTTTCGGGCATAAGTTATAATGAACTTTTTTGCTTAGAATAATGCAAGGAATCACCTATTAAAGTTACGAATATTATTTCCCTAATACCCCGTATAAGTACGTATCATGAGGTATGATAATAAGATGTCAAACATTGTTTTACACCAGATCATTGGTAAAATCTAAGAATTTTTTTCATGTCAAGCCCAAACAGTGCACATGGTTCTCACGAAACGTAAGCCTTCTTGATGCCAATGCACTACCTAGAAAATTGTACCAGAATTTGTTTCGAAGGCGTGGCAAGTCTAGAATCAATCTCCATGACTCCATTTTCCTTTATTTTGTTTCTGATGATCCTCAAATAATACGAAGATATTTTCTTATTTAAACGACTCCGCATCTCTTACGGTTTCCGGATATCCCAATGGAAGAAATCGGATTTTCACTGTTTTACAAGGATGATCATCTGCAGGTAGCCTCGGTAGATGGGTGGTTAGAGCGTCAGCTTAGTAACCCGGGACTCACGGGTTCGAATCCCCGCTTCGGAAATTATTTCCTTGCCATGGATGTTGTGCTGCCTATATCACGCACGTGGGTGCAATATTAACTGGTGCAACTCATCGCTAGAGCTGGTTTATTATATCAGTTACCACTAGATGGTTCGTGGAGTAGTACAGTGCTGGCGCTAAGGGCCAAAGGTAACCTAGTTGCTAGGCTGCTCCTTTCCAAGGGGGGTGAAACTACTATGGGCGAATGGGAAACAAGGCATTGTTGCTGGTATACAATATGACAACCATGTCGCGCCCTCAAAACATGTCGGCTTATTCGCAACTGACGTTGTCTGATTGGTCAGATTTAAACTTCCGGCGGGTTCGCGGGTTTCTTCCTGTGTTATGTGCTTGTGCTGAGCCCTCGTCCTGTGTTTTGCAAAAAAATTTGCAGCATGTCATTTGTAACGTAACATTTCACTTTACATCAATTAAGTCCCTATTATGTTATTTGAGAGATATGCCTTTTTTCAGTTGTGAAATATAAACATGTAAGTATACAAAACTGTAATATATTTGTAAATACTATAAGACAAACTCCGAATCAAAACTGTTTTTTTAAGGTGATCCAAAGCGATACCAGTCAGTACCCATTATAAGAAGTGCGGAGATTACTTGTGATCTAACCAGAAGGCACAACTATGAAGCATATTTGCAGAACATAACGTAAGTAAGTTTTTATATGACTCAATAACCAGTGATTTTTATCTAGCACGACTTTAAGAAGTTTTTAGGATTTATCCCCTCTGAAAAAATTGCTACCCCTGCTCGTCAAAAAATTATGGCGGCAGGTACAATTTCGCAAAAATTTATCTCTTGATGATGATCAGCACGCCTGATAAAAATTGCTGTAGGTACCCATGGACAATAATATTATTGTTCTAATAAAAAACATGTGAATTGTAGTAACATGTCAAGACAATTCAATGTTTCCCTAATTTTTGATTTATGCAGGTGCCAACAAAGTCTGGGGATTAAAAACATCTGGACCATAATAATGTTAATACTGATTTGTTTGTACAAAAATGTATGAGATTTATATAATAAATATATATTTAGGTATTTGTACTATATGTTTTTCTTCTGAACCCTTCCAGATTAGTTAGTAGATATGATTTATCTTATAACAGCTTGTGTTATTGACGTTGCTATTTTAACATACAAAAAAGCAATTATCCGTCAAGATAGCGCAAAATTTTAATAACACATGCTGTTATAAGATCTCTCATATCCCATCAAATTTCTGTATATAAAAGTATAGCAATTTCAGATTTATATGTAGAGCTGGCAACGCTGCGAGATATTAATGCACAATCTGGCAAACATGTCGCACCCTCAAAAAATGGCCGCTGATAACCACTCAAATCACCGTGTTGCCATTGAATAGCATGGAATTAAACCTTCTTCAGTGTATACGTTCTGTGTCCTTCCCACTACTACTACTAAATGCTCATGTGCTACTCACCTCTTTTACTAGCCGCAGAAATAGGTCCGTTGGCGCCGCCAGATGTCGTTCCAGCCCAGGCGGATGGTGGAGCTTGTAGCAACAGCAAGAAGACCAGCAGCTGCAGGAGACAGCAACCGCAGCACGGCGTGTAGAGGAGCCTGCTGGCCAGCGAGCCACCGTCACCAGCCATGTGGCTGCGCGAGGCTTCATCTTCTCCAACCCGACATCGTGCGTGTCATACGGCGCCGGCGCGGCAGGACAACGTCGTCGCTATCGTTCTCTTTGTCTTTTGGGTCGTCCTTCCCTTTCCGCCCACTGCCTCTGTCCAATGACGTCGGTCGGTGCTACTACCGACGTACAGTGGTACCCGGATATTGGAAACCTGAGACAAAAAGAATAATCGTTACAAACCGACGAATTTAAATAGGTTAGAACAGTGATTCCGAGACTGTGTTGCTGACATAAGGGCGCCGTGGAATATTCAATAAAATAATTCGTCAATTTTCTTGAAATCTCCAATTCTCGAATTTTTACAATCGTGTATGGAGAAATTCAAAATTTAAGAATAAAATCTGATGTATTAAGGGCATTGCGGGAATAAACCCGATTATTTAGGGTGCCGCAACCCGAAAAAGGTTGGGTTAGAAGAAGCCAAGCCTATATACTTACATGGCAGTGTATGATCAAACAACACGTGAACTCGTGGTGTGTGGTCGCTCTTGGCGTGTGTGTGAATTTATTCCAGAGTTGAATGTTAAAAAATTAGGAAAAGTATCTACATACGGTTGGTTAACAGTTATAAATCGTATGTGATAAGTAGCTGCATTTTTTTCTGATTTTTTGAGTGATTTCTCGACACGGTCGCTGCAGGAATGCTGCAGGAATTTGCTAGCTGTACAGCTGGAATGTGGAAACGTTGCCGCTCTTCCTAGAATATCCTCAACGATATGAGTAGCGCGGGTGGTGAATCGAAAAGGACGACTTCGCGTTCAGTGAATTCGGCTTGTGAGTGCGCCAGTTTTGCTCAAATTCTTTCCGATGTTAAGAAGAAGCTAGATCAGTGCTACAAGATCATCAATGGTCAGAACGCAAAAATTGAGGAGCTCTCAGTAACTGTATTGGAACTCAGCAAGAAACTGGACGACAGAGATGGGATTGCAAAAGCTTCTTGTCCGGTAAATGCAACTGTATCTTACAGTGACATAGTGAAAGCTGCTCCACCAAAAGAGCATGTACTATTGGTGAAACCTGCAAACGATGCGGAGGGTGATTCACTGAAACAGAAGCTTCTTACTAAAATAAATCCTGAATATCTACAGGTTGGTTTGCAGATCCATAAGGTAGGCAGTAACGGTGATATTGTTTTAAAATGTGACAATCAGAAATCATTGGAAAAAGTGAAAGCATCAATAGAATCCCAGATGGCTGGCAATTGTTCTGTTATGTTACCCAAAATGCGGAATCCACGTATAAAAGTTACAGGTGCTAGCAGTGAATTGTTCGAAACTGATAACAATGTCCTAAAAAGTAAAATTATCAATCAGAATAGTGGTTTGTTAAGCCATCAAGAACATACCTTCAATATTGTTTTTAAGTATCCTATAAAAAATGGAAAGTTTGATTTTATTGCAGATGTAGATCCGTTGTCTTATCATTCGATTATTAAAGAGGGTAAATTAAATATTGGGTGGAACAGGTGTCATGCGTATGAGCATATATCAGTAGTTCGTTGCTATAAGTGCTGTGAATATGGGCATATTCAAACAAGTTGTAGAAATCAAACAGTCTGTCCTCTTTGCTCTGGTAGCCATGATATGAAGCATTGCAAAAACAATTCACGACGTTGCATTAATTGTGCAAATGCCAGTAATAAACAGAATAAAAGCCTTGATGTGTATCATGCTGTGTGGGATAGCAAATGTATATGCCTACAAAAAACTCAGGACTTTATTCGAAGTAAAACCAACTACTCCATATAGTTTTTTGCTCTTGTGTCTTGGTTATCCGGTTTTATTTTTTATTATTTTTTTTACATCTTTTAATCCACACAACAAATACATTTTTTCTATCCTCTTTTGTTATTTTCTTCTGTGTCTGATTTTATTACTTTTTTCTATTTGGAAATTAGTTATTATACTGTGATTTACTTTACATGTCTGTTTTATCTGATTTCGACATTATCGAGAACGAGGAGCATAATTTAATGATAGCATGCCTAAATGTGAGATCATTAACTAGTTCACTTTGTGATCTCAAAGAATATATACTATCACAAAATTTTGATGTCATCGGCTTAACTGAAACGTGGCTGAAGCCAAGTATTATTGATTCAAGTGTTCATATTCCAGGTTATCAGCTATTCAGATCTGATAGGCAAGACAGGCGAGGTGGGGGAGTTGCTTTGTACGTTAGGTTAGGACTTAGGTGCTCTTTTCTACAAGTGTCTCAGAATGATGGTTTTGAACAACTCTGGATCAAGATCAAGGTTAATAAAAAAACAATCAATGTTGGAGTTATATATAAGCCTCCTGATGTTCACTACAACTCGCTGACATCGCTAGAAGAGATGCTAGCATCTCTTCTTCCTACATCCGAGGATATTATTGGCATGGGTGATTTGAATATCAATTTCCATAATACTAATAGCCCAGATTTTAAATTCGTATCAACATTTATCCAGGATCTTAATTTCAAACAAATTGTGAACGAAAAGACAAGAGTAACTAACAATAGTGGCAGCCTTATAGATGTTGTTTTTGTGAACAGAGAACTAAGCATTACTAAAACAGGTCTCGTCTGTCTCCCCACCATTTCTGACCACAGTTTGGTATATTTCTGCATTGAATGTAAAAAAAATGTTAGGTGTCCGAAATATGTACTTACTAGAGACATAAGAAACATCGATCACTCCTTATTAAAAGAAGTTGCATCGTCTCTCTATTGGTTAGATGTAGTCCATTTAGAAAGCATTGAAGACAAGTTGCGATATTTTTATGACTTGGTTGAAAAGGTACTCAACGTTTGTGCTCCTTTCAAAACCAAAAAGATTACCAAAGCACGGTATCCTTGGATTACTACTAATATCAAATTTATGATGCGACTGCGAAATAAGGCTTATTCTCAATATATTAAAGCAGTAAAGAACAAGTATCCCAGTGAAATAATAGCTTCAAAATGGATATATTATAAACAGCTTAGAAATCTTGTCACAGCCTCTTTCAGGAGGGAAAAGAAAGCTTGCATTGAATATAAACTGAGACAAAGCAACAATAGTCGAGAATGGTGGAATGCTATCAAAAACATTGGCGTTCATGGTTCTAGAAATGATAACCGGTGTTCAATACAGCCTGACATGCTTAATGATTATTTCATAGACTCTATTCCCGTCAATAAGGTTAATAACTACTTACGGACATTCTATAACACAAATCATCTTTCCCCTGCAGTTCAACCGTTTAGCTTTAAACTTGTTACTAAAGAAAGGGTTTTGGATATTTTTTCTAAAATTAAGTCATGTGCAAAGGGTCTGGATGGCCTAAACTTAGATCTTTTGATTCCCCTAATTCCATACTGTATCGATGCATTAACACACATTATAAATTTTTCACTAGAAAAAGGTGTCGTGCCGAGCCTATGGAAAGCCGCTATGGTTAGACCTCTTGCAAAAATTGATGATCCGATAGCACCTGGTGATTTCAGGCCTATTAGTATACTGCCATTGCTATCTAAAATTCTGGAAAGAATTGTCTATGAGCAAATACTAGGACACATAAATAAAAACAGTTTGATTCCAAATGTTCAGTCGGGGTTTCGGAAAGGTCACAGTACGGTTACCACTTTGATAAACATATGTGATGACTATATCAGAGCTATGGATAAATCTTGTGTCACAACGTCAATTCTAGTTGATCTCAGCAAAGCTTTCGATTCTATCAATCATGAATTGCTTCTTGGTAAGCTGCATTATCTTGGATTTTCTGATAGTACTGTTACGTGGTTTAGGAGTTACTTGCATGAGCGGTCACAGCTAGTCAATGTAGGCGGCTGTATGTCCGATAAGCGTGCGATTTTGAAGGGGGTACCGCAGGGCTCCATACTTGGCCCAATTTTGTTTACTTTGTATACGTTCGATCTAAGTCGTGACATTAAATATTGTTCTATTCAGTCTTACGCTGACGATACCCAACTGTATTTGTCTTACCGTCCTTTCGATTTCCTGGAGGCAAACAGGAGAATGTCTTGTGATCTAGATCGTGTTGCAAAGTGGTATAACGATCACGGGTTACTTATCAATTCAAACAAATCTGCTGTCATAACTATTAAGTCCATACAAAGTAATTTCGATAGTAACTTGATAAAATTACACCTGGAAGGTGGAGACTTGCCTCATATAAAATCCGTGAAAAATTTAGGAGTAATAGTGGATGAACATCTCACGTTTCACGATCACGTTTCCAGGGTTGTGCAAAATTCATATGCTAAGCTCAAGACAATTTACAGTTATAAACATGTATTATCTAGTCAAACCAAGATCAAGCTTTGTAACTCTTTGATTCTCAGCAAAGTCGAATACGCTGATGCGGTGTATGGTCCATGCCTGACACAGTCGGAAGCTTATAGGATACAAAAAGTGCAAAATAGTTGTATCAGGTATTCATTAGGTGTTCCGAGAAGGGAACACATTACTAGATACATTAAGGATGTCAAGTGGCTCACGATGCGTCAGAGATGGATTGTACACTTGTTGGTCATAGTACAGACAGTCCTATTAACCAAATATCCAGCATATCTGAGCAGCAAACTCTCATTTAGAAGTCAGCATCACTCGGCGAACTTACGCTTTGTAGGTTATACCCTCGATATGCCCCCCCATAAATCAACACAATTCACAAAGTGCTTCTCATACATGGCGCCTTCCCTTTATAACTGTCTATCATCAGATCTGAAAAGTTTGAGTAACAATAATTTTAAAGTTAAAATAAAGCAATTTGTTCTCGATAATACCTAATTCTATACTAAGCTTTCATCTTGTAACTGCTGTGATTCTACATTAAGTGTCTGGTTGTGGTCTTTTTTTTTCATTATTTCTGTTTCAGTGAGTGTGCGAGTGAATGTGATTTAAATCTGTCTTCACATTTTACACACTATTATGTTGTATTTGTCACTTTTCAGTACTATATGTCTTGATCATTATTTTTTTGTATCTGTGATTTTTTTTTATGTTTGTTAAACTTATGTAGCCCTGGTTGGTACCAAAAGCAGCTATTAGCTGATACACCCGCCAGGTAAAATAAAGGCATATTATTATTATTATTATTATTATTATTATAAAACGTAGTTTTAGCAAACTTCTGAGTAGATTTTCCAGTGACTTTCTAGGTCATATACAAATACAAAGGCGTACTTTTTTTTCTGGAAGCAGCCAGTCGTACTGGGTAAGCCGTCACGTGCCAAAATCACGTAAACAATTTTCTAATAATTTGTATCATTTATCAGTAATTTGAATTTCTCTTTATTAATAGTAGAGTGCCCACTCCTAGGCCAAACCCTTTTTTAGTGATTTTCTTTTGGTAAATTACCCTCCTACTCCAAGGAGAGGGAGATTGTCATGTGCCAAAACCACATAACCTTTTTTATTATTTTGATCACTTATCAGTAATTTTTTATTAATAGTACAGTGCCCATTCCTAGGTCAAGCCCTTTTTTAATGATTTTCTTTTGACAAATTTCATAGTTTATTGATACGTATAATATTTATTTATTTATTTATTTACTCATGTTTGGGGTGCAACAAAATGTGAATTCCAAAGACAGCACCCGCTGCTTACTATAGTGATAAAATAAAAAGATACATAGATTACAAAATTCAGAAGATATGAAAATCTGTAACACAAACCTACTATATGAGAATAAACAATACTATGATATAGCAACTACTATAAAACGATAATAAATATAATTTTTTTTAAATTAGCATGTATCAGATACACTATCCATGAATCGCACTAGTCACCAAAAAACACAAACACAGAGCACGTTACTAGACAGCTTTGATAACAAAACATATAAAATACTGTATAAAAGTATATAAAAGTATTAATGGTTGACAACTGTATCACAGCAAACAAACAATTAGATAGTATGATACTATCCTATGTAAGTTGCCTCCTTACCGTTGCTTTAAACTTGTTAAAATTAACCACAAAAATGTACAAATTTACTCCTAAATTCGTTCTACAGAAGGGAATCCTGAAAAACTTGGAATGGCAGTAGTTTCTATCTGGCACATTAATATTTATTTTTGAAAGCAAATAGAGACAGTCAAAATTGTTGAATATTTTGTATATAAGACACACGTCGACATCATTCTTCTACTTTTTAAGGTCATGATATTGAAATGTTGTCTAATATGATCATAGTTTCCGTCACGTACCGGATTGCCGATTTTAAAACTTTATCTCTTCAGGAATCTATCTTGTACACTTTCAATTCGATTTAAGTATGTAATATACTGAGGGTTCCAAATAACGGAAGCAAAGTTCAACTTGTTATAAATATATGTATAATATATGGATGTCATGGCTCTTGCACTCTTGCAATCCCTGCAGATTCTACAGATAAATCTCAAAATTTTGTTCGATTCGCAAATCAAGTTGTCTACGTGTGGTTGGAAAGTCATTTTTGCTAGGAGGACTCCTATGTCCTTCACTATATCCGTTTCCTTCAAAGGTGTATGTTTGATTTGGTACCAGTATTCTATGAGAGATTTGTTTCGGGAGAGTATAATAAAAGTACATTTATCAGCATTTAGAAACAAATCATTATTGTCACAAAAATTGACAAAAGCATCTTTCTTCCTCAGCGATTCAGTATTGTGTTGAATTCTTTATTATTAACGACTATCGTAAAAATTTCATCATAAAATTTTTCTGGCCTCTCGTAGAAAGAGTTGGCAACCAGCGCGCCGTCTTGTGATTTTTACACGTACTAGCTGTATATGAATGTTTATCTTCCTATCAACATACCTTCTGCTAAAATTTGCTTTACTATCAAGATACCTTCTTTACCGGCTTTTTTCCGTTCCTTTTGGTTTTCCGTCGAACGTGCCTTCTTCAAGGCCACTCATTTAACCTTCTTTTAAGATTTGATTTCCGATCAAGGTACCTTGTTTAAAAACCCTGGAGTTCAGCGCCATTTTGCTTTTACTTTCCTGCGGAGGTTGTGGTGTGGGTGTCGTTTCATTAGTTTACAGATTCTGGGATATTAGACTCCCAACCACCAATTTATGGAGTAGTACCCTTTTATTTTGTACCTTACGTTTAGTTGTGTTGGTTTGGGTACTACCCGTCCATTTTCTAATGAGATTTTAACCTCTAACGGTGATTTCTCTTCTGTATACCATCGGACTACGTCCATTAATGCTTGTCCTGAAAAATGTTTGTTCAATATCTGCTTTCTTTTAGTGGAAAGCCATTACGGAGAACCACCATTCACACTACTCCAGCTTTGTTTTGTAGCTGCCTTACAGCTGTTTCGCAGCCGATTTTTTGGAAGCCATTCCTTTCCCTTAACAAAAAAAACCCTCAGTAAAAGCAAAAAGACGCTGGACGCGTTTGTACACCAAGTTTTTAAAGCACGGTATCTTGATTGTAAATCAAATATTAAAAGAAGGTCAAATTAGTGGCCTTGAAGAAGGCACGTTTAACAGAAAATCAAAAGAAGCGGAGAACAGCCGGTAAAGAAGGTATATTGAGAGTAAAGCAAATTTTAACAGAAGGTAACTTAATAGGAAGGTAAAAATTCATATACGGCTAGTACGTGTAAAAATCTGAAGATGGTCCGCTGGTTGCCTACTCTGTCTAAGAGTTATGAACAAAATGTTATGAGAAATAATAATAAAATATGAAAAGAAAATCATTAAAAAAGGTTTGGCCTGGGAATCGGTACTCTATAATCAATAAAGAGAAACTCAAATTACTGATAGGTGAGCAAAATAATAAAAAAAAGGCTACGTGATTTCGGCACGTAACAAAGCTCGCGTACAACTGGGAAGAAATATATCTGTGTTGCTATGTAAATCGCTCAGTTATTATTAATAAACACGGATAAATAGAACAAGCCAGAAACAAAAGTAGATATATGTTAACAATACAGAATATAAACAACTCTGGCTTAGTTATTGATTTTGAAAGGTGACTTGTCTTCCCAGGTCCGCATGAAATGCGGAATACCTGATATTAGAAATAGTGGGACACGTTACTTGAACTTTGCTCGGTTTTTCTGTATAGTTGTTGTGACCCTAGTAGACTCTCAGCTAAAAGCAAACACATTGTTGGACATAAACTGGTAATCTTTGCGTTATATAATCGTCACTATAATAATCCAGTAAAACGAATTGGAGATAATTTGATTCGTTTGATATTCATATTGATTTCATGGGGCGTGCTAAGCTTCTTCAACAGAATCTCGTGGTACTAAAGATATTTTCTAATAGCTTTTAGATTCAAAATGGAAGTAGGTAGGACTCAAGCTAGTTTCGTTCGGCTTTTTTCCCTGTCCATCAACAATTTTTGTTTGTCTCCAGTATTCTGCATTTTGTAATGTTGTGTTTGAAACAATATTTTTTTAATAAACTCTAGAATGCGACCGAACACTAAAAAAATAAAAAGTAGAATAAGATGAACCATAATTCCCTTTCAACTCTTCAGGTAAACACACAGCCTTGAAATACATGCCCCAATGCCGATGACTCAAAGTATTAGCCAGCTATCTATAAAAAGGTTAGCTTTTTCAGCTTGAAGTGCTCTTCGCACTGTAGAAAAACCCCCACCATTTTTGGCGATTGTCTATATGGAGCTTTATGTACTTACGAAGAAAAATATTAATTAAATCAAAAATGTCTACAAAATTTAAATTGTCAGCTTAAGCCTCTTCGATTTGTAGATGCTAGTTCCTTATTGAACTGGTCCTGGTCTGGTCGATTATAAAAAACCAGTAGAGACTGTCAGAAACGTTTGTTGGGGAGAATCTGGTAGTGGTAATTCCTCGTTATTTCTAAATCTATGCTAGACGAAACTGATATAGAGAGTTTACCATTCACCTACGAATTTGCAAATGTCTATCGCTAATATTAGCGAATGCGAGTATTCAGTTTTTTTCCTTCGTACACCACGTTAAATCATACTTTATTTTATTTATTTTATGTTATTCACATATTTCTCAAAAGGTGCAAGATCCAATTACAGATAAACATTATACAAGTGATGAAAGACAAATAGAAACATACAACAAATAGTATCATGGGTTAATGATACTAAAAAAGCCTATGTGTGTATATCAGAAATCCAACAAAAAGCCTAATTAGTGCAAGAGTAGCACACGCAGTATATTCCTAAACGTTAACTATACTCCGTAAATACATAAAGGTACATACTAAAAGGTAATGGAAAGCTAACAAAGGTTTGCGTCACTAAACAGTTTTTAAGTATGAAAATGTGCTTCTTTCATATTTATGTTCACTCTTCTTCTTGATTTTGACATATCTTGCCCTTGTTTTTCTTATGTATGATGTTTTGTTTGTTATTTTCTCTCTTTGTGTATATATCATAATATTTTGCTTTCACCTGTGTAAGAACAGCACGTGCATTAACACCAATAAATTATTATTATTCATGTATCAAAGTCAAACAGATGGCTGACTAACCTCGTTAAAGTACTTCGATTAGCGGGATGCTAGCATAATATTTATGAAAGCTTTTAGTAGATAAAACATGGTGTACTTCCTACTGTTTAACCTAGGTACAGTAAAGTTTGAGTTGGACAATATTTCGTCACAGTCAATCTGATTGCCAACCAAATTGTGCAGCAAGCCAAAGTGATCTGAAAGATCCTTCTTTGAACAATTGAATGGGGGATATACACCATAAGCTTTTAAATACAGATATTACAAAAAATGCCTTTGGGCTTTCTCGACTTTAGATATATATGTAACATATTCAGGAGACCAGATGATACAACCATGTTCGAGTAATTGCTATTAACAAATCCAAACATATGTGAAGCTGATTTTACTATTTGATTTAAGTGTGTTGAAAATGACAGACCTGAAATGCCTATGTCTTCCTGCACTCCGTTAAGTTTGTGATTGTCCAGTACATAATCATATAGTATCATAGAATGTTAACTGGCAATGGACATTTTTTTATATTTGCTGGGACTAATATTCTGGGATGGATCTTGTTTATGAATAACTGATTAAATTATTAGGTCATTCACAAAGATTTGGTTTTCCACTGTTATTGAATTGTTGATATCATCAGCAAGAATCACAAATATATTTGAAGGAGAAGGCTGTTATTTTCATTATTTCTCTAGTTCAGCTTGATTATTAATTCGTTGCTTGAGATAATAAGAAAAAAGGGAACAATACGTTTTGGATTTGGTTAAAAATCTAGCCTGCCATTGACTACCAAAGCGACAATGGCAGAAATACTGTCTGCGTTGCGATCCGAATCGCTCAGTTATTGTCAATAAACAGGAATAAATTAAATAAAGCAAAGACAAGAAAGGAAATGAATATTCGTGATACAGCGTATGGACTAATTTGGTTGACTTGTGATTTTTTTAGGTGAAAGATAGGAAAAATTATCTTCAACAAACAGCTGCAATGGCAGAATGCCGGATGTTGGAAATAGTGAGACACCTTGCTTGGACTCGGTTTCACTAAATAGTTGCTCCGATTCCAGCAGATTCTTGGCTAAAAGCAAGTACCCTATTGAGCGTATAATGAAAAGTAGTGCTATTATACCATTGTCAACTATCTTTATCCAATAAAAGGATTTGAACTTATCAAATGCATTCGATATTCATACTTTTTTGTGCTTATTGAGCTTCCTCAATAGAATATTCTGGCAAAAAGAAGAACGTAAGGTTCTTTTTTATAACGATAAAGCAAAGACCTTACCTAATAACTTTTGAATTCAAAACTAAAGTAAATCAGAGCCAAAGCTAAAGATCCAGTTAACCCTATTCAGCATATATCAAAAAATTTGCCTTGATTCCAATGTTTGCATTTCCAGTGTTCTTTTTCGGCGATCGAGGATCGTATGGAACCCAGGCACTTTTTTATGTTTTCGCCGAAAAATACGAATTTACTGTGTAATGTAAACAGCTTTCAAACTGGTAGCCTAAGGCTGATCTAGTTTTAGTAAGAACTTGCATCTTGACAACTGACTACATGATTTTGGCTTAAAACAAATTGTATGGTGCTCCTTTTACCTCGACCAAGTTCATTGATTAGAATTGAGAATTCTATACGTATGCGCGGATCTCACACAGCTGACTGCGTTTCTTAAAATCAGCATACGTTGCAACTTGATTGATATGAGAAATAAGTACTTGTATCATCGATTTGTTGAAACCAAAAATGGCACATTCGTATGGCAATAAAGAACTTATTTGACATTAGATGTAGATGATTCTCATTGTCGGTGCTTCTGATGTTTCGGGAGGTTTGTGTATGTCGTGTAAATGCCATTTGTAGGAACGTGATAGTGAATACGGGAGAGATCCTGGATATCCGCAGTTCTTACAAATTAAGGAAGAAATTAAAAAATATGTGATTTCGAATCAAACGGCGACAATTTCGTACATTGCCACGTGGGGATTTGTTATAAAATGGACCATGGGCAATTTTATTGTTTTTTTTTCTACTTCTTTATGCGGTTTTATTGCACATTATCTTAGCAATTTACAATTTTATTTCTCAAAAAGAACCTCCGAAATTTCCCATCTTTCTATCTTTCACATTTTAAGATCTTAGATTACCTTCCGATTAGACTAGACGTATATGTATATATATATACAGGGTATTCATTTCAAAACTTCCTACCACGGATTGATCGAAAACCACTGATTGAAAGAACAAACACCGAGACACGTCAATAGATTTGTCAAGGGAGGCAACTTATCAACCAAAAGCTCCTTCAACCCCTTTCACCCTCGGCTCCCCAAGAATTAGAAATTTTAAATGACAAGGGGTATCGAGTAATGGCGTGTTTGAAAGGTCTCTCATGGTTCTTTAATTTGACGTTTCATTTTTTAAAATCAGTCGATTCATTTTCGAGAAAATTATAAAAATCTTTATTTACTTTAATTTGTTCAGAGAGAAAACATGAGCACACGAAAACATCACTTTTTATTTCAATAAGTGTTCAAATTGTCTCCGGTTATTGGCCATACAATGATATAGGCGATATTCAAATTCCTGACGGACATTTTCAAAAACATGCTGTGGGATATCATGGCAGCATTCGATGATGCGTTGACGAAGTTCATCCAAACTTTCAGGTTGGGGAGTAAATACAATAGATCACAAATGGCCCCATAGACAAAAATCTGATGGCGTCAAATCATGAGATCTAGCAGGTCATTCTATAGGCCCTCTTCGCCCTATCCATTTGTCTGAAAACTCGTCGTCTAGCCATTGCCGAACCAGTAGAACATAGGGAGGAAAATATATTTCAGCCTCGTCTAGCTTAGGGTTTCCATTCTCTTCGATTTGGTGTTTAATGATTTCAGTGATAAGCCAGTGATAACTAACGCTCTGTATAGATTACCTTTTTTGTGAACTTCATACCTCTACCCCACCAGCAAGTTTACACAAGGAAACCCAACGACCGCCACTGGAACCTCTGTTTTACAACGTTTTTTAAGCAAAAATCACTAACGTCGTCCCCCTGCTCAGACTTTTCAGAAACAACAGATGAAACTTTTTTGTTTTAGTGTTTTCGAATAGATAGGGGTTCCCTAAAAATAACGGAGTCTCGCAGCGCTGCTGATATACTTGTATTTTCTTACTGAATCCGACGGCAATCAGCCGCGTCAATAGTGTAACAATTTCATCCAACTCTTTTTTCCGTTTCTTTTATAAGTACATTGTCTTTAGGCGAATATAACACGATCAGTATTTACTATGGTTCGTGGTATCACTATTTACTAATAGTTCCGTCAGTGTCGCGGATTTCTATTTAACCTTTTACATTAACAACTACTGACGTCCACACAGCCCATAATCTCCACTTGAGCTAGCTTTCTCACATACACCACTTAGCAATGATGATCTAAATGCTAAGGTCAACCTCAAAATCAGTTTTGTTCCACCACTATGATCCAGTGAAAACTTAAGGCATATTTTTGCGAAGTATGTAACTATTGTAAGATAAATTCCATGACGTGGGAGTATTCTTTGATGTTGTTGACAGCCTCTTTTTTCTTTTACGATTGTCGAAGTTTGAACGTTGATTGTACTTTTATTCATGATTAAGAAGAAGTGGATAGTATAACTATTTCATTATTCGATATACCGGTTTGTTTAAAAAATGGGGGTAATATTATCAAGAAGCTAAAGCAAGGTATGTAGTACAATGTCTCTTTTTGTATTTTAAAGGTCTACCTTATGTACAAACTATTTCTAACTTCATCAAATATAATTGAGTCAACTTTTTAAAAGCGTTTTTCGACGACACAGCTTCTAACCTCATTACTTCAAACGCCTTCTAGCGGGGCAGTATTGTAATCGCAAAAAATTTCGGAAGTGGGATATTATATGTTATATATGTATATTATGAAAAACCATTTCACTCATTTCCGTCGGTATGCCTGTCGGTCTGTCCGCTAATCTCATAAACGCCTATAACTGTAGCTTTTACACAATGTTATTACTATTCTAAGAACGCAAAAGCTCTGTAGCTATTATATAATCGGTCCAGTAGCGGAGGAAGAAAAGGCCTAAATGAATAAAAAATATATATTCGCTCAAACTTGGTACATTTATACTCTCCCAACAATGGTAATTCTACGTATCACGTATTAGGCATGTCTCACACAAGAACAACCCTAAATAAGATAGTTGAATTGGTTGTCTGTTTATTATCATCTCGCTTACTTTTTAGAACTTTACGAAGAACCTGCAAGGCCTTTGCGTATCTAAAAGTTCTTAATTTGCTAAGCAGGTACTTGACAGACAGTGGTCAGTAGGTCAAATCATGATAATATCAAAGTGGCTAGCATTTTAGAGCCAACATATCTACTGCATTGACAAGTACAATAGTTAAATGTGAGTCAACCTTTTTATTATGCTCAAGTTTAACCTCATCTAGCCATTTTCTTCATTTTTTGAATATCTGATACATGTTGGTCAAATACGGAAAACGCAGCTTTTCGATGATATAAAGGCCATATACGAGCCCCTTCCCACTTCACTTGGCCCAACTATTGAAATCTTAGTTTTTTCTTATCAAACACAAATAATAAAAATGTAGCAGGGTGTTATAGGTTTAAAATATTAACAATGAATATTTTGATAATATATAGTAGAAACTTTATCACTCCCTAATCAAATTTGCAGCATAAAAATAACACATGTTGCAATTACAGCATACCAACCTATTTTCATTTCAATGCAAAATAAGTCTATAACGCATAGGTGGCTGTGAAACATAAAAGCCATGACAATTGTTTTTATTAATCACAGCTATCCGGATACGTTTAAAATCGTTTTGAGTAGTTAAGGTTTTCAAAATGGGTAGAGGAAAGGTTATTAGTGAGAAAATTCGGTTACTGATAATTAAATTTTTCAATTCTGGGAAATCAAACTCGGAAATTGCAACTTTGTTAGACTTATCGCGGTACAGTCTGAGAAATATTGTTAGAAGATATAACAGTTAATATTAAGCCACTATATGTGAAAAAAAGTAATATCACACATGCCGACGGAAGAGAATTAAGAAGAATAATCGTGAAAAACAGGCGTGCCAATTATTTACAATTAAGCGCTCTGTGGAGTGACGCTGTTGGAAGGAGAATTTCGAGGTCCACAACTCATAGAGAGGCCCACAAACTGGGATTTAGCATTTGCAAGGTAAGTTTTCTTATAAAAAAGTGAAGTAAAAACCCTAAAGTTGCACTACTTGTTTATAGGCCAAAGAAAAGCCACTATTAACTCCACTGCAAAAGAAAAAACGGCTTAGATTTGCTAAAGAACATAGACAATGGACACCTCAACAACGGTGTGCAATACAATGGAGTGATGAGGCCCGATTTGAAGTTTGTGTTGGTGACAGTCGCAGTAGAGTTATTCGCAAAAAAAATGAAGCATTCCATGTTGACTGACTGAAGAGAAAAGTGAAATTTCCAGCATCCATTATGGTCTGGGGCAGTATGTTATCAAAAGGAGAAGGAAAACTTCATTTTATTGATGGAAATGTGGATACAAACAGATATTTGGCAATTTTAGAAGAATCGCTTTTACCAGTGATGGAAAAATGTTTGACATCCGGCCAAGATTATGTGTTTCAGCAAGATGGTGCAGCGTGCCATACCTCAAAAAAGGCTATAAAATGGTTGGAAGAAAATAATGTACCACTTTTGAAATGGGTTTCTAGCAGTCCAGATCTGTCACCTATTGAAACTTTGTGGCACGAGATAAAAAACGTTCTACGACAACATCCGTACAATCACCGAACTGAGAAAAAAGCTTCAAGAAATATGGGATTGTTTTACACCAAATTTTTGCCAAAACTTGGTTAACACTATGCCCCAAAGAATTTCAGCCGTAATAAAAGATAAAGGTGATGTTACCCAATGGTAATCTTTCAATTGTTGCTTTGTTAACTTCGCGCATTTATTAGCACATTGTTTATTTGTTCAGATGTTCTATTAGTTATAGGTCTAAGTGATTTCAAATATGTATTTTTTACAACTAGAGTGTATCTAAAGTGTTTTTAAGAAAATAAATTGTTTTAGATGTAAATAGTTTCGTCATGTTTAGTTTATAAAGGCATATTTTGGTACACATCTTGAAGTGGGTCAACTGAAGTGGGAAGGGGCTCGTATGTTCGTTCCTGAAGTTTCGAGGTTATTTAATATTTTTCGTATATTGCACATGACTAACAAAGATCACATTATCTATGCTAGCAAAATATAAATAGCAGATTTATATTCTCAATCTATTGAAACTAAGCCTTCTCCATGCGATCAAAACAGCAACTATTGAATTGTGTTAAATTTTATAAGCTAAATTATGACAGGATATATATTTAGAAGTAGTAACAGTCTTACATCGAGGTGCTGACAATAGCTTCTATCTTACATAATAAAATCTCTTCATTACTATTTTCATTAGTGAATAACTATCTCTTTGCAACTTTATCTAAAACTAAAGTATTTGAATTTTCATTCTGTATGGTAGGTTCTAACTAATCTGCTACTTGTTTTTTTATTTTTTGATGATCTGATATTCTAACATACTTGTTATGCGATTGCCAAGCTATATATATATATATATATATATAAAGAGAATATGATCATGCGGAGAAAAGTATATAACAACAGGTAGGAAAATAATGGGTAAAATCCGCAAAAAGGAGGAAAGTGGATTCGAGCAGAAAATAGGATAGGTAACCCGAGCGATACGTATTTCTGCTGGTTGGCTTCATCGGGCCCGAAATGAATGCACATATGAAACTACAAAGGTAGATACACATGCCCACACATCCGGATACGGGTGTAACTTGAGGAAACGAAGTTGGAGGGGAAAAAAACGACACACGAAGTCCAAAACAAGAGCCAACCTACACATTGTAGTATAAAATGGCTATACGACCTCGAATTTTCAAGGAGACGTCTAACGACCACCACGCGGCCGGTTATAGCCACTTGCTGTGGTACTTCAAGCCCAAAGGATCTACAAAAAGAATATGATCATGCGGAGAAAAGTATATAACAACAGGTAGGAAAATTATGGGTAAAATCCACAAAAAGGAGGAAAGTGGATTCGAGCAGAAAATAGGATAGGTAACCCGAGCGATACGTATTTCTGCTGGTTGGCTTCATCAGGCCCGAAATGAATGCACATATGAAACTACAAAAGTAGATATACATGCCCACACATCCGGATACGGGTGTAACCTGAGGAAACGAAGGTTACACAATTCAAACAATTAAAGAAATTGATGAACTTATTCAAAATTATGCATAAAATACTCACTAACCCAGCTTTCAAGATAGCAGATATGCATATAGCAATTGCTGAACAACTTGCAATTAAAACCCACGTGTATATCAATATTCTTCCTTTAAAGGGGCTTATTGCAATAATGTAATAAGAGGTAGGATATTCCTTTACTTTGATGAGGTGGGTCAAGATTGGAACAGTCTGCATAATTGTGGATATTTCAGATACCGTATATAATAACTCATAAATGATTTTATTCGCAACGATTTTATTTAGGAGCGATCAGGTACCGTCTGAACTGTAGGGGCTTTTTCAGTTTTCTTCACAGTTTCTGTTTGAATTACGTTCCACTATATATTTACCGTGGCTCACTTTTAACCGAAAGGGGCTTATGTTAACATTACAACGTCATTTTGTACCTATGTAGTTTTTTATCGTAGTTTTGTTATCAATTATAGACTCAAAAAGGTAACAGCATCACTCTACTTTAAACTCGTCAGTCTGAAAGTCTCTTTCAAAATGTGCTTCTGCTAAAACTGTCACAAAACGTGTTCATTATTAGATACATGGGTCCGTAGATTTTCAGGTGCACCGACTTAAATTGGTAGCGCAGATAAGAATAACTTATTAGTGAACGTCAGAGGAGGCAACAGTCAGAGGGTTACTCTTATACTTCACCCCACTGTGTTCAAAAATCAATTCCAAATATAAAAATAATTATCCTGTACAATTTTAATACAGAATTGACAAAAATTGTACAAAAAGGACAGTGAATTATAACAAACACACTACCACTAACTAAATAACTGTATCTGATCAAAAGTGATTAGTAAAACAATACATTTGTGGAAGCTACCTCATGGCCGCTTTTTCGTTAATTCCTTGGAAGACTTATTCCAGCAATTTACATTTGTAGTTGTGCATGGAATGTATTGAAAAACAGAATTTATTCATGATCTTCCTCTAATATATATTACATCCAGGTGTAAGGGAATCCCTAAAACGTGGGCTTTTTGTACTTAATATTCTGTGAACAAACACCGACAATTGTGATTCATTAATCTTTAAAGAGACATGACCATATTTACAAAGAATAAATACCAATCTTCTGCAGTTGCTTCCAATGATCTGTATTCTACATCGATCCGACGAGTACAAGTTAGAATAAAATAGTATAAAGAACTAATATTCAGACGATAGAATCAGACCTTCAACTAACTCTTTTCCGGTTTTAAGGTTTAATACATATCTAGGAGCTATATGGTTAATAACAATAATAAAGCATTTATTGTCCACAGTACAAATACTATTTAGAGAGCAGAAATGCCATTAAAGTGAAGAGAAAAGAAGCTATGAATAAGATTAACGGATAACAGTAAAAATAGGAAATATATCTATATCATGTAATTTTCACACTTAAATATATTACAAATGAAAACAACTAGAGAAAGGGGCAAACAAGTCCAACATTTATTTCAAACATAACATTTCTTAATTCCTGAAATCCACAACAGAAGATATCACGAAAAATCCCAATACTATTTGCATTATTGCATATAAAGATATTTTTGCTTTAGGCAGAAGATTTGTCTGTTTGTAAACTTTATATTTAGATGTCAGTCTGGGTACCAGGAAACCAATTTGCGATAGTCAAAGAATGTAGTTAGTTTGTATAAAAAATATAATGACGACTGCTCTCTGCGCTTTTCTGGGGGACAACAAATCTATTCAATAATAATCCTGTTGGAGGATAGAATCCATCACTCCTATAGAATATATATTTTAGAAATTTCTTTTGCACTTTTTCAATATTTTGTACAGTTCATGTATGTATTACTAAAGATGAAGAATGATATGAGAAAATGTAATCAAAAGCAATAAGTACCGGCAAGGTCCATCGATGACGTCACAGGGGCATCCACCACCGCACTGTTCACACACAACACCTATATCTAGTACATCGTTCCACGTGCACCGACCGTCGATCACCGTCACTCAGGTGGTACTACCGCGTGGTTGGCGTTGCGGCGCGAGGCGTACGTCGTTGTGATTGGTCCAGCGGTGCACCGCGTGTGTCGCTGCAGAAGCGTCAACGTTGTCGTCGGCGGTCGCGCGTCAGCGTCACTCCCTGGCCGTGTCTGAGTCTCCGCGCGATTGTGCACCCTCCTCCCGGAGGATCGGCGTCACGGCGGCAAGGCGACGGCGGCACAGGCGGCAGGCCTCCGGGCCGACCATTCGCACCGGTTGCCAGATTTCAGCAGCAGCTTCCCTAGAAGGTTTTCCTGGTCTAGATAACCGCACACGGATATATGGCAATTAAAACCCATTCAAGCTGACATGTTTACAAAAACTCCGTGCTCGAATGTCGTGAAGCGCGTTTCATTTCAGGGTTATTGAAGTTATCGATAATTAGAGAGACCACATAGTTCTCAAAAAGAACTTTGCTACGTGTCAAAAACAAGTAACCTGTTTTTTACTATTTTGATCACTTACAACTAATTTGAATTTCTCTTTATTAATGGTCGAGTGCCGCTTCCTAGGACAAACCCTTCTTAATGATTTTCTTTTAGCAAATTTCATAGTTTATCGATTGTATAATTTCAAACGTATTATATCTTTCTTTCTCAACGACTCATTATTGTACTGAAATCTTTTGCACACTAATGTTATAATATTTTATTAACGACAATCTCAGAAATTTCCTCATAAAATATCGTTGGTCCCTCGTAGAGTTGGTTATGTAGGGTTCACGCATTGGCAATCAGCAAAACACCCTGTGGTTTTTCTACGTTATTTGTTTTCCTATCGAACATACCTTCTTCAAGGCCACCCATTTAACTTTCCTTCATCAAGTTAGGTGTTTCGGTCAGTCACTTTCCTACTGATATTGTGGTATGGGCATCGTTTATTTAACTTCCAGAATCTGGGATACTAGATCCCAAAAACCAGTTCATGGAGCAGTACCTCTTTATTTGGTACCTTACATTTAGTTGTTTGGGTTTAGGTGCTATCCCGTCCATTTTCTTATGCTATTTCAATCTTCAACGTTTACGCTCCTCCAGTGTTGTGTTGTAGCTGCCTTGTAGCTATTTTGCAGCTGATATTGAGCAAAAAACATGTTCACATCAGCAAAAAGCACTCTAACACTAATAGAGACAAATTCAAATTACTGGTGAGTGATCAAAATAGTAAAAAAAGGTTACGTGATTTTGGCACGTGACATCTCCGAGATCAAAATGAAGATCGAACGAAACACAAAAGGCACAACCTGCAAGGGAAAATTACCTGGTAAAAAACTGGGCAGAGAGTAGGTGCAGGTATATATGGGAAAAGGTGTAATCCTGCACATAGTTTGCCCCTTGAAAGACACACCTCTGCATTAAGAATCCCTAGAGTGACATCTGCACTCATTTGGGAATGCCAGCAAGAACTGAACACACTGGTGGAACCCAACAAAGTAACTTTGATGTGGGTGCCAGTACATTTTGGTACTGAAACGGCAGGTAAGCTCGCAAGGAAAGGATCTTCCACACCCTCTTCAGGTCCAGAACCTGCCTTTGGGTACCAAAAAGCGCAATAAGGAATGAATTCAATGAATGGGTATAAACGAGCGGAACGAATATTGGCACTCAGTGACTGGATGCAGGCATTGAAAAGAACTTAGCTCGGGACCATGTCCAAATGCGACTGCGGAATTGTTCTCAATGAGTATAATCCAACTTCGTGTAGTTACAGTCCTTCTAACAGCACATAATGGCTTGAAGGAGCACCTGGGCAAAGTAGGGCTGCATACATTTCTTATGTGAGTGCAAGGTGCTGGATCACAAAAGACATCAACTCTTCGAGAAACCAAAACTAGAACCGATGGAGCTCAGAACAGTAACGGTAGAGAAATGGTATCAGCTTGTACAAAACACTGGCTGGATTGAGTACCGTAGATTCGAGGAGCAACGTTTAATAAGCCCAAAAGGCTGCGGTAGACTTTGATCAAACAGCTCTCGATAACATTTTAACCTTATTTTGGAATCTTTGAATAAATCCTATGCTGGAACTCTTGAAACAATCATAGAACCTCACTGGTTTTAAGATCCGATTATTAGTCATGACTTATTATGGATCATACAGGGTTTGTCCGGAAAGTAATAGGACTGAGTCGAAAAAAATTTATTGAGCAAATCGTTACAATTCTTTAAAAACTTTCAAAATAGGCTCCTTCTGTGTCGATGCAGCGCTGCCTGCGCGATTTCCAAGCATTGAAGGTGTCACGGAAGGCATTATCCGGAATAGCCTTGAGAGCCGCGGTGCATGCTGCTTGGATCCCGTCTGTCGTCTCAAAATGCTTGCCTTTCATCGACCTTTCGAGGAAACAAAAAAAAGTCCGGGGGGACCCACATCTGGGCTGTAGGGCGGCTGCGGAAGCGTTGGGATGCCGGCCTTGGTCAGGTCGCTGTTCACAAGACAGGCGGTGTGAGCCGGGGCGTTGTCGTGGTGCAACTTCCAGTCGGCTGCGATGATCTTGTCGGACCTTGTCTTGGCGTTGACGGTTTGTCCAGGAGGAACAAATTCATGGTGGACGATGCCTTTGATGTCAAAAAAGACAATGAGTAACGTTTTCACTTTGGATATGCTCATTCTTCCCTTTTTTGGGCGAGGAGACGCCGTCGTGTGCTACTCATCACCTGTGATTACGTTATTCAAAAATTGGAGGTCACTTTCACACATGTTCAAATTTTCTTGACACACTTCCACTCGCCGCAATTTCTGGTCGTCAGTTTTTTATATACTCCAACTGCCACGAAGGCCTAAGGCCTAAGCACCCATTGGGTACCGTGGGGCTATACGGGGATACATGGGAAAGGGGAGCACTTTTGGGACCATCTTCGCGCACACCTTGCGCATGTTCAAATGCTGTGTCACAATGTCATGAACCACAGATTTTGGTAAATTTAACATCTAAGCAATTAAACGAATACTTAGTCGACGGTCTGAGTTCAAAACTTTGAGCACACGAGTCACATTATCGGTGGTTGTCGAAGTCGAAGGTCTTCCAGCACGGTCTTCAATAGCGATCTCTTCCGGGCCCTCCAAAAAGGCCTGGTGCCACCGAAACCTATCACTTTTTGCTAAAGCAACACCTGGGAAAGCCTGCTTGATCATGTCAAACGTCCTGGCGCTGATTTACCGAGTTTCACACTGAATTTAATGGCGTACCACTGCTCTAACGAACACTGCATTTTCGGCTTGTACCACTCACAGAAAAACGTCGCGCGGAAATGCCTGTCCTGACTCTCCAACTGCTCGGAGACAACTGACCAGCCGCTCATTCGTTAGCTAGGAACGCCCTCTACCGAATCTAGTCGGTGCGCGCATTCTCCGAAGTACAGTCATGGCGTAAGAAAATGAGTCCTTTTACTTTCGGGACAAACCCTGTATAGCTTTGAGGATCTTCCCAATAACCAATGACGTTGATCCGAGAGCGGGAGATAAAGCTCCTTTCTAGGGAGGGACAAATTTGATGAAGTCTTGATTGTGGAGAACTTATCACAGGATGAAGTCAGAAAAATTCTAGGAGTCAAGGTCGCACACACGATGGATGATCCAACCAACAACAAAGAAAAACAGATTCTGTCCAAAAACACTGAAAGTGATCAATTTGAAGCTTTCGTTGAGGATGATGAGGGACCAGGTATTGTTGTGGTGCAAAACAGATGCTTGCAATTGGCTAAAGGTATATTTGAACCTGAAAAACATTTAAAGAATTTGTGCGAAAGACAATAAAATACGTGTAGCATTTATTTATTATACAGGGTGACTTTGAAGTTGAGTCATTAATTTTCAGATAATGATTGTAGAAGGAAGATAAACCAAAATATGTGTGTAAAAATAAAAATAAAAATTATTAAAAAATTTTTACCTTGTTTTATAAAGTATCCTCCCGACAAGTATTTCAGTGCGGACCTGTATTTGATCGTGAGGTCTTGGAGCACCGGCATGCCCTCCCCTGTGAGGTCTTAAGTCACCTGATTCACGAGCCCGTTGTACTACATTAACAAAGGCACGAGGGGTTGGTTGCACTCGATTGGGAAACCGATCCGCATAAACATGTGCCATTTTTTATTTCGTTTGAGCCACGCAACAGATACCACTATTCACTGACACTGACTGTATACAAATGAATGAAATAATTGTAAAAAGCATCGTTCCAAATTCTTTCGCTTTTTTGTTTCCGATGCGATGAACCGATACGGCGGATTATATCCGTTGTCGCCAAACACGACCACATAATATTATTATTGAGACAGGGCGGTACTCAAACTTCCAAAGGGCTATAACTGTGTTACTTTAATTTTACCAGGAAAATGGTAAAGGAAAAAACATTTCTTTTGATCAGATCTACTCACTGTTAAAATAAATGACTCAACTTCGAAGTCACCCTGTATACTCATTAATAAAATAATACGAGTGTAGTGATATAAAATATATGCTTCCTATCACAGGGTTGCCTATATGTAAGGGAATAATTCGTCAAGTAGATAGTTTCTCTACAGACGAAATTCTGGAACGGTGCAAGGCACCAGCAAAAGTACTTGAAGCAAGAAGAATGAACAGAAAAGCAATTGCTGATGTCGACACAAAACATGTGCCTGCGGATGTGATCTTTCTGCTTTTGCAGGAACTGAGCTTCTTAATAAAGTCAAATATACTTCCTACTATTTGCCGTGAATATTCCAGCAGTCACACAGCGTTTCTTTCGCCACGTGTATGGACATACCAACACTCAAGGTAAAGGCAAATAAGGTGCGTCGACGGTGGGAAGGTAGCGCGGTATGAAACCAAATGTTATCAGTTTAAAGACAAACATAAATCAAATTCAGAAAACGTCCAAAGTACAAAAGACCAAAAAACTAAAACAACTCATGACATAGCAAATCATTTCTTTGACGCTAACTTGTGCCCAAAGACTTGTATGACGAACAACAGACAGAACAATGACGACATTTACACGGAACTGACCGCAACAAAAAAAATTCACTCTAAGGTAAGTCTAAACATTGATAACGCCAATAAGATACCAGACAAGCTCTACCAGGTAACCATGGATCCAAATGTCAAGTAGCACAGTCTAACAATTTTACTTTTACACAGCCAAAAGTCATTTCATTAAGCAGAAAAGGTTCTGCAACTGGGGTAGACAACGTATTATACTCTATGCATAAAAATCTTCCCTTTCTGACCCTGAAAAGCTTACTGGGAATTTACTATGGAATTGTTTTCATCGGCTGGGTCCTTACAGATTGGAAAATATATAGAGTCCTCCCTATTCACAAATGTAATAAAGACCCGGCAAATCCTGGTAACTACCGAGCATTAGTCTTCAGTTCATACTTTGTGAAAACTCTAGAAATGCTAATAAAGACAAAAATCGATTTGTTTCTTTAAAGTAGTAGTATAAGATTTAATTAATGTCTAACAGGCTTCAGGAATAATCACTTTATGATAATATGGTCCCTTCAATTACACCCCTCCCGTTCGCTGACCTCCGAACGTGTACTTTCGAGGTTTAATGTTTTCCTTTCGATTTTGGCAATACATTAAATCGTTATTTGTTAATTTCTCATTTACCTTTTTTCACAAAATTCAACTTATTAGTTTCTACAACGCAACCGCCATGTCGTTTTGTTTAACTCTTACAAACTAGTACAATGGAAATTACATAATTTTATATTCATCAATCTCTAAGTGCTTATATTGATCAATATATCATTTTGTGAAGTGTGCATTTTTAATGCTGTACGTTAATTAGCGGTTTTTCTACACTTTTTTCATTAATATTGTAATGGTTTTAATTGACATCCAATATTCTTTCTAAACTGACCTCGTGAAGAAAATAAACATTTTCGAAGGCTTGACTTAAGGAATCACGTTCTTTCTGGCCTGACTTCATTTTTCGTTTAGTTTCATCCCCGAGAATTTCTACTTTGCATCTTAGACTACCCTCCTCCTACCCCCTTTAATTACAACTATACAGAAAGCGTTCACGCAAAACGAAACGGTGCTAGCGGTACTTTTAGACATATGAAATATGCGTCAATATGTGCTAGGATGCAGTTAGGCTCAATTGCTGGTCTTCTTTTGTAGATGACCATGAAATGGCATTGAAGTGACCTTCAAAAGCCCTTAATGACGCAAACAAGACCCTAGAATTGAAATCAGTAACTCAAAAAAAGCTCTGCTGTGTTAAATGTCGTTTCAATCTCGTGAAATTGTATTTCATGTTAGATATTTGACCTTAACGTAACAATTATGCTTCTTGACTTGGGAGAATTGAAATTACAAAACACGTAGCCTAGCACGAGCGCGTATCATCAGTTGAGATAAAGCTGAAATTTCTGTCTAAAGTTAAAGTACTGTTACCCTCCCAGACTATACAGTCCTAAAAGCTGGGACTTTGCTTTTCAGAAATAACTACGTTTGTAAGAACAAACCTAATGTGCGGTGAAACAACAAGAAGGTAAGGAAATAAATGGAAAAGTACCGTTCATCAAAAAGAAATTTCAAGAACAGGTTTGTCACTTGTAAGTATAGCTTAAAGTTTTCCGAGATTGATTCGAATATACATGTATCTGCTCGACGTAGCCAAGCTACATGAGGAGGAGTTTCCCCGTTCTACTAAGTTCAAAAATCGGATTAACAAGGTTTCTATAATCCCCTCATAGCAGGCGCGGTGCCCTATCACTTAAGCTTCAGCTTGCGTGGCAGCTTCAGTATTAAAAAACCTGCATGCACTCTCGAAGCCTCGATAGCATCTCAACAGACCCTCACCGTAAATTCAAATAATTCGGACAACTGTGATATTGCCGTATGAGTGTGCCGGCGCCTGGATTGCATACTTGTTCACTTTTAATCTGATTTACGTGCAGCACCGGTTTAGGTTTTGTTTAAGTTTGAACAGAACATCTAGGTAATCTCGGTAATCTTTGGTGTATAGAAAAAACTGCTCACTATCTCTAAGGTACAGCTGATCGTCCTCACACTGTTTCTATCGTCGCAATATTGGCAAACTCATATCTACTGATCATTCTAGCTCCAATCAGCTCTATACCTCGGGAACTAACCAGCGCAACCACTTCTTTGTAGCTACGATATCAGATACGGAACAGCTCCTCAGAACCTAGTCCTCTTTAGCCTCTAACGTTCCTATTGATTGAATACTTGATGAAAGGGAAGAAGGAAGGAATAATGCAAAGAGGATAAGCGAATCGACTGGAGGGGTTCCTTGACGTTGTGAAGTATGTTTCGGGAGCGATTTGTCTTTCAAAACAAATTATTATTTCTCACTTAGGTTCGTCGCACCGTTGAAATGCATCGACCACTTTTGGAATGGTTCTGTGAAAGTCCACACTGTAGACCTCTTGGCTACGGGAATTAATATTTCAAACGACAAAATGATGCACCAATCATATCCATGTACGTTATTGAAGTATTTATAAACGACTTAGGAAATATCAGCTAAATAGTATGTTTCTTACCTATTAAGCAATTTTCCACTAATAAAAGACAGACGCCTCGACAGATGTCAAAACTGAGGTTGCACAGAATCTGTAAACAAGACATATACGAATCGCCTTTCAACATGAAGTGTATGCACTAACCACGAAAGTGGTATACCTGCTGTTGCAGGCTGTCGACTGAGTAGTATAAAAATAGGAAAATGATGTTTAACTTTAGAAACACATATATACTGGAAACAATGATAAATAAAGAATTCCTTTCCTCTTGTCAACTTTGTTAGACACAACTGTTACTCACAGTCGACTGAGAGCATTTTTATCATTTTTCGGCTGCGTTTCTACGTTGGAGTCTACTGGTCAGACAATCAGTTTTGTTGTTCCCCAGTCATTTTTCTTAGCGTATGGATGACCGAAATTGCATTTCTAACTCAGTTACACAAACACCTTGTTTAAGGTAGGAAGTGACCGTGGGATGATTTTAATAGTAAAACTCTGTAGCAGAGAGAGGTGTAGCTTCTTTGATCTGGCGCTCTATTTTCTCTCGATAATATTTAGGACTACAGATCGTAAGTGAAAGATCGATTGAGGTTTCGGTTGCCACGACAGCCATTTAACAGACTACAATCAGAAAACAATAAAGCTGGAATGAATCTGTCTACGTTCCCTCTTTACGAACATGAAAAACTGTATGCAACGTAGTTTCATACTTATTAGCAATCATCGGTAGGGTATATGCCCCAGAATGTTATGCGCAAGAAGGTGACAACTTCAATCTATACATATTCCGCCATATACAGCCCCTAAGTTGAAAATTTAGAAAGGTCTTAACCTTCTGGCTTGGGAAATATCAAACTGTAATGGACACCACCGTACGCAGGGGCTATTTGCGGTATAGCTCAGTGAACGCTACTGAGAAGAAAATCCTTTTTTGTGTCAATCCGGGAATCCCCTTGTGTGTGCTAGCCCCATTGCTAAGTCTAGGATCTTTGAGACCAGAGGTATATGGCTTGTGATGAGCCTCGCTGGTAATAGAGAGCGTGGAGTGGCGGCTGGTTGTGGTGGTCGTGGTGCGAACATGATTTTGGGAGCATGAACCGCGTTCCAGTACCTCATTGAGCTGCCTGGCGTCGTATACGTAATGTAAAATCCATCTCTGGCTACTCCTTGTCGACATCTGCAAATAGGAATTAGTACTTTCGCTCTTATGTCACTATAATTATGTAAACTAGCAAATTTTCAGCTGGCAATGCTGCATGCCTATTGCCGACGAGTCCGTAGTTAAAAAATACTGATTACTTATCTTATTGGAGAACGATTTAAGAGTGAATGGAATAGGCCTGTTGTGAAATTAATAATAAACCATTAGAAAAACCCACTGAAAATATGGAACTCCTTCTTGAGAGTACGCCACGAATAGTGATTTTGCCGAATATTGAATATCCGGTCACGATCTTGGTCAAATCGGCAAATATTCTGCCTTGGAATACTCTGCGCCCATTTCCATTAGTAGCTACCAGTTCGCGGGCGACAGGTTACTACCTGCCTCATTAAAGTGCGCATGATGGAATAGCAAAATATTTTCTTACAAGCTCCAAAGATGGGCTTTATTGAGTCATCCCGGGACTTCAACTATCACCAGCGGGGGCCCAGTCCATACACACTTTATGACCAACGCCTCAGAGACCCTATACTCAGCGATGGGGCTAGCACACACCAGGGGATTGTCTCGACCGTGACTTGCTGCGCCCCCCATCTGATATCGTATATTTATCCCCTATCGACACGTCGAGAGATATTTCAGCGTTTTCCAGGTCATGAGGTAAGCTTCCATGGAAGTAGTCTAGATGGCAACAGGTGCCTCCAGACGGATCTCTGTTATGGAATCGGCCTAATCCTTTCTAGGCAGCTCCCCAAGGGCTCGCACATGGTCGCATAACTGGCTGTCTAAGCGTCAACTCTGCAAGGCGACTCCTTGCCGATCAAGGTCACAACTATGCAAGAGCATTGCAATACCACTCGCCGTTGCAGTAAAGCGCCTAGTCCCCAAAAAGGGGCAGAAATGTCAGCTACTAAGTCACTAGCATAAACATAATTTTTATTGGTTCTGTAGGATGATTTAGCATCAAGGAGGTATGAATAGATAAGTAAATAAAACAAAATTATCGTAAAGAATATGCTAGCAGTTGAAAATGTATATGGGACTGATACATAGATCACAGCCGAAATAATATTGCCAAGTTAAGCATGTTGATGGCCTAGCTGGATACCTGGGAATTATTCGTCCAAAAACTGTGTTTTAATAGAGCTTGGAGTTTATGCCTAAATAATAGCATTGCCAAGGCTTTAAAAGTGTTTAGCAATTCATTGAACGTCCTGATACCGGTTTGATTTGGGCTGACTTGTGTTCTTGATAACCTATGTGATGGAATCTGCAGGACAAGCGAATTCCTAGTCAAGTACTTATTTTGGAAAGTCAGTCAAGATAGATGGTAAAGTCATTATTCATAGCCGCTTGAACGAATCTCTGCTCAGATCTAAAGCTGAATGCACAACGCTTTTTTTGCATAGTGAACACTCGAATGGCTTCTACGGAACCATCCCAGGCAAAGTAGTGGGTCAATAGCAAAAATATATAAACTAGAAAACGTAGCTGACTGATGCAGTACAAGTATGGGGCGATATTTTAACATGTATAATCAATGTGAGCGTTCCACTGTTTATATGGTTACCCAAAAATTTTACAATAGCCACCTGGTGGATGGAACAATTGAGAGACTTGATGACAAGCTGCGATCGAGGTTATGGTTTGCATATGAGAACTTCACGTTGCATCTTGCTTGCATTAAGCGTCAGCCCTTTATCGAGGAACCACTGTTGTGAACTCGGCAGCTCATCAGTAGCACTTTCCGCCAGCGATATTAGATGGTCGGTATTTACCAATATTGATCCGGATTCATAATATAGTTAGTGCTACTGAAGTCATTCACAAAAATTATATACAGCAATGGTCCCAAGATAGAACCCTGTGAGACTCCCACTTCACTCGAGCGCTTGTTTGATCTGTGATTCGTGATTTCGACGTACTGGTACCTGTTGGATAAATAATCACAAAACCATTCACGTGGACTTCCTCTTATTCCATAAATTTCAAGTCTCATCAGCAATAGCTCATGATTTACCAAGTCAAATGCTTTGCTCAAGTCCATGTTTTTTTTGCTCATGCCAATATCGCCTTAAGGATAGTTCAAGAAATTGATTTTTGCAGTAGTAGTCGACAAACCCTTACAAGATTTGCATTGAACAATTGACTTTTATCGAAGTATCGCACTATACAGGTAGCTATGTACTTTTCGAGTAATTTCACAAAAGGGCTGAGCAGAGATATTGTTCTATTGTTCTGTATCTTTCACTAGAACTTGTCACGTACCAAAATCACGTAACCTTTTTTTTACTATTTTGATCACTTACTAGTGATTGGAATTTCTCTTTATTAATGGTAGAGTGCACATTCCTATGCTAAGCCCTTTTCAATGGTACATTTCATAGTTTATTGATTTTATAATTTCACACGTATTATATCTTTCTTTCTCAATGAATCAGTATTGTGGTAAAAAAAGCTCAGTGGATTTTCTCCGCTACTTGGTTTCCAGTTGAACGTACCTTCTTCAAGGCCACTCATTGACCCTTCCTTTATAAAGTTAGGTATTTCGTATCAGTCACTTTCAGTGGCGATGCGTGACATTTCCTAAACTGCTACCAAAACCAGATGTGAAAATTTTTAAAAAAAGATTTATTTTGAACCTCCCAAATATAAGTTTTTGCTTATTTTAGTTATTTTATTTAAACTATTTTTAAATTGAGGTAAACATTCCTGGACTGAGCATCTGGGGCACTTGATATACCTCATCGTCTTATGCTATGACCAATCCAAGCCGTCCGAAAAAACAGTCGACGTTTCTGAAAATGTTTAATCCTTTTTGGCAATAAATCTTAACAACTCCCTGTTATTTCGTTTATTGTCAGAGTCATCCCCTTCAAAATGATCGGTAATTCCTGTTTTTACAAAAAACATACGGTATCTAGAAGTATGCTGCCTAAAAGCTTGGTTAAGGCAACTTTCGATTCTTGTTTTTCCAAACTGAATTAAATTGGATCTCACATGTAACGGAGACATTTCATGTCTCCTCTTTAGAGCCCTAAAACTATTTAAATCGTTGACTCCGCTGCATTTCATTCTATATAAAACAGAAGACATCGCCAACAATACAATCTGTTTTTTTACAACCTCATAAACAAGAGTTTCCATATACCCACTTAATTTGAAATATCAAACTACGTTTCTTTATTCATTTTAAAAATCATCTAAAATAGGCGTTGGTCTTCCATTTTCAATGATCTCCTTTTTTTCTTAAAAATTATACAAGGAAAATGACTTTTCAAGTAGTTGATCGATTACCCAGCGACACTCATCCATGTTTAATTGCACGCATACTACAGCCGGTAACCAAAGCGGCTACTAACGAGTGACACGTGAGTAACCAAATAAAAAAATGGTAACAAGCCCATACAATAGTCGCAGCTCCCACGCACTAGGGCGACCGCGATCAGACACGAGCCGGTACCGACGGTCCCCGACAGACTACCAAGTGTATCCATAAATGAAAATGGTAACAACCGACAACCAAGTCGAGGCGAGTCAGCTTCATCGTAGACACTATAGGGCGCATTATTTTCGTGGGGCTAGTTTGCTATTTACTGAATTACTATTACATATAGCTGTTTTTAAACAAATAAATGAAATTATTTCACAGTACTTAGTCATAAAATATTTAATTTTAATATTTTTAACTGTTACCAATGGTAACAATGGTTACATGGACGCTTCGCCACTGGTCACTTTCCTCCTGAGATTGTGGTATGAACGCCATTTGCTTAATCTCCAGATTCTGGGATATAAGGTACCGATCACCAGTTAGTGGAGTAGTACTCCTTCATACAATTAGTTGTTCTGGTTTTGGTGCTACCCCTTCCATTTTCTTATGGGATTTTAATCTTCAGCGTGGGAGACATCACGGAGAACCACCATACACTCCTCCAGCTTTGCTTGTAGCTGTTTTGCCGGAAGCCACCCCTTCCCCTTAGCAAAAAACCCTGTACACATCAGTCGGAGCCTCTTTTCTTGCAGATGGGAATGATTTTTGCGATTTTCAAGCAACTGGGAATCTTATCCTCCTCCAAAGAGCTACTTGCTTTACAATATTTAAGCCAATGCCACCTTCACCAACAGAGTCAGATGACTTTAAGTCTCGAATCGTCTGTAGGATGTCTTATTCGCAGGCAGGATGGAGAAAGAAGGTATGGCAAATTTTTGATTGTAATGACATATTGCTTGGTATACTTAATTGACAAATATTCAATGCTATCTTTATTGAATATTCCTGACACTTTCACAGTTCGTGAAATAAAATGTCTGCCACCACTAGTATAATCTAATAAAATTCTGAACGTCCTCCTCCAAATATGTAGATCATGCAACATCGGCGCGGATAGCGTCGCCGGCAGCGCGTGCGAGACGCCGCTTGTAACGGCGGAAAGACGCGATCCGGTCCGACGCCGGGCGTTCGGGATGCTGTGCCGCCGCGACGCCGTGCCGCCGCGACGCTGCCGGCTGGCCGGAGCGGAGCACAGCGGTGGAGCGGCGACCCGACGATCTCGCAGGAGCGACGTCGGGGAAACGGGAACAACACCGGCCGACGCCGACGCCCGCGACGCTGACGTTTCGCCGCCGGCCCGTCCGAGCCGCCACACCTACATTTGCAGGATCGCTCTCGTGGAGGCTCCACTGCTGGCTGATGGATGCTCCATGCTCGATGATTGAGCCGCCGGCTCGATGGAAGCTACGGAATCGCAAGCAGGGATGGCAACTTTTCAGGAAATTGTTGCGGATTAAGTGGTTCAAGTGGACTGTATTTTTGATACAGGGTGTTTTCAAAGTTGAGTTATCTACTTTAACAGCTTGTAGAACTCGTCAAAAGAAGTTGATAAAATTGCATAATAAGAGATATAGTTTATATTATTATAAATTATTTAAAAACAAACATTATCAAGTTAAATGAATACCGTTTTTACAAGAACTGTTCAAAATTGTCCCGATTCGTCCGATTAATGCAAAATATCGCTCGGCGAATGCACGACTCTGCACAAGCTTTGAAAACAAGATCCTGATGTCCACGAATTATATCACAAGCATTTTCAGTGCGCTTTTGAAGTTCTTCCAGAGTATTTACTGCTCCACCATGATACACCAACTCTTTCAAATAGCCCCACAGAAGAAAATCTTAACGCGTTAAATCCGGGGAGCGAGCAGGCCAAGAAATAGGACCATTCCGCCCTATCCATCTATTCGGAAACTCATTATTTAAATGTTCATGAACCTCCTCGTATAAAATGTGGTGGAGCTCCATCATGTAGGAACAACATATTCTGTCTCACATTTCGAGGAGCACATCTTTTAAGGATTGTAGCAGATTGTGTCGAAGAACATTTAAATAAATTTCACCGGGCAGTCGAGGTGTAAACGAGTAGGGTCCAATAAGCATGTCATTTACCACGCCAGCCCAAACATTGAATGAAAACGTATATGGAAAATGAGTTCTTTTTACAGGACGCGGATTTTCTACTGCTCAAACATGATTGTTGCGGAAATTTTGCATTCCGTTCCGAGTAAATGTGGCCTCGTCTGTACACAAAATTAATTTCATTTCTGCCGAACCGTTCTTTTTTTTATACTCCAACTACCACGAAGATCTAATGCCTAAACAGCCATGGGGTGCCGTGGGGCTATAGAGGGATACAGGGGAAAGGGAGAACGCCACACGGACTTTGGCGATGGAACACCTGTGCATGCAACATGCACACATTCTGGCCCCGCCTACGAAATCCGCCGGGTGGTACCTCTGCATTCGAAGGTCAGAGACCGTCTACCACCTAATGACAATCACAACATAGCCAAAAGACAAATTTCTCTTGGGATGGGATTCGAACCCGCACAGCGCACGGTGACTGATCAGGAGACCGAAGAGTCTACCACTGTGGCCATCACTGTTGCTGTTCTAAAAGCCATTGACGAAACGCAACTCTTCTAGCATGATTTTCAGGTTGTAACGCTTGTATCCGGTGATAATGATAAGGATAATACTGTTCTTGTCGTAATGTCTTCCACACTTCACTATGAGAAACTTAAGCTTAAGCTGCTACGGCTCTAGTATTCATTGTTGGGTCTTCTTTTAAATATCATGTATCACGAAGTCTATTACTCGTAACTAAAGTTACAATCATCCGTGAGGTCGGATGATTTCTTGTAGGAAACCTTTCCGCATACAACCTGCATGCTGCGACTGCATTTTGTTGGTTAGTCTTACGTGGTCTACTAGTTCATTGTTTTCGTAAACATGAGTCATTTCTTCGCACAAAATAATCAGACAAACGAGGGTATAGGTGCTATTAAAAAACTGATACAACTGAACGAACCAAAGATACGCAAAACCATACAATAGCACAAATGTTTGCCAAATTTAGATAAACGATAAAAGTAGTCAACAAAAAATGATTTTACGGTGGTGGAGAATATCAAAAAAATCTGTGTAATAACATTCTTATTTTTTCAAATGTTTAAGCTTCTACTAATTAATTTATTATACAACTTATAGGTGTTTTTTGGCATTTTAACTCGTTTTGACGAGTCCTACAAGCAGTTAAAATACTCGTAAATGACTCAACTGTGGAAACATTATTCAGTATTTCAAATATTTTTGAGTAAACACCTTCTTAACTTATGTGTCGATTTAATGCAGTTAGCGGTCAGATTTTTATTGATTGCGTCTGGTGGCCACCTCAAAGCCTTCTAACAGTTCTTCTTCTCGTTCTGCGCATTTGCGGAAAGCTTCATTCTTCTCCAGTGGCGTAGGATTGTGAAGCCTCAAAAATCAGACGCGGGAATTTTGAAATGGTAGCGGATATATTCGCGATAAAATAATTTAGAGAATAGAAAACATCGATGTTTAAACATGGCATCGTGATAGCGATGATTTGGATATGTTTTGGCCATATCATTAAATTGACCATTTCATGAAATCTCATAGATCATAGCGAGGAAACGCGGACAGTACTATTTGCACACTTGTCGATTTTTTTATCTCTTATAGCTTTAATTTAAATTCTTTACACATGTCACAATACGTAAAATATGTTTACACACGTGAACAGTTCTAATGAGAGTTGCATTAGAATTAAAACAAAGGGAGTGCTATGTTCGCAAAAAATTACAAACAAAAACACCAGCACTCATACAGATATATCGCTAACATCACAAGTGTATGTCTTAAAAAATCCTCAAACGTGTAAAATGAGTTATTAATAAGAATTTTCTTGACTTGGACTTTAAAACCTTTAAGCCGAAGCGACTTTCAGCCGTCTGGAAGAACATTAAAAAAGTTGACCGCCCAAAAACCGGGTGCATCGTGAAACCTTTTTAGTCGCCATAGCCAATAAAGATGTACTAGATCAGTAGTCGCCAACCTTTACGTTGAGCTACTTTGATGATTTTGGAATAAACGGTGAACTACCTAGTCGTAAGCAATGTAAGCCAACTCAAATGAAATTAAACACAGTTGTATGCGACATACAAGTGCTTATTTTACTAATACTAATAAAATTAAATAAACTAATAACTAATACATACTACATAACTACTTCCATTCCTACTAATCGCAGGTGTTTGAAAAACAAAATTTTTCGCCAGCTACGATTTAACTAAAAATAAAAAAAGCAACGCACTATTTTAAACAAAAACATGCCCAGATAAAAAATGCTTGTTCAATGCGAAGCCTGACACTCAGACTCACTGACAATTTTTTTAATGTTTGGAGTATAATTTGATACTGTCATTGGAATAAAATTATCCAAATGTTCATTCACTTCATATTTGAAAAAGAAGATTTACACACCTAGGTTAAACTAAATAACGCTTTCACTTTCTTGGCAAAACGACATAAAACTGAATATCTATCTTTCCTTTCTGAAGGCCAGATACATTTTGTAACTGAGACTAATGATTTTGAAGCTAAATCATTTTGAAACGCAATCACATCCATTTCCGCTGCAGAGATGTCTTCGCTTAATTGAAGTTGCAAACTGTTGGATATGAATTTCCATGAAAGGTGAAACAACAAATTGTTCGACTATAGCAATTTTGTTGAAATCCTTGAAACAATTTTTGAAGTTATCGTTCAAGTTAGAGACTATGTCTACATTATATTTACTGCCATATGGTTCTAATAGACTTTGAGATATCTTTTCTGAAAAAACAGCAAAATTCCTGGTATCGCCATCGATTAAGTGTTGTTCCCAAAACTCAAGCTTTCTCATAAACGCTTTTATATCAGAATCCATTTCTGTTAGTTGTATTTCCCCTGACGTTCATTTAATTTTTCTGTAATATCCACAAGAAAACCAAAACCTCTAAGCCAGATGGAATTTTTCAGTTCCGAAATCGGTTCATCATGTTGTTTGAAAAGTTGAACTATGGCAGATATGGTATCATTAAAACGTTTCAGCACTCGTCCCCTACCTAAATATCGGACTTCACAGTGATGAAGTAGTTCGCCGTATTGACAGTTAATATCATCGGCCAAGGTTTTCAATAATCTTTTTTGTAACGCTTCTTGTTAGTCAAGATACAGAACTGTGTTTTGGAAGCATTAAGCTGTTGACTTGATAACTGCCAGGTCTCTCGTCAGAAAGGAAATCTTCTTCTCGGCAGAGATTGGCTTGGCACACTGAATTCTTGCATGTAGAGTGCTGTCATCAGCAAGGCTTATATGTAATAGGAAGAATGTTGCGAGTACGACCGATACCTGTCAAATTCCCGCAATGATATTTTTGGACCACCCATCTACAAAGAAAGCTTCTCTGGGAGGCCATAGAATGGAAGCTTTCGTAAAGGGGTAACCTAATAATAATATTTATTTACCCATACTACAAATAAAGCAGAGTGACTAAATAAATGTAAAACAGTGGGCCCAAAGAAGGCATTGCATGTACATGTACTAGAGATGTAACAAATATTCGCATTCGCGGATAATCCCATATTTTTGTGTGTTCGCAAAACGTTCGCAGAAATTTTAGGAATGAGAATGCAATTAGTAGATAATAGTAGGCTAATAAAAACAGAATCCATTCATTTCTCATGTTTTTTATTACAAGAAAAAGTAAGAACCTCGTAATCACATTATCAGTCTTCAGTTAATCATATGGTACTATTTATTTATTTACTTTGAAGCTTAACAATTAAATTTTCATAGAACTTATATTATAAGACAAAAAAATACAATGCAATGTAAACAAACAAAAACAAATTCTTATATTAAGGTTTTATCAGTTTTTACTTAAGTTTTTAATCCAACATCATCAACTTCTTGAACGAAATTAAAAATAATAATTAAAGAAATAAACTATAAATATTATCATTTTTATATGAATCTTAAGTAAACACTTTAAACAAACAAAAATTAAGTTATTCATTTTACTTTAATAAAGCTTAAAAATTAAATTCTCGTTAGAACTTGTACCACAAAAACTAAATACAATTGAAACAAGCAAAAACCAATAATTCTTCTATGAAACTTTCATCAGTCTTTAACTTAATGCTTAGATAATCATCATCTTGAATAAAACTAAAAAACATAATGCATAATCAAGCCAAAACTATATTCTTCTACAATGAACTATAAATATAGTCTAAACAAACAAAAAAATGATAGACTCTCAAGACAAAAATATTCACATTCGCATTTATGCACTTATTCATCACCTTGCTGATAACTGGCTGCTATAAACAAATATCTCATCCTCGAAGCAGTCAAGTAACCATTCCGTTAAGTGCAGACTAAGACTTCACGAACGTACAGACAATATATTAAAGAAACATTTTTACCGAACTTAAGCTGTTGATTACTTAAGGCCCAATTTCACCAACAACAGTCCGTTATTCTCCACCTATAGGGTAACAGACCGTCAGATACAGCGAATGAGCGTCAAGTTTCAATCAACAAATTTTAGCAACCAATAGCTATGAAATGTTGAAAACAAAATAGTGTCAAAGTATGAGATGACAACTTGTCATTGAAACATTACCAGCTTAGTGAATATTAAGAAATTACATATAATTCAGTCAAAATTTTAAGAAATGTTTGATTTTTTAATTAGATTCATGTTTTAATTACTATTGTTGATTTTTTATTAATATGTGATACTGGGTGTTTTTTCCTATAAACCTCTTGCAGATAGCCATTAAGCACCTACTTTATGACAGGCTCTACAAAAAGATATTGCTAGTTTCCAAACATTCATTCATTTACTTGCCGTTCATCAGAACCACTATGGCACCTTAGATTGATATTACCACAAAACCATTCAGTTTTTTTGATATCCATAAATCCATAAAGTTGAATATTTTTCGTTGTTCAGGAACTGAACGAACATCCACACTATATTCACAGCGATTAAGAAATTCTCAAATATATGCCTTAAAGCTACCAGCAAACCTATAAAACCTGCAAACAAAACTACAAATTTGCCATATTTTTCTTTTTTCACGAGTACACATTCTAGTTTATATTTATATTAGACGTTATTTGAATACAGGTGATTATTGCATTTCAAGGAGTGACACAGTGTAGGATCTGTCAACTCTTGGTACCAGTGACAAAACATATATACTCTGAAGGTTTAATTCCATGCTATTCAATCACAACACGGTGACTTGTGCATTAATATTTCGTTTAACCCTCCTGGTCCCAGTGGAGTAAGTCCCGCCAACTGTTGAAATATACTCTATTATGCTTTATAAGACTATTCGTGAAATTTTTCCCAAAATCATTGCACAACACTTGAAAAAATGCAAATGAAAATTTAAAATTATTTCCATGACGCCGCAAAATAGCTCCGTCGGTAACTTGGGTAATACATCTTGACAGTAGGGATGTTCGATAGGATCCTATATTTAGAAGTATCAATACATTTCACGAGTATCGTCATCTTTCGATCCGGACTGTGTCAGAAAGAGTGACTGCCATTTGGCTGCGACATTACCCTGCCAAATCAGACATATCTTTCATCATTTTCAAAGAAATTGTACAAAATCATCAAATTTGTGAAGTTAGCGAGTTCACTTCATACGCTCTTACCAGACATGCACAAATCATCAGTTGCTGCCGTGATATTCATCCCGACCACTGCATCCCCACGGCTAGGCGACCTGTATGTTAAATTTGTATTGATAGGGCAGCGGGTTATGCTATAAATCATATGTCACAGTGTTTGTGCACTGATTGCAACGGTTAGATGATACCAAAAATATTTTCATAAATAGAAGATCTTTCCCATTCCGGATCGAACAATCTACCAAAGATGCCTATAATCATGATACCTAGTAAATTTTCACGAAAAAAATTCAAAACCCGCAAATGTAGAAGATTCATTTCGCACCCTCCATCACGGGACGTGATCGACGTTAGACTTGGCAACCCTGCGAATGTCAGATAGATATCCCCGCCAGTCAAAAAAGAAAAATAGACAAACAATAAACATTACTAGTTTTTTTGATTTTTGGACTTAAAAGCTATTATATGTGAAACATTTTTCATAATTTTTTGTCTATGTCCATAGTAATTGCATTATGCATCAGGGCGATGTAGGGATTGACACGTCTTACACATATTATCTGTGTTCTAGGATGGAGAGGACATAATGTTTTTATTGCTTTGAAGAAATTCGTTGACCCATAAATTAATAAATGATTATGACGTCAAGAAAGATGAGGAATTGGATGGAATGTATTTTATATTCTATTTTCTTGCAAAATACAGACAAATCCACACTATTCAACAGGTATGTAATAATAACTTTCAGTATATTGAAGTTGGTAAATTCGAGAGTGCCATGCATTAACAAACATCCAAATCTGCTGCCAAGTTTAACAGCTAGAAAATCGCACTATTATTTGCCGCATTCCCATTCGCTGAGGGGGATAACGGATTGTTAAATGTAAACCTATAACATATATCAAAATACATGAAGGTTGTCCTGTCTTTTCTGCACAAAAGCATCATGCTGGAATCTGAAAGTGGTCTTGTTTATAATACAGTCAAATTTTCACGATTTCATTCGATATTTCAATAGAAATCACTGATATTCAGAGACCTTTGACAGCTTCCGTCAAATTGCATTTCGATGAGGTCTTTTTCTATTGGTCAAATATTAATGTTGGTGAAATTGGCCCTTAAGTGGTGCAAAAATCAGTTCTGAGCTTTTGTTACTGTAAGGGTTGGAATCCTCTTAAGGACATACAAGGACATCATGTACCAATTCAACACCCCTATTCATTTTGAGAAAATGGCAAAGCATAATTTTGACTGAATAATTTTCGATGTTTGGTTGAATCCTGAATCCCTTCAACTTTATTTGACCTACATATACGTATTACGAGGTCATTATCGATATTTCATACACGTTTGAATAATCGTTATAATAATAAACAATATAATTTTATCCGTTCATTATATTTAGGATGGAAGTTTTAATACAAATTTGATGATATATTTCAACTGGATAAATAATAACCAAAACTCATAGCTCCGTATGCATGGATTCATTCCTGGACAAATTAAACAAATAATTTCAAAATGTTGCTCTAACCGTATTGGCTTTTCTGATAATCACTCGGTGTAATGCAAATGCATTCGGTGCTTGCGAAGTAGTCGTTCAATTAAATTGTCGTTTTCCCACAGTTCGCCATGAAATACACCGTAACAGGATATTAGCAAGTCTGGGAGAGCATCTCGATACGGATTTAAGGTGTACATTTTCTGGAAAATCATGGAAGAAAAATATGATCAAAGACAGTCAGGAATTTCCAGTAACCCGTTTTTATGGCTACTACGACTCATACGTAATTGACATTGAAATGTAACATATCTGATAATTTGCTAAGACGAGCGGCAACACTGTAGATAATTCGACGCAATGTATGCATCTTGAAACGTACGTGATAGTGTGTGATATAGAAGATGCTACTTTCGTCGATACATTTGTTTTCCGCTCATTTTCAAATATTCCAATTCAGCAAGAAGCCTGGGACAATTAAGCTGTCAAAATAATGGGATAAATAATAACAATCAACAACAGTAAATTCAGCGATAGAATAAAGTCCATATTCGCTAGTAGTAAGCAGTAATCATCGGTAATATTTAAAAATGGATAAAGGATTTGAAATCAGTGACAAGTACAGGGTGTTTCAGTTTATTGTTGCGTAACTTTAAGATTCGATAGAAGTTTTAAAATTACTGCATAAAGTCTATATAAACATGGGTCGAAAAATGCGTGGCTTCCGAAATACAGGGTGTTTAAATTTACTTTCTAAAATAGTTTTTTTTAAATATTTCGAACAATATTTGTTTTATAACAGTGAAAATTGGTATACAAGGGTTTTTTGGTACGACAAAACGAACCTGTAGTGTATTAAAATGACCGAACATTTTTTCTTGGTGCAATTTTTTGCTTTTCGAATAAAAAAACTGATTCTTCGCACTTTTCAACATCAAAAAGCTCTCTTATGAATCTTCGTTATAGTTAGCCGTTTTTGGGATATTTCGATTTTTAAGGTTCGATGCATTTTTAATTATTTATCATACAATAACGTTAAAAAGTCAGTATCTCGATAATTTTTAGAAGTAGGCTGTGCCTGCAAATATTTTTGAAATTGAAAGCAGAATAAGGTTAAACGTCAATTAGTTGACGGTTAGTTTTGTTGTCTGTTGAAACCTGAAACGTTTTTTTGCAATTGTGTATGCACGAAATTTAGTTTCTTTTACCTGTTTTTTTTTTGTAAGTTTTATAAAAATGCCATTTTTATTCTCCAATCAAGAGTTAGCGGTTATTCATTTTGTGGATGGCTTTGTAAATGGAACCACAGCAGAAGCAGCCAGAGAATACCCACAAAGATTTCCAAACAGACGACATCCAACCCGCTCAGCATTTGTAAGAGTGCATCGCCAAATAATTGAAAATGGTTTTGGATATCTCCAAAGGGATCAATACATAAATGTTTGTCAGCGCAGATTTACCCGTGTGATTCTGCGTGAGTTTGATAGAGATCCGACCACAAGTGTTAGGAGAGTTTCTGGTACGTTGGGAATTTCAGCAAGCCATGTTCACCGTGTTCTTAGAAATGGCCATAGACGTCCTTACCATTTGCAACCTGTGCAAGGACTACAGCCAGGGGACGGAGAACGAAGAATCACATTTTGTCAGTGGATTCTTGATAGAACTGATAATAATTTATGGACCGATGAGTCATGCTTCACTAGACGTGCTGTGGTAAATTTTCATAATCAACATATTTGGTCTCATGAAAATCCGCATGCAGTTCGAGAAAGAAATTTTCAGCATGAATTTAGTGTGAACGTGTGGATTGGTATCTACCGTAATCGACTATTTGGACCCTACCTTTTGCCTGCAAGGTTAAATGCTGCGACCTTCTTGGAATTTGGCCTGGTTCCAGCTTGATGGTTGTCCAGCTCATTATTCGAGAATAGTTATAAACTGGCTGGACGAAAATTATCCAGAAAGATGGATCGGCCGTGGAGGACCAGTCGCCTGGCATTTTCGTGAGAGATGGCAATGTAAACACGTGTGTTATGAGCTCCTGCTAAAATTCCAATTTTGTATGGTTAAAGTTAACAGTAAATTTTCAAAAAGTGTATCACAGTATTGTTACTCATATGGTGACGTGTTGTAGTTGTTTGATTTGGTGGAAATAGGTGGTTTGCGAGATAGTATCCAGTCAATTGCAATTTGAACTGCTGGTTAGCATTTTATTTTTGTACCGTATCGATAAATCCCTGGTCATGGCGACTAGAAGCCGTACGGGTTGTAACACAAATGGATGTGAAAGTACAAATAATACTGAACAGCTTATAACTAAGGTATGTGCCACATTTACTTCCCAGTTAGAAGAGAAATTCGATGTAAAGTTTGAGAAAATCCATGACAGACTTTCTGAGATGTCTAGAGCTCTAGGTACACTAAGATCTGACTGTATTGAAAATACCAAAAAGATACAAAACCTCGAGCCCAAAGTTGATCACTTAGAGCAGTTGCAGAAACGAAGGTCCGTTAGAATACTAGGCTTGTGAGAAGCTGAAAATGAAAACCCTGTGGAGACTCTTATCGATTTTCTTGACGAGTATTTAAACGTTAGCTGTGAAAGTAGGGATGTTGATGCTGTATTCAGAGTTAAGGGCACGGAACGAAACTCTGGACCTCGTGTGTTGTTAGTAATATTTACTACGTTATTGCTAAAACAATCTGTGATGTCCGCTAACAAGGCTAAGCTGAAAGGCAGTAAAATTCTTGTCTATGAGGATCTATCCAAGGAGGCTTATCAGTTGCTACGCTTGGCGAAAGAGAAGTATGGTCCAAGGAATGTTTGGTCGTCATCTGGCAAAGTGTTTGTTAAGTGTGGTGACACCAAAAAGTGTATTTCCAGCCTTGATGATATTGTGTGACCCTTTTTTCGTTTACTTTTGTATCACTTTATGCCTTGTAACGCAGTTAAGCTTGGTTTATTATTATTTTTGGATTTTAATAATTTGTTATGAATTTATTGATATAACGGTGAATTGCTTTCATTTCGTGATCTTTATCGATGTGGAACATGAAATTCTAGTACCTTTCATTCTTTGCTCTCACAGTTTTGCTAAGAAATGTTTTTGTGTACTGGGTATTTTTTTTTCTTTTTTTTTTGTACATTTTTATGTAGATATTTTGTATTTTCTGGATATATTTCATTTCTGTAAATGGCGCCAGCAAGAGCTACATTTGTAATTTCTTATGTTTCATTCATTTCGTACATTCCCGATATTTCATACATTACACATATACAACTTTTTGAGAATATTCGGGGCTCACCATGATGAACACATTAACACGCCAATATCAGAAGGAAAATGTTTTTCGTTTGCTCATTTTAACGTTCGTTCTCTTTTTACAGGGTTTGACTCTTTTTCGGAATTCATATGTGCTTCCAACTATTCTGTGGTTGGACTTTCAGAAACATGGTTAGACCTATCTGTCGATGCTGACACTTTTAAACTGCCAGGCTACAATTTGGTGAGAAAGGATCGTGGTACTAGAGGTGGCGGGGTGGCGTTTTATATTAAAAATTGCTTATCATTTTCTGTAGTTGACTCATCAATCTCACCCGACTTGGAACAGTTGTGGATAAAACTAAAAATTAGTAATAAATCGGTTTGTTTTGGCACATTATATCGTCCTCCTAATTCTAATGTCAATAACTTTTTCAACGAGCTTGAAAATGCGATTACCTATGTCAAGTCAGAATTTGATGAAACACTTTTCGGTGGCGATCTTAATATTGACCTTAGCAAAGCCAGCAACATAGCCGCCCAACTTGTGGAATTTTTAGATGAATATGAACTGTCTCAGATTATAGATTCAAGCACTCGTCCAGCCAGTGGTAGTATACTAGACTTAATTGTTACTTCAAATGTTAACATAGTTACATCTCATTCTGTTATTAACATGGATGACATTTCCGATCATTCCTTAGTTGAATGTAATACGGTTTTCGTTGCTGATAGGTTCGTTCCTATTTTTAGAACATACCGTGACTTTTCTAAATTTGATTACGATTATTTTGTTCATGACCTACTGCAGATAAACTGGCAAGCAATTTATCATATGCAAAATATTGATGACATTATTTCATTTTGGGATATTAATATCTCTAACGTCTTTGATTGGCATGCTCCGTATAAAACTGCTAGAATCACTAAGAGACCAGCTCCTTGGTGGACAGATAACTTAAAATTGATGAAACAGCTTAAGAAAAAAGCTTTTTTAAGGTATAAGAGGTATAAGACTCAGGAGACGCTGCAATATTATAAGAATTTAAGAAATTTGCTCAACTTCTCAATACAGTCTGAAAAGAAAGCATTTTTACAGTCAAAATCAAAATTATCTTCTAAGGAATTTTGGAAAGCTATGGACTATCTCAATATCCGAAACAGTCACTCTGACATTAATGGTCTGCAGTACGACCCAGATGAACTTAACAACTTCTTCATTGATGGTGTTCCTTCCACTAGTATCTCATCGGGCGTTGACGCAAGTCAATATGTATCTGATCGTAATATTAACAATGAATTTTCATTCCGTTTGGTGAGTGATGAAGATATTGAGCGCGTATTAATGTCAATAAAATCTAATTCATCTGGTACTGACAAGATTGACCTCAAGATGATTCAACTAGTTTTTCCTTATCTAAGTAACATAATTACTTATATTGTTAATTTTTGCCTTGCTAACAACACTTTTCCGTCCAGCTGGAAATACTCTAGAGTTATTCCTATCCCAAAGATCGGTAATCCAAAAGAATTTTCTCATTTTCGCCCTATAAGTATTCTACCTACCTTTTCGAAAATATTGGAAAAAATCGTAGCTTTCCAACTAAAAACATTTATTACATCTAATAATATACTTCCTGTCACACAATCGGGCTTTCGCTCTGGCCATAGTACTACAACCGCACTTGCAACCGTTACAGATGACTTATTCAGAGCATGTGACAATAAGTTGTATAGTTGCTTGATTTTGCTCGATTTCAGTAAAGCTTTTGATACAATAGATCATTCAATCTTATGTTTGAAACTTAAATCTCTGGGACTAAGCAATATGGCTGTAGATTTCTTTATTAGCTACCTGTTAGGCAGATCTCAGTGCACAGAATTTAATGGGCACATATCTCAATTTCGTAGTATTACCAGAGGTGTGCCACAGGGTAGTATTTTAGGACCTTTGTTGTTTTCACTGTATACGTCAGATTTGAAAAGTCAGTTGGAATTTTGCAGTACACATCAATATGCAGATGATACACAATTGTATTACTCTTTTAAACTTGATGATGCTTATGTTGCCTGCATGCGTATCAATTCCGATCTTGAGTACTTATCTAGATATGTAAGAGCCCACAGCCTCGTATTAAATGAAAATAAAACTGAATTGCTTATTTTTGGATCAAGACCGTGTGAGGTTACTGACAATCAGAATTTTAGAATCTGCATTAACCCTTAACCGGAAAGGTGCCGTCTGTGAGACTGAGGCGTTTCTATACCTGAGCGTATCTTTTTTTATTGCACCTCTAACAGACCTAAAAACCCATCTAATCCATAAGCTATTAGTGACCATCGCCCACCCCCATTCACACGAGTCTAGCCAAAACGTGCCTTAAAATATGGACCAATTTTAGTTTGTTGCAGTCTGTCAGACGGCACGTTTCCGTTGACCAGGACCAGGAACAACATATTGGTAAGATGACTTGAAACTCTTGATTTTTCGAAAACAAGAGTTTCAAGAGAAACTAGCAGACCCTCTATCGATGATCGCTTAACGACATCGATAGAATGTGCGAGGTAAAGGGAACCAACCCGGCGTTCCCAGAGACTGAAACACATGAGGAGACGTTGTAGCAGACCGCAGGTCACGCACAACACATGGCCTACCGAGACGCTGATGAGTCGGGCCACGCGGAGGTTTAGGGTTTAGTGGGTATTAGGTGATCTCTTCAAGACCCTGGAGCCCCACACACGTCGTAGCTCGTGCTATGGTATGGTGCGTAAATGCATTCCCCCCTCGTTAAAAAAAAAAAAAAAAAAAAAAAAAAAAACGTTTCCGTTCCCGTTTGCTATTTGTGTTGCATAGGTGCGTTTGCGAGTATGGCGGGACCTTCTAAACGTGTACGATACGATGATCCGGAGTTCGAAGAAACCGTTCTAAAATGGTTTGAGGATGAAGGAAGTGACCTTAGTGATATAGACAGTGCCTCAGAAGACGAATACATGGAATCAGATCATACAAGTGATAGTGAGTTATCAGAAGACGGAGCCGAAGGAAATGAAGAGGATTTACCAGCTCAGAATTATTTCTATGGAAAAAATCGTCATAGGTGGAATATTTCGGAAGTTGTACCATCATCACGTACAAGGAAGCACAATATAGTCATTAAAGTACCAACTCTAAGAGGAAATGCTCATGAATATGGAGAAGAAGCAGCTCAGTTGACGGTTTGGCAGCTTTTGTTCACTGACGACATGTTGGTACATATCGTTAAGTGGACCAATCACAAGCTCAAAGAAATGCGAAAGAGATACAAAAATCAAACCAGCAACCTAAACGACACTGATTTAGTCGAAATAAAGGCACTATTGGGTCTCTTAGTATATACATCGGTGTTCAACAGCAACCACGAGAACATTGAAACACTTTTTGCCACTGATGGCTCTGGAAGAGATATATTCAGAGCTGTCATGAACATAAAACGATTTGGTATTCTCCTGTCAGCCTTAAGGTTTGATAACCCAGATGACAGGAATGAAAGAAAGAAGCTAGATCCAGTAGCACCAATATCTTTCATTTTTAATAGTTTTATAAAGAACTGTCAAGATGTGTACGGAGTTGGCCAGTCTGTCACTGTCGATGAAATGCTCGTGAGTTTCAGAGGAAGATGTCGATTTAAAATGTATATGCCTGCGAAACCTTGCAAATATGGCATAAAAATTATGGCATTGACGGATGCAAGGAATAGCTACCTCTATAACGCATATATATATACTGCGGTAAAGATTCCGATAGTTTCGAACTTCCTGAGGAACACAAGCGGTATTCCAAACCCACACAATCAGTTCTACGTCTCGCGAAGCCTCTGTTTGGAACTAATCGCAACATTACAGCGGACAACTGGTTTACGTCAATAGAATTAATGGATGTCCTATTGAAGAACAAACTGACCTATGTGGGTACAATGAAGAAAAATAAAAGAGAAATTCCTCCGGCATTTTTACCCAACAAACCAAGAGAAGTCGGATCAACAATGTACGGATTTCGAGAAGATTCCACTATTGTGTCTCATGTAAGCAAAAAAAATAAAGCCACAATACTCATATCTTCTATGCACCACAGAAAATATTGTGATCCGGAAACACAGAAACCGGAAATAATAGCCTATTACAATGCTAATAAAGGTGGAGTTGATTCTCTTGATGAAAAATGTTCGAAGAGTACCTCAAGTCGCCGTTCGCGTAGGTGGCCACTGGTTATTTTCTACCGACTATTGGATATATCGGTAGTGAACTCGTATATTTTACACCAGTGCTATAAGAAAAATGAATTGCAGAAGGAAAAATCGGTATTTGCTAAGATGTTGGCCGCTAACCTGGTCCGTGAGCATATGGAAAAGCGACTAGAGAGTCCCCGTTTACCTCGGGATTTGCGACTTACGATAAATCGCATCCTTGGCAAATGTGAACATCCAGCAACAGAAGCTGAAAATTTGGTTTTGGAAAAAAGGAAAGCCTGCTTTTTATGTCACCGAACGACCCATCGGATGACCAAATTTTTGTGTGTACAATGTAGGAAGCCTGTATGTCTTCAATGCTCCATACCCAAATGTATTAGCTGCATAAATATAGGCAATGTTTGAGGCTTGCAGTGAATTTTGATTGTGTTCTTTTTGTATTTATTGACTATAATATACTTTCCTTGTTCATTACTTAACTAGAAAATAGAAAAATATTGAGACTTTTCCATAGTTTTAATTTAGTTTCTGAATGTTGCAACAACAGCGTTATTTTTGTATGGTTTTAGCATAGTTAATAAAAATGTTTCTTTTATGTTCTTGTATCATTTTGAAATGAGCATTTTACATATTAAACACATAAAATAAACATCCAGTATCAGTTTCAGCGAAGTTATTGCTTGCTTTTCGCCTTACTCTAATTTTTTGAACATCTTGAAGTTCGCAGTCTGAGAGACGGCATGTTTCCTTTTGTGTTCCAAAAATTCACGTTTCCTGTTAAGGGTTAATAACACTGTATTGCAAGCAAGCAACCAATGTAAAAATCTGGGATTATATATGGATAATACTCTTAAATTTGTTCCCCACGTTAAGCATCTCTTACAAAAAGCTTATGCTAAATTAAGGACTTTTTATCTTCACAAGAATGCTCTCTCTACTGAAGTCAGGCTGAATCTATGCGATTCGTTGATATTGTCTTCCTTGTCATATGCTGATATTGTATACTGGCCTGCTCTCACTACTAGAGACAAACGTTCTATTCAAAAAATTCAGAACTCATGCATCAAATTTTCGTACGGTTTGAAAAAATATGACCACTTCAGTGACGAATTTCGAGCCTCTGGCTGGTTCAACATGCATGAGCGCTTTTTGATACATCTTGCTTGCTTAACTTACAATATTAACAAAACCCAGCTGCCACTTTACCTATATACCAAACTTGTTAAGAGATCGGATCTTCATGATAGGGAAACTCGTTCTTGTAATCTCTATGATGTTCCGTTACATAGTACTGAACAGTTTAAAAACTCATTTACTTATGTTGCATCTACCATGTATAACTCATTGCCAGATGCAGTAAAAGATTCGATCTCACTTAGCAGCTTCCGAAATAGAGTCAAATCCCATGTGAAAAGAGCACAATAGTTAGTTTTATTTTTGTTGTATTAATTACACCCATCATTATTCGCTCATTATCATCTAATTGTTAGTATTGTATTATTTACGGGGGTTGCATGGAAGAGCAACTATGTTGAATGCCGCCTCCCTCATCAAATGAGTTTTTTCTTTGTTTGTTACAATTTATCTAAAAAATAAAGACATATTATTATTATTATTATTATTATTATCCCCTGACCTAAATCCATTAGATTTATTTGTGTGGGGATTTCTAAAAGAAAAAGTGTTCCAGACTCCCGTAACCACTAGAGATATGCTAATAAACAGAATCAGGAATGCATGCGATGAAATAAGGCCTTATTTGAATAATGCTATACCACGTTCGATCATTCGTAGATGTGAATTGTGTATTGAACAATTGGCTTCGCATTTCGAGCAACTACTTTAGATTTTGTATGTTTATCCTAACTATCCAATAGCATTTTAGTTGTAAATAATTAATTTAATTTGTTAAAAATAATATTGCAAAATTAAACAAATTAATATTCTGTTTTTTGTGTTTATTTGGAATTAGGAATTATTGCTGTGTTTAAAAACACAATCCAAACGATCATCTTAATTACTTGTAATGTCCAAATCGAAAATGTAAAAAAAAATATTTTTCCAATAAATAATTAAAAATGCATCGAACCTTAAAAATCGAAATATCTCAAAAACGGCTAACTGTAACGAAAACTCACAAGAGAGCTTTTTTATGCAGAAATGTGCGAAGAATCAGTTTTTTTGTTCAAAAAGCAAAAAAATTGCACTAAGAAAATTTTTCGGTCATCTTAATACACTACAGGTTCAGTAGAGAGCGCCCTCTAGCGGCTACAGTAAATCTATGCCCATGGTTCGTTTTGTCGTACCAAAAAACCCTTGTGTACCAATTTTCACTGTTATACATCAAAGATTGTTCGAAATATTTAAAAGAAACCTATTTTAAAAAGTAAATTTAAACACCCTGTATATGCTCAACAAGCCAAATCACGTACACACCACGTTCACGGTCAGTAATAAAATTATATTGCCTTTAGTACTGTTGGTCACCAAGATTTTATGTTAGTCTTGACGTGATATTGCTGAAATTACTAGCATGAGTTACAGCTGACTTGGAGGGATTAATGCTTTCGTATATCACCATGAAAGCGCAATGAACAGCTGTCCATATTTTGACATTTCATGCGTCCGACGACACCGCTACTACTATTCGTCAATTGTTTATCTGGGCGGTCCGTAGGACCTTTGCCCATTAGTGACTGTCTAATGTGCGTTAGTCGAATCTGTCAGTCCTGGTTGGCCAGAAACCAGACAATGTCAAGGGAAAAGAGGAAGGAAAGGAGAAGAAAAAAGGAGAAGAGCAAAGAAAAGCAGAAGGGTTTAGTTTAAAAGGCTTTTTGACTTGGTACACGGATTAATTTTGAGGTGAACTAAACAAATTTTGATTCGTTTTTGTTAGAATATGATTTTAAGTTTACTAAAAGTTTGGGCTAATTTTTTATTACAGTGCGCGCCGTGGCCTTGAATGTTTACGAACTTGCTCCACCGTGTAGTCCACTGAGTCACGCAACAGATGGTTGCTGTGCGATTCCGCTTGACTATAACCTCGCGGAACCTGAAGCTTGACATAATTCCTCAAGTAAGGGCGACACCGCAGTTTCAGTTGCTTTTGGAAGTGGCTGACGCCACATTCAGCCCAACCGTTTTAGGATTTGTGCTGCTTCAGTGCATATATGCAGTAGGGCGCATGCATTTTTTGAGTTATCAAGTTGTACAGATAGGTTGAGCCAAGATCGCTTTATCTTCAGTCGTATTAGTAGATAATTGATTGAATTTGAAGAAAAACATGGATAACCAGAATATACTTGTCTGGGATGTAGTATCAAGAAAATTGGTTATTGGCACAGATAAGTTGAGCTTGATATTTCAATGTCATATAATATATATTGATATTATCAAAACACTGTCAAAGACTACAGCCGTATAACGCTACCGCTGACAATTTACCGCATTCGCTCAAACAGCTCTCGCAGCGGCTATTTCTGCGATATATACAAGCAATGTAAACTACACCGACGTTAATCCTGTAAAGGGAACTATTTAACGTACTGTAAAATTAAATGAACCTTGATGTATTCCAATCACCGGCATATAATTATCCCCGACGTGGTAGGTGTGTGGCAAATAGGCGCTTCGAGCAAACTCATTAAATACTCTTTTCTGAAAGCATTTTGGGTTATTTCCGGAGATACATAAAAAGAAGGGTTCAACAACACGAGTTTCTATGAAATTATAACATTGATTCAAAGTGCTTAAAATTATTCAGATTCAATGAGCCGTATTCATAAAAGAGTAGCATATCCTCGGAAGCATAAGGTAAAAGTATACTAGTATACTTATACTCGCTAGGATATCCTCCAAGAAGAAGTGAAAGGTTGACTGGTATTTGTATCTTGAGCGACATGTCCTGACTTGTTCCAGCTTGTTGTTGACGTGGGAGTTCGTTCACTCAGCATCACTGACAGTTGTACTCCAGAGCTTACACAGACCGTTCCGTATTTTCACTGGACATAGTTTTTCATCAAATTAATAACCATGTCATCCTCAAGTGATGAGGAAACTCTAGAAAATAATGGCAGTTCATCGCAGATGAAATTGCCGTTGCTCCCATTATTTTGCAAAAGTCACAAGTTCCAAAAATAAAAATGAGAAAGGACGATGCCTTGAAGAAGATGTTGAAAAAATACGATTCAACGTTCGGTAAGCTATTAGATGCTAAAGGCTTATTTAAAAAAATCAACAACATGAAATCAAATTTGGAGAAAGAAACAGATCTAAAAAAAACTGGTAATAAAGCAATAAAATTGTTAGATTGGGAAAGAAAGTTGCTGAAAGCTATGGAAAGTGACTGCAATCCTACAATTGGGAAAATTAGATGTGCCATTAAGGGTGGTAGTGTTCAAGAGGAAGGAAGTGAACTAGCAGTTACGAGTAGTATTACAACGCCAGCAATTCAGAAGACAATGCCACCAAAAAGAAAATTAGCAACAGAGAAATACAAAACTGAGGAAACCAAAGGGTTCACTTACGAAAGAACTGCAACGTCTAGTGCTATCACAGCAGTACCAAACAAGTATTTTACAACAAAAGTATTATAAAACGAAATTAGAAATAATGCAGCGTCAGAAGCCACCTGTAACTTATGATGTTCACGAAAATAAAACTTATAACTTATAAATACACTTTAATCAGTAAACCTATTTATTATAATACTTCTTCTTATTTGTTGACCTAGTTGGCGGGGAGGAAGTTCATCATTCTCATGATTTCCTTCATCTTCATCTGGGTCTTGTTCAACTAACTTAAAGTCAGGATCGCCCAAGCTCTTCGCAATATTATGGAGTACAATACAAGCAATAATTATTTTTGGCACATTTTCCAACTTTACGCGGAAAACATACTGTAGGATAGGAAACCGGCGTTTCAGTTCGCCGAAACAGCGTTCAATTATAACTCGTTCTCGTTTTAAAAGCTTATTATAGTTTATTTTTGCACCTGGAGTAGGATTTCTGAAGGGAGTCATAAGGCATGGCTCAATACCATGACCGTCATCGCCAAGTAGTACAACATGTGCTTTATTTATCAGTTGTGATCTAGTCTGTGAATTTCTCCATATTCTGGAATCATGCACTGATCCAAGCCAACTGACATTAACACTTGTGAATATCTCTCTGGCATCACAAGTGACTTGCGCATTTAAAGTAGGTTTCCCTTTTCGGTTGGTATACTCATCTCCATGGCGATTTGGTTTCAGGATTCCTATATGTGTACAATCAATTACTGTCGGAAATTTATACATGCTTTGCCATATCCGCTTGGCCTCCATCAGTTCATGGTTGGTAGTTGGAAACTTGATCCATTCGTTCAACTGTGCAACTGTGCTGTTTACAACTCTGTCCACAGTCCGAGATACCGTTGCTTGACTAACACCAAGTTCCTGTCCAATACCTCTTTGATATCCAGAGTCACCGAGATAGCATAGACATATCTTCATTTTATGAATACATGAAAGTACTCCTCGAGTTTCCTCATTCTCAACTGAAAATCTGTCCGTAAGCCATTGTACATTTGCTTCGTCGAACCGATATAATTTTCATGATCAAGTGCAGGTAAACGAGGTTTGTACGTTTTAACATCCCTAACATCCACAATTTCCGCCATCATCGTTTCACCACCTTTCGTTACGAAGTTGAGTCTGCTACTGACCACACTCAGAATTTTTGAGGGATATGCTTCCTATGTCAAGTATAAGGTGAAGATTATGAATATCCTTTTACTTATGCCACTGCTTTGAAGGATATGCTTATACTCAAAAAGCAAAATCATTTACTTCAAATTATTATAAATACCATCTGGAGGATTTCCTTCAAAATTTGCAAGTACAAGGATATCCTATGCTATGGCTCAATGTTTCGAAGAAATGTAGCTCTTACAATTAAGACAACGACCTCAGTTCAGAGAAATATGTCTTAAGCCGCGTACATGCCGAGACGCCAAGGCACATGTGATTACATATTTAGAGGTGTTCGAATCGGTGTTAGCGTTCGATTGCGTTCGCTCCTTGATCGGTACATCAAAAGGAGGTTTGATTTGGTATCGACAGGATCTGTAGCGCTCCTTGTATTTGGTCGTTTGTCTGCATTCGACGAGAGGAGACCCGTCGCTCGACATTCGGAACCAACTTAACTCTACGCGTTCCATATCTATACTAAATTTAGGTCTAGACGACGTGTAGACGGGCGCATACTAATATCTTCCATCAACAAGCGGCAAAGTCACATGACTGTGCTTGCATTCGTTTGCCCAGCGTTGGATTTTCTATTTGTACGCAGCTTTAGAAACGATCCTTAATACAGTATAGTTACCCTTGAACCCTTTTTGTGATGTAGGTGTACTAACCACGATATGAAATCCATAAACAATGACACATTTCGGTGTGATATGAGTTATAAGCTCATCATTTTTTTTATTTTGCATGAATAAAGATGATCTCTGTTCACAAACGCTGAAAAAATGGTGAATGCGGCATTGTGAATCTACCTAGCCCATTCACCATTACCATCAGTCAATCGGTAAACAATAGTGTAGTTATTTTAAAATGACAGGCGTTTACTTCACTGCACTACTACAGTACAGAATCGATATCTGCAGTTGTTTCCTTCAGTTCTTGTTACTGTTACTTACATGATCAACGGTGGCTAATCAAAATTAATTACTCGAAAACGCAGGCTCTGGATTGTACTAAAACACGTAGCGGCGCCCCGGCTGAGGTTTCAGAGAATGGAGCTCGCATACCATGGGGAAATTCTGCTAAGTATCTCGGTGTCACTCTTGACAGGGGGATGATCTGGCAGAATCACACTGAAGCGTTAAAAACTAAATTCCAAATTACGTTTCGGCAACTGTACCCTTTACTACGTAGAACCTCAAAATTAAGTTTGGTTGACAAAGTTCGGCTATACAAGATGGTTATCAATCCAGCAACCACTTGCTCACGTGCAGCATAGTGTTTTCTTGGCAAAAAGCGTATGCGCAATCTACAGGTTTTGCAGAACAGAACCTTGCGAGCCATCACTGACGCACCACGGTATGTCTCCAACGGGACCCGTCACAGAGACCTCGACATCCCTTACCTCAGGGACTACATCAAACATCAGGCGCAGTTACGTTATAGTCAAGCGGAATCGCACAGCAACCCTCTGTTGCGTGAGTCAGTAGACTACACAGTCGAGCAAGTTCGCAAGCACACAAGACCGCGGCTCGCACTGTGATCAAAATCAAATCGTGCAATTCTAAATCCAAGCGAAATTACGATTTTTGCCACACACAAATTCCTAAATTAATTTTTGGATTAATTTAAATGAACCGATTTATCGAAAACTACTGATTAAAATAAAAAACGCCGAAACACGTCAGATTTGTCAAATGGGACAACATTTTAATCAATAACTGCTTCACCTTCTTCCACCCTCCACCCCCCAGGGTCATTCCTGCAAACATTTCATGTGGCAATTGGTATCGAGTAATAGCTTTTTCGAAAAACCTTTCGAAGTCCTTTATTTTGACGTTTGATTTTTTAAATCAGTCAATTCCTTTTTCGAGAAAATTAGAAAAATCTTTATTTGTCTTAATTTAATAATAATAATAGACGTCTTTATTTATCCACAATTACATTGTAGTATAGCCAAATGTCAGACTTATATGACGAAGTTTAGCATGCTACACTTAACCATATAGTCTCTAGCAGATGTTCAAAAGAATACACTATCCACAAACAGATTTGGATCATTACATCGAAAGTAAAATTTAAAAAAAGAGAAAAAGGCATACTTTCCAATCCCAAATCCACCAAAAAATTATTAATCTGAATTTAAGATGGAATAAAAAAGAAATGAATGATTACGTAAATTATATGTTTGGAGGGTTGAGTAATAATGTTTTAACTTTTTGTCGAAATACAGGTAATGAAAATTCTTTATATACTTTAGGAAGGTCATTATAAATAATAGCAACAATGTAAGAAAAACTGCGTTTAAAAAGTGTAGACGTATGCAGGGGTATTCTAATTTTATTTTCTCTGAGAATTCTACAGTGAACATCATTATTGAATGAATTTTTTTCCTTCAAGTAATAAGGTTTAGACGTGAGCAGCAATTTGTGAACAAAAACTGAATAGTGATACTTGACCATGTCATTAATTTTTAACCAGTTTAGAACGGGATATTTCGCTGATACATGATCAAATTTACGTAAGCCAAAAATGAATCGTATACAATTGTTTTGAATAACTTGAATAACGTTTTTGGTGAAATTGTATTGTATACATCAAATATTGTTCGAAACATTTAAAAAAAACGTTTTTAGAAAGTAAATTTAAACACCCTGTATTTCGGAAGCCACGCATTTTTCGACCCATGTTTATATAGACTTTATGCATTAATTTTAAGAGTTCTATCGAATCTTAAAGTTATGCAACAATATACTGAAACACCCTGTATATGTGTATAGATATATATGTATATATATGTGTGTATATATGTGTATATATGGTACCATTTTATTTTGATTTCACTAATTTCCTGTGATTGGGTGTATACCTGTTGGATAAATGTATTACTATTATTATTATTATTATTTGATTCAAATTGGACTATCGGTTCTTAAAGTATCTTAAAAAGCACGAAGCACTTTTGTAAATAGCTAGATCATCCCCAAACCACCTATTTTGAGTTTAAAAATACGTGGTGCTTCTACAACCACGGAATATCGGGGCACCCTGCATATTGTTACGCAAAATTGAGAAATAATTTATGTTCAGGTGCCCCCAATTATAACTAAGTAGGCTAGTGTAAAAAAACTCTGAGAGTTTCTGATTGCAGATCATCTTTTTTTGTGTATCTGCCATGACGATGGACCAGTGTTGTGTACGGTTACGTGGATGGAAGCCAGTTTCTCATTCGGGTTTCATAAAATATGAATATGCGCTGCCCCACGGCTGATAAGCGACCGACATGCCAGCCGAGCCGTGCATACATCCTCAAAATGATGGGCTGCTGCACGATGACGTTCATGGATACAGGTGGCAGACAGTGGCGTACTAGGGACTTGATTCTAAATGAAACTGCAGTTCAAATTATACTCAGTGACATTAGAAGTGTTACACCCAGAAAAAAATAATTTTTTCAACTTGTTTTTTTGCAACATAATGACTATATTTAAAGCATCATATGGCAACGTTTTATCTTTGTTTTTGTCTACTTTTGTTAAAACGTTATCTCTGTTTTTGTGAAGAAAGCGGTTTCTGCCCAACTAACAATTATCACTCCTGTTAGAGTTGCAAGAATGATTATACAGTATTCCTTACTCAGCATTTTATACTGTAAGAACATTGGCAAAACCCTCTTAGAACAGCTATACAAGCGGAATGGGCACACCTAATAGGACACTTCAGTCATTTAAAAGGTTGTATAAGGGCTGCAGGTAACAGCTATACAACAAAAGTGTAAGCCTCTTGCAGCCGCTATAGGACATTTGCGTCAGTGTAAGATTCAGTTTTTGTCAACTATACAACTATTCTGTTACGTGATTCTACTTTATTGCAACCAAACTATTTCTTATGTATTGTATAGACGAATTGAAGAATATATAACTAACACATTACAGTCATCTTGTTTACTTACATATCGGCCATTGTGAATTTCATACACAGGTATATGATAAACTTCTACACTGTGATATAGGGCTATTGAATTACTTGCGCAGCAAATTTTATTGTGATTATCGGGCAAAGTAGTTACACAATTTCTACGGGCTTCGTCTTTGATTCATATGTTAATAATGATCAAAAGTATGTCTAGATTTTTAAGATGAAGACTGAACTTATCTGCGTTAAGTCTTCCACAAATCCTATATTTAGACACAATTACACTAATGTTTATCACTGTATACCTGTAATTTCGAACTGAAACATAATTATTTAGTATTAAATAGAGGAATAAATGTTTTCCCAATATGGCGGGTGGTTGTGTATAATCATGGCATCGTCCATGTTGTCTTTAGTTTATTAGAATATTTTGGTGTTGTCTACATGCGTTATACAACAATTTGACAAATGTCTGAAATGAAATACTGACAGAGTCGAATGATTTACCCAGAATTTGTACCAGATCTATATCTTCTGTTTGAACAGTTGATAAAACCTTTTGAACCAATATGCATTGGTTATGGCATTTTAACAAAAAATATGACAGCAGAAAGTTAGGTTATGGTGAAGTTGTATACCAACTAAACAACAGTTGTATAAGTGCTTCCCTTGGGAGCAATTTGTTGGCTAAAGTAGTAAATTGCACAGCAAAACAACAAGGCTCGGGTTGGTTTTATAAACGTTACCATGGATGCCACAACACAACCATTTTGACTAACGTGCAAATATGCCGTATAAAATAGTTGTATAAACGTTTATGCAACAGTTAAAAATTTGCCCTATAAGGTGTTGTATAACTATGCTATAAGAATATTTCAAACACCTCATTTTAGAGCAAATATGCTGCAGAAAGCAAATTTGCATTCCTCACAACATTAAGCCAGCATTTTGGTGTTCAGGCAACAACAATAGAGAGCTTTTATGGGTGAATGGTTCTTTTACCACTACTTTGCTAGTTGGGTGAGAGCTGAGCACTACAGATATTTTTAGCTATTGCCCTTTCATTTACTAGTATTAAGTTTTTTCAGCAAGACAACGCATATTGCTCGTCGAACAACGGACTTTCTTCAAGAAGCAGGCGTTAATGTTTTGCCGTGGCCACTCCGTTCACCGCATTTAAATCCCATCGAACATGTGTGGGATATGATGGGGAGGAGACTATCCACTTTGCTTGGAATGAGGTGCCACAACTAGACAGCGATCATCTCATTGTGTCGATCCCTAGACGTATACAAGAGTGTATTCCGCAGCGGTGTCGCCCAACACATTATTTTTTTTTTAATTACTTGTCGATAAAATTTCGTGAGAATGTTATCGTTTCATTCTTGATGTAAGGCAGTACCAAGTACTCAGACAGATTCCAATATCGAGTACTGGGTAGTCGACCCGGTCAACGTGGTCAATTAAGAAGTTGTTCCGGAAAACGTTCATAGTACGTAATACATTTGTTAATTATTCTGAGTAACTAAACTATTCGGTATTATTACACTGAATTTTCTAGAACTATTTTAATTAAACTTATTTGCTTGAAAATAACAAAACACGTACCTGTCTTATTGAACTGTTCATTTAGTTTAGGTAATTTAGTTTATCTAGAAAAGGTGCATTCAAGACAATTAAAAATGTTAATAAAAACCGTTAAGCTGTTTATTCGAGCCGCGAACTCAGCCCTTCATTCGTGAACGATGATTTGTGATTTTCGCAAAGAGCCTCATATACAAATGTTGCTGTGAGGTGAATCAATTCTGGTGATCAAGTGAAATAGTCGAACACTAGGTACTTAGTGACACATAACAAACATTTTGTAGAGAGGAGTTACTACTGTCGTGACGGTATGGGAAGAACTTTGAATGTTAATTTATGCTGCCGTATTTAGGTCAATCAACAGCATTTGTACTATATATATATATATGCTTAACATAGGCTTGATGTGCTTTTCTTTTACATTATATGCATGAAGTGGAGTCTCCTGTTGGTGCAGACTTTATGATATTTGAGAATATCCTAGTTTGTTTGCAGTGATATGATTTGAATTCATTTATGTATGCAAATGCGCTTATGGCGAGTGAGCGCAATATTGTTTTACGATTAGAAATAAAAGTTCAATTTTTGTACACGTGATCAAGTGGCCTTATATAGTTTCAAGCTTCGATACTTTCTGAAATTGAAACAAAGAATTGCTTCTAGTCAATGGTAAAAGAACCTGATTCTGGACAATCAGACAAAAATGATTGGTGATACTTGATCCTATATATAATAAAATTACAATCAATGAAAATAAAAAATATCCATCGAGTTCTTTCAGGATTAGAAAATTCGGAAGAATTTATTTTGATTCGAAATAATCAAATATCAAGTTTCCCAAATTTTTTAATATCAGAGGTTTGTCAGAGCATAGTTAAATATTACCCATATACTTTTAACCCTTAACCGGAAAGGTGCCGTCTGTGAGACTGCGGCGTTTCTATACCTGAGCGTATCTTTTTTTATTGCACCTCTAACAGACGTAAAAACCCATCTAATCCATAAGCTATTAGTGACCATCGCCCACCCCCATTCACTCGAGTCTAGCCAAAACGTGCCTTAAAATATGGACCAATTTTAGTTTGTTGCAGTCTGTCAGACGGCACGTTTCCGTTCCCGTTTGCTATTTGTGTTGCATAGGTGCGTTTGCGAGTATGGCGGGACCTTCTAAACGTGTACGATACGATGATCCGGAGTTCGAAGAAACCGTTCTAAAATGGTTTGAGGATGAAGGAAGTGACTTTAGTGATATAGACAGTGCCTCAGAAGACGAATACATGGAATCAGATCATACAAGTGATAGTGAGTTATCAGAAGACGGAGCCGAAGGAAATGAAGAGGATTTACCAGCTCAGAATTATTTCTATGGAAAAAATCGTCATAGGTGGAATATTTCGGAAGTTGTACCATCATCACGTACAAGGAAGCACAATATAGTCATTAAAGTACCAACTCTAAGAGGAAAAGCTCATGAATATGGAGAAGAAGCAGCTCCGTTGACGGTTTGGCAGCTTTTGTTCACTGACGACATGTTGGTACATATCGTTAAGTGGACCAATCACAAGCTCAAAGAAATGCGAAAGAGATACAAAAATCAAACCAGCAACCTAAACGAGAACATTGAAACACTTTTTGCCACCGATGGCTCTGGAAGAGATATATTCAGAGCTGACATGAACATAAAACGATTTGGTATTCTCCTGTCAGCCTTAAGGTTTGATAACCCAGATGACAGGAATGAAAGAAAGAAGCTAGATCCAGTAGCACCAATATCTTTCATTTTTAATAGTTTTATAAAGAACTGTCAAGATGTGTACGGAGTTGGCCAGTCTGTCACTGTCGATGAAATGCTCGTGAGTTTCAGAGGAAGATGTCGATTTAAAATGTATATGCCTGCGAAGCCTTGCAAATATGGCATAAAAATTATGGCATTGACGGATGCAAGGAATAGCTACCTCTATAACGCATATATATACTGCGGTAAAGATTCCGATAGTTTCGAACTTCCTGAGGAACACAAGCGGTATTCCAAACCCACACAATCAGTTCTACGTCTCGCGAAGCCTCTGTTTGGAACTAATCGCAACATTACAGCGGACAACTGGTTTACGTCAATAGAATTAATGGATGTCCTATTGAAGAACAAACTGACCTATGTGGGTACAATGAAGAAAAATAAAAGAGAAATTCTTCCGGCATTTTTACCCAACAAATCAAGAGAAGTCGGATCAACAATGTACGGATTTCGAGAAGATTCCACTATTGTGTCTCATGTAAGCAAAAAAAATAAAGCCACAATACTCATATCTTCTATGCACCACAGAAAATATTGTGATCCGGAAACACAGAAACCGGAAATAATAGCCTATTACAATGCTAATAAAGGTGGAGTTGATTCTCTTGATGAAAAATGTTCGAAGAGTACCTCAAGTCGCCGTTCGCGTAGGTGGCCACTGGTTATTTTCTACCGACTATTGGATATATCGGTAGTGAACTCGTATATTTTACACCAGTGCTATAAGAAAAATGAATTGCAGAAGGAAAAATCGGTATTTGCTAAGATGTTGGCCGCTAACCTGGTCCGTGAGCATATGGAAAAGCGACTAGAGAGTCCCCGTTTACCTCGGGATTTGCGACTTACGATAAATCGCATCCTTGGCAAATGTGAACATCCAGCAACAGAAGCTGAAAATTTGGTTTTAGAAAAAAGGAAAGCCTGCTTTTTATGTCACCGAACGACCCATCGGATGACCAAATTTTTGTGTGTACAATGTAGGAAGCCTGTATGTCTTCAATGCTCCAAACCCAAATGTATTAGCTGCATAAATATAGGCAATGTTTGAGACTTGCAGTGAATTTTGATTGTGTTCTTTTTGTATTTATTGACTATAATATACTTTCCTTGTTCATTACTTAACTAGAAAATAGAAAAATATTGAGACTTTTCCATAGTTTTAATTTAGTTTCTGAATGTTGCAACAACAGCGTTATTTTTGTATGGTTTTAGCATAGTTAATAAAAATGTTTCTTTTATGTTCTTGAATCATTTTGAAATGAGCATTTTACGTATTAAACACATAAAATAAACATCCAGTATCAGTTTCAGCGAAGTTATTGCTTGCTTTTCGCCTTACTCTAATTTTTTGAACATCTTGAAGTTCGCAGTCTGAGAGACGGCATGTTTCCTTTTGTGTTCCAAAAATTCACGTTTCCTGTTAAGGGTTAAATCTGAATAAAGTAGTCCATTAAAGCTAGGCCTAAATTAATTAAACAAGTATAATAAATTCAATTAAATTTTTCTACTTGGAGCAAGTAAACTCATTTCAACACTAAATTAATTTCGAATGAATTGAAGTATTCAATTCAAGTAAATGGCTTAATAAATGTAAATAAACGATTGCGTTTTGGTTCAGTTAAACTAGTTTCGTAGATTCAAGTGAACAATGTTAGAAATCGAAGTTTAATTGAATTAATTAAACTTGCTAGCTGTTACATAGTTAATTAATTCTTTTACTTAATTTTTTTCTCAGTGTAATCGGTGCAGTTAGCTCTGGGTTTTTTCAGCTACTGTTAGTGTTATCATATTTGCGTCTTTGCGGTGCACCAAATTGATTTGCTTTTCTAAGAAGTTAATGCAACTTAGATAATTTTTTGTGTGTGAATCGTCGTAAGTTAGTGTATCAACGGTATTTTCAGAAGATTTGTTTTCAAATATTTAAGTATTTTATAACATACCTATGTTCAACAATAAATATTCATCAGCGTGGAATTCGGTAGCTACAAATTGAAACCTTATGTTGACATCACATTTTTATTTACTTTTCAATCCTTTCTATTACAAAAAGCACGTTTGTAAGACATTCAAAAGGACATACTTGACCTCTCAAATCTTTGTCTGTTGATAGTAAGCAACGCGAGGCCCCAAGCTTATCAACGAAGAAATCCCTATTAGAGTCGTAGTCATGTCTTCGCCTCCAGGAACACAGAATCAAACGTATTTCTTCCTGAACCTTTGAGAGAATACGAAAGAAACAAATTAAAACTTCTCATTGTTGTGGCGGAAGCAACTCAGGTTTGGGAAGAACTGAACCTGAATTATCCTATGAGTAAAGGCTTCCTTTGCGAAAGCGTGAGATCTTAGTTATACAAGTAACATTTCAACTTTTGCTGCATTTTGCTCTTCACTTTCTTTTGTGGTTTTTGTTGTTTTTTTTTACTCGAGAAGACAAGTAGAACACTGAAATTTAGTAAAAAATCATCCGAGTTAGTTTCCTAATTCCAGCAAAACTAAGCTGCAATCTTAGCTCTTTTTTATGGTTTAGGTTAAGGTCTGGAAATGGCATGTAAGCTCAAACTTTTCACATAATATCTGCAATTCCTTGATTTACACAAGTTGTGTGCCTTACGTTCAGACTGAGTAATTACCCGGCTGAGTAACTTAATACTCGACAAAACCGGGTACTCGGCTATTGCGCCGAGTGCTCAGTATAAGCCGAGTAATCAGCACACCCCTAGAAATTATCATAGCAAATGTGTGATATCATACCTCGACGACTGTTGACAATAAATTTCAACAGTAGCCAAACCGTTGAAATTATGACTACGACTATTGTACTTTTTATTTACCTAGGTGACGTTTCCGTTGCCAATCTGTGGTTTTTTAAATAAAATTTGAACATATTCATTGGAAATGATATAGAGGGTGGTCTTACAAAAAGACTGCATCAACGAGAAGATGATATAGGTGATATTGGGTTGAGTGGCCTTCCTGGGGATACTAGAGATTGGGAGGCAACCATGCATCCTGGAGGTTTGAGGTATAAGAAAGTTGAGCTTAATCAAAAAATTCTATGAAACCAGTGACAGCAATAAAAACGTATTGCGGCACTTTACGGAACTTACTGTAAGAATGCTTGCAGGACGTTCAGACTAAAACAGTGTGGAAAAGAGATAAATAATTAATTGACTTTGAGAAAGATCAGAAAGCGATTACTGTGAATTAAAGACTCTTTGCATATAACGGGTGATTCATTTAGAGGTAGTGATTTTGTGTGGCTGTAATTGATTATGGCGCATGCGTCATGACAGCTAATTTGACATTTTCTGTTTCAGTATTGTTCGACATTTCATCATGGAAAGACTTAGTCCAGCACAGCGTCTACAAATAATTTAGCTGTACTACGAAAATCAACGTTCTGCGAGAAGTGTGTTTCGTGCATTTAGATCAACTTATGGTGTACATAGTTGGCCCACCGAACGTACAATTCGCCGTACGGTCGAAAAATTTGAAACCCAATTTTCAGTATTGGATAACACCCGATCAAATAGACCACATCCAGCACGCAGTGAATAAAATATAGCTGCGGTAGCTGAGAGTATACGTGAGGACCATAAAGAATCGATTCGGCGCCGTTCTCAACAGCTTGGCTTGTCGTATTCAACAACTTGGCGTATTTTACGTAAGAATCTTAATTTAAAACCATACAAAATTCAACTCGTTCAAGAATTGAAGCCGGCCGACCTTCCAAGGCGTCATCGTTTCAGTCTTCGGGCTCTTGCACGGCTTGAAGAAGATCCGATGTTTTGGAGCAAAATTTTGTTTAGCGATGAGGCCCATTTTTGGCTTAACGGTTACGTTAATAAACAAAACTGGCGTATTTGGGGTGAAGAACAACCCGAAGTGGTTCAAGAGATGCTGTTACATCCAGCGAAAACAACGGTTTGGTGTGGTTTATGGGTAGGTGGAATCATCGGTCCCTATTTTTTTTATTTGCTGCCTGAAATTGAAGCCCGTAATCTCGATGAGATTTGGTTCCAACAAGACACTTGCCACACAGCCCGTGCAACCATGGCTTTATTGCGAGAACATTTCGATGATCACTAAATTTCACGATTTGGACCAGTGAACTGGCCACCTAGATCATGTGATATCACACCTGTAGACTTTTTCCTTTGGGGCTACGTTAGGTCCAAAGTCTACATTGATAAGCCCAATACGATTGAGGAATTAGAAGCCAACATTACGCAGGTCATTCGCCAAATTCCAGTCGAAATGCTCCAACGTATCATCGAAAATTGGAACTTCAGAATGGACCATCTCAACCGCAGCAGGGCCAACATTTGAAAGAAATAATATTTAAAAAATAAATGTTAAAAATAGTTATTTTCTTTAATAAAAAAGATTTGACAAGAAAAAAGAATTTTGTTATTTTATTTTGTTGCTGAAAAAAGTACCTATAAATGAATCATCCATTATTTGAAGTGTCTGTTCTGTTTTATAAGGCCAATAAAATTTATTAAGTACAGCTCACGAGTTCATGGGTTAGAATCGTGTTTGTAGAATTTTAGGTAGTAGCAAACTTATCTTCGGAGTTCTCCTTACAAAATATCCTGCAAAATGTTCTGATTGATTAATACAGCACCCTAAAAATGTATGTATCCCCTATTTCGCCTGGCTTACAATAAGTCCCTTTCCACATTATAGGCTTCACTAGGAATACATATACCATGTAAGCAGGGCTGTTTCGCCAGTTGCTTTGATAGGCGCGAGTACGCGGATAGAAAACATTTGTACGTGATGTGTAAAATATGGCTAATCGTTGCACGGAATTGCCGGAGTTGAGAAGGTATAAATATTCTAAGAAAAAAATGCATATTATATCGTCAAATTTCAATCCCCCATTGCCCCAGATCCTGTTAAATTCTGGTCATTCGTTCATATGGAAAAACAGCAATCTAGAATTCCATCTAGAATGAGCCTTAATGGCTATGTCTCCGATACTCCTCAGGATATCGTAGACAGTTTTGCTGACTTTTTTTCATCAGTTTTTATACACTCTAATCCACAAAGGAACTTATCTTCAACAACTAAATCCAATAGTACAATTTCTCTCAATTATACAGGGTGACTTTGAAGTTGAGTCATTAATTTTCAGATAATGATTGTAGAAGGAAGATAAACCAAAATATGTGTGTAAAAATAAAAAAAAATTAAAAAAAAATGTTACCCTATATACCTAGTATCCTCCCGACAAGTATTTCAGTGCGGACCTGTATTTGATCGTGCGGTCTTGGAGCACCGGCATGCCCTCCCCTGTGAGGTCTTAACCCCTAACTGGTGACCATGGGTCTGACAGACCCTGCGCGAAATTCAAATTTCTCCCACTCCCGGATTTAACTAGATTTTAGCTTGTCCGGCTAGGTACCCGTCTAATAACTATTTGCAAGTAAGACGTCGTTGTGTGTGCATCGCGGACTTTTACGAGAGAGTTTTCGTACGTTGTCAAATATTTCGCAGGGTCTGTGAGACCCAGCGTCACCATTTACGTGATTTTTGAGTAATGGCATCTTCAAGACAAAAAATACATGCAACTGATAAAGATTTCGAAACTATTGCGCAGCGATGGTACGAAGAAGTAAAAAGTGACTTAAGTGATTAGGATGATGATATACAAGATCCCGATTATTACAATGACCACGATTCAACTTCAGAAATAGAAAATAATGAAGGTAACAACGATTCTGCTTCGGGAGAGGAAGTTGAACCTGAGATGGATAAAATAAATGTTAGGGCGTGTTATGGAAAAGATGTGTGAGATGTAAAAAATCAGTTTGCTTACCATGTGTGTAAAAATATGTGTTGAATGTACCAAGGAGTAACATTTTACTTTTTTATTTACCTCAAGTTCAGGTGCTGTAGTTTTCTAGTATATATTTTTCCAAAATGTTTATTTTTTTTATTTCATACTCTATCAATGTTATTTCATCAATTCAATATATTATAGTGTCTTAGAAAATTGTTTAAAAAATTTAATAAACTATGCTGTTCGACAAATATGTGGACTTTTATTTAGTTTTCCTAATTTATGTTTGATAAATACAGATAACCTTCAAAATTATTTATAAAACATTGTTATTTGCCTCAAAATATATTAGAGAATTAGACAATATATAAAATTAAACAATATCTAAAATACATACAAGAATACAAAAAAAATAATATGTGGGTCTGAGAGACCCAGCGTCACCTCTAACGTTACCCGAATGGCACGTAACCAGTTAAGGGTTAAGTCACCTGATTCACGAGCCTTTTGTACTACATTAACAAAGGCACGAGGGGTTGGTTGCACTCGATTGGGAAACCGACCCTCATAAATCCGTGATGCCGCGGCAGCATTTTATAAATAAGAATCATGTCCACAAGTTCAGCATTTTGGCAAACAGGTGCCATTTTTTATTTCGTTTGAGCCACGCAACAAACACCACTATTCACTCACGCGTTACCGACTGACACATTGACTGAATACAACTGCATAAGATTGTGGTAAAAACATCGTGATGTTTCAAATTCTTTCGCTTTTTTGTTTCCGATGCGATGAACCGATAAGGCGGATTATATCCGTTGTTGCCAAACACGAGCACATAATATTATTATTGAGACAGGGCGGTACTCAAACTTCTAAAGGGCTATAACTTTGTTACTTTAATTTTACCAGAAAAATGTTAAAGGAAAAAAACATTTCTTTTGATCAGATCTACTCACTGTTAAAATAAATGACTCAACTTCGTTGTCACCCTGTATAAGAGAAGATGATGTTATCATGGCTTCGAAATGATTAAAGAACAAAATGACATCTGGATGTGATGGTATCCCAAGTTTTCTTGTCAGAGATTGTATTTACATACTGGCTAAACCGTTGGCTTCAGTATTTAACCTAATTCTTAAATGAGGGACATACCCAGATGACTAAAATACCACTAAAATATAAAAAGTTTATAATACGGTTTACTTGTCGGTCAACGGAGCAATCTCTATCAATGAGCATGGGTTCATGAGCGGCAGATCTACGGTTACCAACTTGACCCTGGTTACTCAGTATATCTCCCAAGTATTAGACACTCGGGGGCAAGTTGATGTAATCTATACAGATATTCAGAAGGCATTTGATCAAGTTGATCATTATGTACTTCTCGATAAGCTTAGGCCTGTCGGTCTATCTGAGGGACTGTTGTCGCTCCTGAGTTCATACTTGATGGACAGAAGGTTGTTTGTTGAATATGGTGGTTATAGGTCGAGTTATTATCAGGCCACATCTGGGGTGCCTCAGCGATCGAATCTAGGCGGCCCATTATTGTTCCTGATCTTTATTAACGATTTGTCTCTTGAGCTCAAGTGTTTGCATCTGTTTTTTGCTGACGACGTTAAGATTTAGGCATCGGTCGAGTCAGTTGATGATTGTCTCGTGCTGCATTATAATTTAGACTTATTTTCTTCATGGTGCTCGCGAAACGATCTTAGTTTAAATGTTTCTAAATGTAAAGCTGTGTCTTATACAAGAAAGACTAATTATTTAATATATGATGATTGTAACGTCAACCGTCAGGTTCTAGACAGATGCTACTCTTTTAAGGACCTTGGAGCAACCTTTGATAGCAGGCTAATGTTTATCGAACATATACTTAATGTCTCATCGGCTGCCACCAGATTACTTGGCTTCTGCATCAGAAACTGGAAGGGGATCTCCAATGTCAGTACTTTAATGACTTTGTTCGTTAGTTTTGTCAGAAGCAAGTTGGAATATACAACCCTGATCTGGTCTCCAATATACCTAAATTCAGTTTCAATGATTGAAGGTTCAACGTAAGGCTATTAAGTATTTTTACCTTAAATGTACTGGTTCTTATCCAGAAAGAGGTTTTTCTCATCTTACCCTTTTGAATTTTTTCGATTTAGATTCACTATCAATTAGACGTAATATGTTTGCCTTATCGCTTTCATATGGCCTTATGCACAATCAAATTTGCTTGAAAAAATATATTTCCGCATTCCAAGGCTTGAAAGTCGTCGTCAACAATTAGCCTTTTATTGTCAAGCAGGCCGGACGAACGTATGTAATGTTGAAATCTCCAATTTATGTAATGTGCAGTCTGATGAACTCTATTTGTGATCTGTGCGATATTTATAATGACAGCTGTAAATCAATCATAAATTGCTATAAGTCATCAATTGTTCTCTGAGCTTACTTAGGCCAATTGATGCTAAGTTTAATTTTTCAATGTGTCTCTTTATTTTCTTTTAATGTATTTGAGCTTTTCCTGTAATTGGGTTTTACCTGTAGGAAATATGAAATATAAATATAAACCCATACAAAAGTTTGTGTGATTTTTATTATTTTTTTTTTCGTTTTTGGTCTTTCTCTTCGCCACCACTAGACCGATTTTCATCCTTGCTAGAGTAGTAACCTAGTGTTAACATTTCATCAAAATCCGAGCGGCACCTCCCAAGTCGTAGGCGGTTATAAAATTAGCGGACAGACCGACAGACAGACACACAGACCGACGGAAATGAGTGACATGGTTTTTCGAGATATACATGTCATACAACATCCAAAAAACCTAATATCTCAATTTCGAAATGTTTCGCGATTTCAGTACTTCCTCTCTAGTTCAGGCGTAGGAAGTGAAAAATAAAAAGGTGTTCATGTTTTGTTTTTCACACTCTACGCATAGCTTCGCGACAACTTTGTTTTACTAATTTTAAATAAGAGAAACTCATGAACTTATTCTACCTAACCCACCTCTGTATATGTTTTGTTAAAAAATGCGCGAGCACCCATTCAAATTTATTATTATGATGAATTTGCTAGATGTAGATCAATAAGAAACGAGCCTGCTGTATTTGAGACAATTCCGTACTTTATGTCGAGGTATTAAAGTCTTCTTGTTACTGCTTTGCCTAGTTATGCTTACAGTTTTTTTAGATTGAAATACTTACATAATTCTGATAGAGATTAGACCATGAGTATTTTTCAACGTAGACACAACGGGAGTGCAAACAAAAAGTATGTAAAATGTGCAAAGCGGCTCTCGCCCTTTGCACTTTTATTCCGGCAAGTTTTGCCACCATATCACAAAGGGATTTTCCGGGATCTGTCGGGAAATCCTAGTATCTCTGTTGAAAGCATCGGGCTGCATATGACCAGTCCGACACTCAGCATTGTTTGTACGTATAACTTCATAGTCCGGCGATTCGACGATATTTGAGAAAGCGGTTTCACCGAAAACACAAGGATGACGTCAAACAAACTGGGGTTCAATTCTAGAAGGTGTAGAATTACTAGTAGACAGTAGCACTGGTTACGAAGATATGTCGAACGACATAAAAGCTCACACGTGAGCTTAGTGGCTCGTCATAGACTTTGAGCAAATTGCAATGTTATTTCAATTATGTATAATACGACTAGCGAAAACTGTCTTTAGTATTAATTGGTAAATACAATGCTTTTGACTACTCGCAATCGGTTTTCACTCTTTCACAAATGGAACATTTTCTTATTTAAAGTAGTATTATTTGGGCAACTAACTGCACCAACTGATAAAAATTGAAAACCTTGGTGCATTTTTTTATAGCGAAGCAGCCGCGCAGGCACGAGCCTAAATGCAGGGACACTGCGACTGCTATGAGGATCCCAAAGAAATTTAGTTAATCCGATTTTTGAAGTGCCTAAGGTTAATAGGACTGAGAAAAGCTTCCTCTTGTAGAGTGTTCCACAATCTCGACATCCTCGGGACAAAGGAGCGGTCGTAACAGGCAGTCCTGGATGAAGGTCGACAAGGTTAGAATGGCGGGCCAAAGTCAGGCGGGTCTGTCAGGCAGGCACATCACACGGCGGCATCATGGAAGAGAGCTCTGAGGCGCAAAGCCCGTTGGTTTAGCGGTAGAAGAGAGCTAGATCGCCGACGGCCCGCCGGTACGAAAGGGTTCCGGGACTGTCTGTTAGAGGAGAGTCATCGATCAGTCGGACAGCCCTCCTCTGGACAGCATCGAGCTTAGATAATGTAGTTGGGGCGGCATGACCCCAAACGTGTGAGCAATACTCGAGGCTAGGCCTTATCTGGGCCTTGTATAGCATGAGAAGGTTATGCGGAGAAAAGTACTTCTTAGCCCTAAACAAATAGCCTAGCTTTTTCCCAGCAGCTGTCGCTATTGACGAGATGTGTTCGTGCTAGATCAAGTCCTCGGTGATCTAAACTCCGACCAGCCGAAATAAACGGCTCTTTGGCAGAACTCGGCCATCCATCGAAACCGGATGAGCGCTAGGACACCTTTTGTTCGTCAAGGTACCGTACTGTGTTTTGGAGGGATTAAACTGTACAAGATTGTTGCGTCCCCAAGCAGTGATAACCTCCAGGTCACTCGTCAGAGAGGAAGTCGTCGCCAGTCTTTTTTTCCAGCTCAGCGGCTCAGTCACTCCGAATTCCTGCATGTAGAGTACTGTCATCAGCGAAGCTGTGGATTCTGTTGATCGTACAGGAAAGGAGATCGTTGATATGTAAGAGAAACAGTGTCCGAGTCAAGACCGATCCCTGGAGAACACTCGCGTTGACGTTGTGGGATGAAGAGAAGAGCCTGTCAATTACGATGGATATCTTGCGGCAAGAGAGAAAGTCAGCCACCCATCTGCAAATCTTTTCTGGGAGGCCATAGGATGGAAATTCGCATAAGAGGGCAGCGTGCCACAGCTGATCGAACGCTTTCGTGATGACTACTGGATTATTAAAAAAAATGTAGTCATAAAGTACATTTGCGCTTAAGAAAGTAGTAAACTGGTCTGTAAAAAGTTAAAATATGTCCACTGGTAATGAAGAAATGTTGAATAACTTGGCGGCCATTTATAAATATGGTGTCCGAAAAAGCACGAATTGAATCACGTGACCTGATTTTCTACATACTCAATAGGTGTCTATAAAGTTGGGTTTTTACAAGGCGTTTAGATCTAGAAAAAGTAAGCAGTGTGTTTTTTCTAGTAACTAATACACCAAAGTCTTAACATTAGGCTCCGCAGAACAAATCAAACCTAAACAAAGCTTAATCCGGCCCTGCACCTTGATCAGGTCAAACGTGAACATGTACGATGCACAGCAATCCAAGCGCTGGCCGCGTTTGTTAACAGAACTTTTGCACATCGGTTCTAAAAAGAAAGCAAAACAAAAATGGCACACTCATACAGCAATATCGTTGCTCATATTATTTTTATTTACGGCGAGAGTCTTCGAAATGCTACCGAGGCTCCGCGAGTGCATGCAGACCGTTTTTCAAGATCTTTGCTGATTTTTTTTTTGTTTGGAGTGAAATGAAATTTTTAGTGTATAAGACTGAGGTGAATACGGTTGACGAGTTACATGTGCGAATTTAGCAACCTGTTGCACTCAAATGATAAGAGCCAAAGTGTAACAGGTTCTAATGGACTGTTCCGTATTTGATATCGTAGCTACAAAAACGTGGCTCGAGGTGTATAGCCGATTCGAGCTAGAATGATCAGTACTAGCCCCTTCCCACTTCAGTTGGCTCACTTCAAGATTTGTACCAAAACATGCCTTTATACACTAAGCATGACGAAACTATTTACTTCTAAAACAACTTATTTTTTCAAAAACATTTTAGATACACTCTAGTCGTAAAAAATACATATTTGAAATCACTTAAACCTATAACTAATAGAACATCTGAACAAATAAACAATGTGCGAATAAATGCGCGAAGTTAACAAAGCAACAATTGAAAGATTACCATTGGGTAACATCACCTTTATTTTTTATTACGGCTGAAATTCTTTGGGGCATAGTGTTAACCAAGTTTTGGCAAAAATTTGGTGTAAAACCATATTTCTTGAAGCTTTTGTCTCAGTTCGGTGATTGTACGAGCAGGATGTTGTCGTAGAACCTTTTTCATCTCGTGCCACAAAGTTTCAATAGGTGACAAATCTGGACTGCTAGAAACCCATTTCAAAAGTGGTACATTATTTTCTTCCATCCATTTTATAGCCTTTTTCGAGGTATGGCACGCTGCACCATATTGCTGAAACACAAAATCTTGGCCGGATGTCAAAATTCTAAAATTGCCAAATATTTGTTTGTAACCACATTTCCATCAATAAAATGAAGTTTTCCTACTTCTTTTGATGACATACTGCCCCAGACCATAATGGATGCTGGAAATTTCATTTTTCTCTTCAGATAGTCAACATGGAATGCTTCATTTTTTTTGCGAATAGCTCTACTGCGACTGTCACCAACACAAACTTCGAATCGGGCCTCATCACTCCATTGTATTCCACACCATTGTTGAGGTGTCCATTGTGTATGTTCTTTACCCCATCTAAGCTGATTTTTTTTTGAAGTGTCTATTGTCTATGATCTTTAGGCCATCTAAGCTGATTTTTTTTTTTGCAGTGGAGTTAATAGTGGCTTTTCTTTGGCCTATAAACAAGTTGTGCAACTTTAGGGTTTTTACTTCACTTTTTTTTATAAGAAAACTTACGTTGCAAGTGCTAAATCCCAGTTTGTAGGCCTCTCTATGAGCTGTGGACCTCGAAATTCTCCTTCCAACAGCGTCACTCCACAGAGCACTTAAGTGTAAATAATTGGAAGGCCTGTTTTTCACGATTATTCTTAATGCTCTTCGGTCGGCATTTGTGATATTACTTTTTTTCACATATCGTGGCTTAATATTAACTGAACCAGAACAGTAACTTGCGGCGAGTGCTTTCGAAATCATACCGAGGCTCCGCGAATGCATGTAGATCGTTTTCTGAGATTCTTGGTGATTTTTTTATGTTTGGGACAAAATGAAATGTTCAGTTTATAAAATTGAGGTAAACACGGTTGACGCACTACGTGTGCGAATTTAAAAATCTGCTGAATTTATTCTGGAAAGGCAGCCCATTCTAAAAGTGTACACCGGCGCTTAGCTACGTCGAACACATACAGATATGTCTCTGAATCCACCGCAGACAACTTTGGACAGTTCTTACGACCGACGAGCTGTATTTGCAATTTCTTTTCGATGAACGGTGAGTACCTTTTCATTTATTTTTTTTACTCTTACGCTGTTGTTTCGCCACACATTAGCTTTATTATTGCAAACGTAGTTTTTACCGTAAAGTAAAGTTCCAACTTTAAGGACACCCATATAATGTCTCGCATTCAATCTGAGAGGACATATAACGGCGCACGTGACCTTAGTAGCTCCTCCTAGATGAGAAATTTGTCATGTTTTTTGAATTGAGTCCAGGTGGTGTAATAAAGGTGACTCTGTTCTAATTTGAACTTCCACTAGCTGAAACGAGTGGTATCGCTAGGTTCTGTCACCCATGAGAACAGGATGTGTGTTCACGAACTGATTTTGGCAGGATCCTTAAAATTTGCCTACCTACCTATTGCTATCGCCCCATATTAAATGAGCACAGAATAGAATAGAACAAAGAAAAAAGATTTGCAGCTAACGTGCGAAAACATGCAAATTCTTTACAAGGGCGCATTTACGAATATATCTAGGAGGGGCGCAGTTGTTCTCGCAAGATTTACGTTCAGGAAGAAGTTCGTCTCGGGAAGGGGGAGGGGGGTATCGACGATTGAAAATTAAAGAGCTGGCAGGTACGGTAGCATCACGATTCAGGTCTAGCGAAGTCATTTTCACACCAAAACGCCAACATACCGCGATATACAGGGTGTTTGAAAAGTTCCGGAACCCCACGATAATTTGATAACTTAATAATGGTAGGAAAAAACCAAGTCTCGCAATTGATAATTTTCCCCACCTCTCCAATGGTGTCCTTGAGTTTGACCTTGTTCATGACCTTCAAGACGATTTTTTAAATATAACCCCTATTTTGAACCAGCAAATGAAAGAATCGGAAAATTATTCGTTCAAATAAGGTCTCGACCATTCTTAAATTTTGACCTTAGAAGGTTATGGTACGGTGATACGAATATAAGCCAGAAGTTGTATAGGCAAACTACAGAGACATTTTCAATATTTTTCCCGGATTCAACTGTGTTCTTGGATTTCAAGATCATTTAAAGGTCAAATCTTTTTAATGGGACCCTATAGAATTTACGTTCAGGAAGACGTTCATCTCGCGAAGGGGGAGGTGGGTATCGACAATTGGAAAATAAAAAGCGCGGGAGCGGAGTTGCGGAAAAAAACAAAGTCTTGCAATTGACACTTTTTCCCAGCAATCTAATGATGACCTTGAACTTGACTTTGTCCATAAAGTTACCTTGAAGGTCTATTTTTCAAATATAACCTCCATTTTGACCCCGTAAATGAAAAAACCGGAAAATTTTACGTCCAAATAAGGTCTCGACCATTCTTAAATTTTGTCCTTAGGAGGTCATGATCAAGGTTATACCCAGGTACGGTGATATAAGCCAGTAGTCGTATAGGGAAGATACAGATAGACACTATTTTCATGATTTTTTCCGGATATTCAACGGTGATCTTGGATCTGCCCTTAGCCATGACTTTCAAGGTCATTTGAAGGTCAACTCTTTTCAATGGGATGCTATATTTTTGACCACGGAAATGGAGAAAAGAAAAAAATTATAATCGAATATGTCCTTGACTATTTCTGTAACCTTACACTTAACCATCAAGGTCAAACACAAGTTTACCTTAGTTTCTTGATAAATCAGTAAACTGTATAATCCCCAGATAAACTGATTTCACTGTCCATTGGATTGGATATTCAGGAAAAAATCATGAAAACAATGTTTTGATAGTGTTCCTATACGTCTACTGGTTTTCAAGTTACCTTACTTGGGTTAGGTCTAAATTCAAGAATGATTAGGGCCATATTTGAAAGTAAAATCTTCAGCTCTCTTCGTTTACTATGTCAAAATGGGGGGTTCCATTCAAGAAAATCGACCTTCAAATGACATTGAGATCATTATCAAGGTCAACTCCAAGGTCACCACTGCATAGTTAGGGAAAACTCCTATCAACTGCGGGCTTAGCTTTTTCAAACCATCATTAGTTTACAAATTACCGTGGCGATTGTTCTCCCTCTGCCTAAATCTAATTATCCTTCAAGTTTTTCTGATCTTCGTCCTATAAGCATTTTACCAAGTTTATCTAAGCTTTTGGAAATGGCTCTACATGAGCAGCTGCACACATTTGTTTGTCAAAATAATTTACTGACCACCTCCCAATCTGGCTTCAGACCATTACATAGCACCACCACTGCGCTCCTGTCTATATCGGATAATATTTATAGCGCGGTTGATCAAGGAAAGCTGTCCTGCTTAGTTCTTCTTGATTTTAGCAAGGCCTTCGATACGGTTGACCCAAATATTCTCTGTAAAAAGCTTAGATACTTTGGCCTGTCATCATCGGCTTGCACACTGATTAAGAGCTTTTTAACTGATCGCTCACTGTCTGTCATATATGAAAACGATATATCAACTTCTTTATTCAGAAATTTTGGTGTCCCTCAAGGATCTATTTTGAGTCCCCTTTTATTTGCTCTTTATATATGTGATTTTCATGAAACCGCCAGCAACTCAATCGTTCATTATTACGCCGATGATACCCAACTTTATAACTGCTTCGATCCTGATGAATATATGCTTGGCCAACATCAAATAAATCAAGACCTGCAGTCTATTTTTGACATATCTAGTGCTCACAATCTAAAACTAAATCCTGGCAAATCATGCTGCATTTTATTTGGGCCCAAAAAGAATCGTGAAATAAATCAATATCGCATTAATATTATGGTGAATAATGAAGACATATCCTTCGTAAACGAATGCAAAAACCTTGGTATCTGGTTTGACTGCAAGCTACGCTTCACTAAACATGTTAACCAACTATGCAATGCGTCCTATAATGTGCTTCGTCAGTTATACCCGAGTCGAAGTGTCCTGTCGACACAGCTCAAGCTTAAACTCTGCGAGTCCCTTATCCTGTCAAAATTATCTTACGGTGACTCTGTTTATGGACCTGCTCTTTTACAACGTGATGCCGAGCGGATTCAGATGATACAAAACTCATGCATCAGATTTTCTTATGGAATCCGTAAATTTGATCATATTAGTAGCGCTTTTGACCAATAGGGATGGTTTAAGATGAACAAATTGAGGAAACTGCATTGCCTATCTTTGGTACATAAGACCCTTATCCTTAAAGCGCCATATTATCTTTATACAAAACTAAGCCTCCTCTGCCAGTACGATCAAAGATCCTCTAGGAATAAACTCATCTTACTTATCCCGCGGCATTCGACAGCATTGTTCACACGCAGTTTCTCGTACTGGGCACCCAAACTATATAACTGCTTATCAAGTGAGTATAAAGAATTATAGCCTAAGCAATTTTAAAAAAAGGTTAAAGATGAGTTTAAAGCAGTCGGATGGCTAAAATTTTACTTTATGCATATCCACAGGTAATTGATTGTTTCCTTTCTCTGATAAGTGTTATATTCTAAGTTTTTTTTTTTTTCTCTCTCTCTCTATAGTTTGTGTCAATGTTTTCCAGGTCGGGTTGAAAAACAGCATAAGCTGACACTCCACCTTTTCGTCACTGTTCCTTTTAAATCAATTATTTTGTAATCGTGTGACGAATAAAGGCCATTTATTATTATTATTATTATTATTATTATTATATACAGGGTGTTTGAAAAGTTCCGGAACCCCACGAAAATTTGTGGAATAATAATGCTAGGAAAAAACGAAGTCTCGCAATTGATAGTTTTTCCAAGCTATCAAATGGTGACCTTGTCCATAACCTTCAGGGTAATTTGAAGATCAAGTCGATTTTTTTAATATAACCCTCAGTAAATGAAAAAAGCCGAAAATTTTACGTTCAAAGATGGACTCGACCATTCTTAGACTTTGACCTTAGGAGGTCATGGTCAAGGTTATACCCAGGTAGGGCGATAAGCAAGTAGTCGTATAGGGAAACTACAGAGACACAATTTTCATGACTTTTCCAGGAATTCAATGGTGATCTTTGATCGGACCTTAGCCATGACTTTCAAGATCACTTGAAGGTCAACTCTTTTTTTAGTGGGACCCTCTACTTTTGACCGCGAAAATGGAGAAAAGGGAAACTTTTATGTTCGAATATGTCCTTGACTATTTGTTGAACCTTAGATTTGTCCATCAAGGTCAAACACAAGTTTACGTATTTCTTGATAAATCACAAAACTCTGTTAATCCCGGATAAACTGCTTTCACTGTTCGTTCAGGATTGCTCCCTGGCTACAAAAATCGACATGACCTTGAAGGCGCAGCACATTGTTGAGGTCAGAACCAAAGTCATCATTGGATATATGGAGAAAAATCATGAAAATAATGTCTCGGTAGCTTTCCTATACGACTACTGGTTTTCGAGTTATATCACCATACCCGAGTTCGATCTGGCCTAAGACCCCTTATAGTCTAAATTTAATAATGATCAAGACCATATTTGATCGTAAAATCTCCCGCTCTTTTCATTTAAGATGCAAAAAAGTCCATTCAATAAAATCAATTTTATCTGAAAAAACTCCTATAAATTGCGGGGCTTAGCTTTTGCATGCCATTATCAGCAAACAAATTATCCTGGGGTGCTGGTACTTTTCAGATATCCTGTATATCATTCTCTCGGAAGAACAAAAAAAAGGCTAGGTCCCCCTTTGAATTCGCCTTTGATTTTTCACTTCCCCTCAATAAGCTTATTTGTCCATAAGTATCATGTTATTTTTAGGAGACAATAAAGCCTATTTATCTATCTATGGGGATGTGGATGAGAGTAAATAACAGGTTAATAAAACACATATTTTGCACTTATAATATACAAAAATACATACAATCAATGTAACTTATTCAGATATATATCAAATATCTTAACCGAGGTATCAGAACTACAACTAGCCAACTGAAGTATGTTCCTATCCTCTGGACAACCACTTGCACCAAAAATAGGTCTGAATGCCAGTCTTTTTACTGTCAAATGATGAGCCTCACTGAAAAAAGAAATACATTTTGCAGTGCAATAAATCTTAATAAGGTGTCAGAAAAGTATCGGCTATTTACTTATGTCTAACCTTGTTCGTGTCACTTCAAGGTCATGTATTTTGTATAAGTATTTATTAGAATTTAATTTATGACTGGAAAAGCACAAAATCCCAGAAAAAGTTTTGGACAAAGAAGCTGTAATATAAGGGATATATCTGGCGATTGATGATCAAGTTAGCCTTTGCAGTAACCTTTCAAGGCCAACTTTTTTTAGTACAACTTTCAAGTTTCATGTTGTTTAAACAGGTTATTGCATAACGTATTAAGAATTGGGAATTTCAAAAAATTGCAATATAAAAGCGCAATACCAAGAGTTGAGTTTTCATAAGTAATATCGTAAGAGCATCTAATTTTTCCGAAAAAATCGGAAAAACACGTTACTAAGTAATATTTTAACAAGATGCATGAATTTTGGTGGCAACACCTGCACTAATGTTTTTTGTTAAAAAAATATTACTTTGCATTGTTTTTTCGCCTTTTTCAAGTCAAAAATTAGATACCCGAATTGAAGACTATTTCATGAGTAACAGATTATTCTGCAAACACATAGCTTACAATATTACAAAATTTGTTGACCATAAAATCAGAAAAATTGTTTAGGCTCGTTTTCTGGTGTCCTAAGAGACCATAATAACTTGTTATCAAAAGTATTGTATTTTTTGGTAACCGCAGCTGTCAAGTTTCGCCGCGGGTAAACTCGAAAAAACTGCTGACAGGTGCTGTCGTACAATTTTTCCATTTAAAAACCATTTGTAATTCAAAATTGCGCGTTTGCGATTGATAGAAACTAAGACGAGGGAAATAGTATAGATACACTACTTGGAAGAGAACCATTGTCCTATCCATTAACGGCTTACATTGTTCAATTAGTGGGTAGTAGACATAATAGCTAGATCCGCAAAGAGGCAAATTACTGGTTTTGCTTGTAATACCATATTAATTTGGTACTGGAATTATTAGAAATATTCGCTTTGATCATTAAATCTGTGAACCAGTCGCATGAGCTTGACAATGTGATATGAAAATCAATCCAAAACTATTTTCAACTGAAACCGAATATTTTACATGGAACTCGCTACATTATTCAAAGCAATTTTTGTATGCTGGGCATTATTATACATTGAGCATTGTTAGCGTTAACAGCTACCTCAACGTGAATCAAAAATAGAAATAATTCGTGTCCGATCCAATAGCACTCCGAAAATGTGTTTTTCATCACATGGCAAGATGAGTTTTTTTTTATCAAACACTGTATTTGTCTGTTTAATGCTTTATGATATATGTGTCTCTTATTTATTTCCCTTAACATGACCAGCATATAAAACCACATAAGACAAATAAGTGACTATTGACATTTCGGCTGGTACGTTAGTTATTTTCAAAGAACAAGACCAAAACATTTAAAATAAATTTTGAAACTTAACACTGGATTGACAAGATGTAGAAAAAATATTATTCAGTTTAAAAATGACGACAGAAACATTGATGAGAAAATTACCTCTGTGATAACGACAGAACCTCTTGGTCACCCAAATAAAGGCGAATGGTGCCGGATTCAAATCCTATGGCCTTGAGATACTTGCCACCGACGAAATCAGGTGCAAAAGCAACAGCAGTTACTGAATCGTTCTTGAAAACCAATAGATCACCAACTGATTCGCATTCACCTAATACTGAGGTTTTTTCCTTTCCTATCCTACGGGTCCACGTCACCACTTTGCCATCTCGAGAGCCTGTTCGTTGGAAGTAAATATTTTGAGTAACAAATTGATGATTGATGAAGTATTCATTTATTCATCCCAGATTTTGCGAAGCACTATGCAATTCATATGTTTCAAGTCTGAGAATGGGGATGCATCGTAACTTAATATTTTTACGGTAATAAAGTATTTGTTAGAGTTAGGGTTCTAGGTCCAAAAAATTCCAGCACAGACACAGAAGCACTATGTCATCTTTTTTTCTCGTTTTGCGGTTAGATGTCGATGTGTGACAAATTTTAACGGAAAAGCACGCCTTATGCCTCTTTGAGAGGTAAGAATGTTCTTTGCACTGTTTGCGCTCCACAAGTTGAAAATACAAAACTGTGTAAATCATCTGCTCAGATAAGCACGAAAAAGTAAGTTGATGCTTTTTTTAGTCATAACATGGCATTCCTTTCAATATCGTTTGCAACCTGCCACTCCGAAATTTTGGAAGAAACTCATGGAAATAAAACTAAAATGCATCCCTCGAAACGTTTTCTAATTGGACTTCGAAAAAGTCATATAGGCAGCTACCCCTCACCAGACTTGTGGGTCTCACCCGAAATCAGGTCCTTTATACGCCACTGTTAATACCGCAAATTCACGATACGTAAGCAATATGTCGAACCTTTCTTAAGCAAAATGTATGTAGTTAGAAATATACAAAAGAATAGTTATACCAAGAAATGAGAGACAAGGCGAATAAATTAGAGAGATAAGCCGGCCTAACCAAAATCATTGAGTCCACAAAACAGCTGCTTGCGTCTACCCACGTGTTGTAGTTCGGCGCGAGATGGTTGCCAGATAGATGATCTTTTTACGATGAATTCGTTGTATCGCTTGTATCAGAAGATTAAGTATTTTTTGTACAAATTTACTTTTGTCTGACCATTTATTCACGGAGGGAGTCAAATAATTTCTAATAGGATGCGTATTATTATTATATTTTGGGGAAATGCAAGTAGGGAATTATATCCAACAATAAAATGCGGGTCTTCTCACCGTGTTTGTCTGGTCACAGTAAAACTGAAGGAATTACTTTCAGGGATTCATCTCCCTCACACATACATGTGCAATAGGGTTTTATGCGAGGACGTTTGTTTGTGTAAGGTTTTTTATTTTTATATCACTGCCTTAAAGATTTTCTAGTCCACGTATAAGCCACGAGGTTTAGAGATAGAAGCTTGAACTACGAAAGGGATACACGTATAAATATGTGGCCAATCCTGGTGTGGCTCCCGGAATCTAGTGGGCGTCAAGTGTCTGCGCAATGAAAAATGTCAGCCTAACATGCCGCAATTTGGATGTGATTCTCACTCACGTTCTGTTGTCAGATGCCACATGCGCAACACCTGAAATTCATTTTTTGCGCAGTGTACTTCATGGTCGACATTTTTTACTTCCCTCCCACTCTATGAGTTTAACCTCGAATCTCTAGTTTTCGTTGTATGAGCGTTTTGCATTTGTGCTTGTCACTATCAGTACAAGTTGCTTTTCATAGGCGTTTAGACGTATATAAAACATAGCTATATCTGAAGATATAACTATAACGTCGCTAATCTGTGTTGAAAGTTTTGAAATCATTTTCAAAAAGTCAGTGGAAACAAAGGTTTTCTGTTAACCCTTATCTGTGTGTACAAAAGCAGCTGCATTACGGATCGACTTGTATACTAAGCAATCTTCCTAGGTTGAGCTTCGCAAGCGGTACAGTTAGGAGACTGTTCAAAAATGATTTAATAATTGCCACATCAGTTTATATACAGTGCGTTTCAAAAAGTTCCCCTTACATATTATTGAACGGGTTAAGCCGTAAAGCTAAAATTCTAGGTAATGAAATTGACGCATAAATGCGCTATGTTTAGCGTGAATGTAGCAGTTGAAAATTTCAAGATGGCACAGGACATAAAATCGCCATCTTCCAAAATGTCGATCTGACAGACTGTCAAATTTGAGCGTTTTTGTACATTGAGTCGCTTTAATGACAACCAATCATCAAAACGCTATTTTCTTTTTGAAGATAATTTATTGATATTGTTCAGCTTTCATTCCGATTAATAGTGCCGAAGTAGCTATCTGTCACTTTCTAGTTGCAAAACTATTCCAAAATCGTTCCAACCACCTTCCAGCACAGAAACAATTCTGGAATCATGACCAGTTAGCGCATGCGTATAGAAGCGTACCAAATGATAACCGGATGGTTCTGGTACGATCTACAAACTCAAGGTTTGTACAAATCCACCTATCAATCTACTTCTCTTGGAAGGATCCATCCGAATGTGTAATAAAATGTGGAACATTTCGTTAATAGGACTTGTCACAATCTGTCAAACGGAATCTCTCATATTTTATTGTAAATTTAGGTAGAATCTTCCAAAAGAAGAATAATGATATGTCATACTATAAGTAATGTACATAAGCGATGAGTAGTTGTTGACTTATGAGCAATTAAATGTACAAAAATGCTGAACTTTGACATCCTATCAGCCCGCGTCAATTTAGTCATGCCAAATTTCAGCTCCCTGGCTTGACCTGTTCAAAAAATAAGTAATGGTGACCTTTCTAAAAAGCACTGCATATGCCTCTTAAAAAGTATGCTGAATCAAATTTTTATTATTCAAACGCTTCAGAATTATTAATTTTCTTTCCTCTGATTGTAGAATCTAAAAAAAAGGCATCATTAAGCATGCCTTTTAAGAAACGGATATATAATCCACCCTATTTGAGCTCTATCGCCACAAAGATATTGGGCGTAATCGCCAATCCCAAGACCGTTCCTAGTCGGTATGAATGTAGCAGTTTCTTAACTTTTTTTTCCACAGTGGCAGCACTGCCTGACCGCTTCCTATGTAGATGCTGCGTCACCTAAGAGCGAACCGCCAAGCCAAAAGCTGTGATTTTGTTGTAAACCGATAATGCAGGCCAAACCTAAAGCAAGTGAAGTCAGTCAGTGGATTTGAAAGATATTTCACGCAGTGTCCTCACTTGGTGTAGCTACTCTTTCTCTTGACATTGGACAGCCATTTTTCTGTTGTACTTCTTGAACCAGAAGCTCGATAATTGAGCGAGAATTTCACCCGAGTTGGATGTAAACATCAAAAGGCTGAGGGTACACGGGGTACTAAGTAATGCATTGTTCTTCAGTAAATAGCTTCTTTCAGTTCCTCGATATACGATAAACTTGAAATTTCTCATTAAAACTCACCAGTAGCAAAGTACTTGGAATCGTGCGTCCATGCGCAAGTCCAGATTATCCTTGTATGTATTCCAGTTTTCTTGTCAGTAGTAGCTACCAATTCGAACTTTTCCTCTTCGTTCTTAGCAAATAACGACCATCTTCTGTCTCTTGACACTGACAACAGACTTTGTGAATCCGGTGAGAACTGTAACTGCACTACAGTTAAAGTGTGCGACATTAGCTTCTGAAGTAGTTGCCAGTTTGAGACATCCCTATAAAGTGGTCAGCATATCCGAAGTTGAACAAAAAAAAAACTGTAGGTGTTATGGTAACTGATAAAGAAGAATCAGACTCATCTACAAGAATGTAGGTATGTCTTCTTAATATATGCTGTTTATCTTTTATCATTACTCATCTAATCTATGTACAGCTTGCTTACCATATTAGGACTGCCGCATATTCTGGTTTTGTAGATTTGCAAGCAGATGCTAGAAATTTTCTGTCTGGAGAAGCTGCCAGACTATAGACTTCATAACCATGACCATACAGTTTTTGAGTTTCTGGCCATAGTGTATTTTGTAACAAGGTTTCTTCAGTTGGAGGTTCTAAAATAAAAATAGGTTAGAAGCTTGTTTCTCTCACAGTGCGTATCTTGGAATCACTAAACACTCTTCTTACCGTCTAAGGTAGTCGCGACAAAGTGGGATTCTTCTGGATATGGATTTTTAGCCATGGGAATAGTGTCTTCTATATTATCGTCCCCATAAACAGCCTTATTTGACAGTCCTAGCGAAGGTACTGAAGCGCCTTTAGGAGCTATTTGATTTTCTGAAATACCAAATAGACAGTAGGTTATTTTAAACACGATACAGTGTGTTCCTCAATAATGTACTCCAAAAAGTTTAGAAAATGAAATATTGTTTTTTTGGGTGTTATGACCCGAACATCACGAAAAATCATGTCACTCATTCCTGCCTGTCGGTGTGTATGTCTGTCTGTCCATCCGCTAAGTCTATAACCGCATATAATTTGAGAAGTACCACTATCACTTCGATTTTGATGAAATTTAAACAATGCTACTAAAGTGTTTTTTAATATCTATGTCCGAAATATGGCAACATTTTCCCATGGAACGCAAGACGGTTCGGTTGCAGATCGAGCAGTTCGTGTAAGACGCAGAAACGCGCGGTTAAGCGAGAATATTGTTGCTGTTGCTGAAAGTGTAGCTGAAGACCCAAACCTTTCGATTCCGCGTCGTGCACAAGGAATTTGCCTTTCTGCGACCTCGAAATGGAGAATTTACGAAAAGACTTAAGCAGGTATCCATATAAGATCCAGGTGACGTAAGAACTGATGCCCCACAAGATCAGCAAGCGCATCGAACTTTTGCTGATTGGGCTCTGGAACAGTTGGGAGAGGATCCAGAATTTTTACAAAAAAAATCATTTTCAGTGATGGTTAAACGGCTGCGTGAATAAACAAAATTGTCGCATTTGGGGAGACAGTAATCCACAAGACTATCAAGAGTCTCCATTGCATCCGTAAAAACTTACTGTTTGTTGTGGGTTTTGGTCAGGCGGCGTCATTGGACCGTACATATTCTAAAATGACAATGGCGAGACGGTGTCTATCAACCCCGCCTGGTATCGGGCCATGATAACTGACTTTTTATGGCCTCAATTGGATGATATGGACCTGAACGACATGTGGTTCCAACAAGACGGCGCAACATATCAGACATCGGCCATTACATTGCCGCCGTTGTAAAAAAAGTTTCCAGGACACGTTATTTCCTGAAAAGGCGATGTGGAATGGCCGCCAAGATCGTGCAACTTAACGCTCTTAGACTTAAGTCGCTGGTTCCTGACAACAAACTAACAACAATTCACCGACTGGAGAACAACATCATTCAAAACATTGATGAGATCCAGTCCGACTTATGCGGCGGATCTAGTCCTGTAAACGAAGTCGCGGAGGCCATTTGAATACTGTAATTCTTAGAACGTAGAAGTACTGAAAGTATTCATATGTCGCACACAACTCGTTTTATTCAATTTCAGACACACATAATGAACAATCCGAAAGCCCGTTATAGCTTTTAAAATGGGCGCCGGCATAACCAACGAAATAAAAATGGCTAAAACTTCGCTTTTGACGTTTTAGATGATCCTCATCGCTTTTGAAAACACTTCTAGAAGTAAAAAGCTTCGGGGGTGGGGAGGGTATATAATAATTTTTGATGTACATCTACACGCTTCCTTTCAAACATATTTCACACTTCGTAGATTTCCTCGCAAATTTAGCCCTTAGAAATATTCTCAGCAGACGAATCGCGTACCTAAAGGCCGAGTCTGGTTCTGCTCCTAGCCGCGTATCGGTCCTAGTAAGTGTTCTGGTATTACTGCCGCGCCATAGCGTAGTGTTTCCTCTGCTGTGGCGCTGGTGCCACGTCTGAACATGTTAGATATTGGAGAGAGACGACGTTGCCAGATGGATTGCCAGTAGAGAAAGCAAAGAATGTCTCTGGGCTAATTGTATGGGCCTGTTTGACTGACAGGGTCAAGTTTGTACTGAACATAATCATTTATGAACCGATAACGACGTTGCGTGGAAAGTGCAGATTCAACCTGCTTGTCCCCATTTTTCTCAGATGTACCGCTTTTGACGCCACAAGGGCAAAATAGACGAACCCTTTATATCAAAATACAGTAGCGGACAAAATTTTGAAAACATTGTTAGTAATTTTTAAAACTTTTTTATTCTTTATTATTAAGGACTATTTTTTTCATATAGTTTTCTTACAATCTTAAGGATACAAATGACAATTTTTGTTTGCTGTGGTACTACGAGTACTGACTAGCACTAAAATACCTGCATATTATTTTATCACCGAAAATGAGACAACAAAAGTATGGAAACATATTTATTATTACAAAATTAAATACAATAACTATACAAAGAGATTTAAAAAATACTGTTTAATATTCGGGGGCATAGCCTCTAGCATTCAGCACTGTCTGACATCTGCCGCTCATAGAAGACACCAATTTTTTACAGACTTTTTTTAGTTTTTTCTTGTCAGTTGTCTTTTAACATGCTCCCAGAGATGTTGTATAGGGCTTAGGTCAGGGGATTGGGAAGGCCACATAAGAACATTAACATTTTTTAGCCTTAACCACTCCTTTTCGAATTTTGAGGTATGCTTGGGGTCATTATCTTGCTGGAATGTCCATCGTAAAGGCATTTCTTCTTCAGTAAAAGGGAGCATGTGTTCACTAAGAATATCTTTGTGAAGTTTTTGATCCATTTTCCTAAAAATTTTAACAACTGGACTCGTTCTAGAACTAGAAACACAGCCACAATCCATGATGTCTCCACCGTGCTTAACTATTGGCAACTGATACTTTTTGTCGAATCTTTTTCGTATTGGACGACTCACATATGCCGTACCGTCAGATCCAAACAAGTTAAATTTGCTTTCATCGCTCCATAAAACTGAATTCCATTGTTGTTCGTCCAAGTTAGATGGGTTTTAGCAAATTCAAACCGAGCAATACGATTTTTTTAAATGAGAGGCTTTTGCACTGGACTCCTACCAAAAAACCCAAAATCTGCCAAGCGTCTTAACACTGTTCTGACAGAAAAATTCTCGGTACAGTTTTCTACGATTCTTTTGTAAATCTGTGTTGCTGGCATTCGAGGATCTTCATGGGACAAATGTTTAATGTAGCGATCCAAAACATAGTTGTTTTTTTTTTCGATCTTCCGCACATGGGCCGCGTTGCTGTTCATCCGTATTCTTGATATTCACTAATAATTTTCGATATCGTCCCTTTGTTCATTTTTAATCTTTGAGAAATGTCAACATTTCTGACACCACTTCTAAATAATTCAATCACCTTGTCTCTTAAATCTTTTGATAATTCTTTTACTTTTGCCATTTTCACTGATACTTAATATTTACCGCACGTAATATCAGAGTAGCGCAGAACGAATAAATATGGCAAAACTAAAATGTTCCCATACTTTTGTCGTAACTGTGGTATTTAAATAAACGCGTGTTTTTAATTTCAGAGAATTTGAACATTTATAAGATAAACCTTGTATTAGTACGGGAGACGAAGGACTTTATTATTTATATTATCTGTTCATTCACAATTTTAATTTAGGTATATCAAATAGTTCATAATAATGTTAATATTTGTTTCCAAACTTTTGTCCGCTACTGTACGTCATTCTACATCCTGCTATAGTGTGATAAAATTAAAAATGTATACAGTACATTCAAGAATAAAAATAAAAACAATTTTTTTCATTGCGAACATAAACTTCACTTCATAAAATTATCTGAGAAACCATATTCTAGAAAATTATCACGTCATTGTACAACTCAAGCATGCAGGATGAGTAAAGATTACTATTACAACCAATGGTGATGGTGCAAAAAACACACGACAAACTTACTTGCTAAAATAACATCCCCTTCCTCATCCTGTTCTATTTTGCAGATTCTTCTGAAGTTCTCTACAAAATTACTGGGCGCTTCAAATGTTCTGATAACCTTCTCCTCAGCACCGGAGGCAAATTGGTATCTTGATATTAGTGCCAAACAGCTCAGATCGTGTCCGTGTACTTGAGGTCTCGCTATTTCATGCCAAGTTAACTATAAATGAAAAAAAAGATAAAATCAATAAGCTCGATTCTCTAATGAAACTAGAGATTCAAGAGATAGCAGCAGAAAGATTTATTTAGCACGTCTGGCTACATAAACAGAATAACTGTAAGCAACTTAGAATTAGTGAATTTAAGCCATATGAGGTGTGGGCAATCTATAATTGTAGATTTGATGATGTTAAATTAGTTAGACATGGTGGATTATATTATTTGTTACTTTACAAATGAATATCATTACAAGATTACAAACATTATTCTCATGCACCTGTTTTGTAAAATTTGCACTCTTTATATATTCTTAATGTTTGAAGGTTACTAAGTGTTAATCAAAATTGTAAGGTACCTCTTTGTCCTTATCCTTCCATGACGCGTGTATCCTAGTCGTTTGATCGGCACTGCATGTGTATAAAAACTGTCCCTGGGGTTCCCAGGCGCAATCAACAACTTCGGAAAAATGTCCACCCACAGTCACACACGGACTCCATGTTGCTGTTTTGTCAGAGTACTTCCAAATATGGAACGCCCCATGATAACTGTGAGCCATGATTCTTTCGCTATCTGGACTGAATAATCCACCATAAAAGCCTTGAATGAAGAGAATTTTATTATTACTTATGCCACAACACTGACTATACTATAACACTAACTATTAGTATAGTTAGACTTCCTCTTACAAGATTGTTGACATCCTTAGATTATTAAATATATCGTAATCCTCCATCTTTATCTGTCCGCTAAATAAAACCACATATGTTGAAAGTACTGTTAACTAATATGCCATTTCGTTTACTAATACGACCACGGTAGCCTTTTGCAAGAACAAATGACGATTTTGATACCATTTGATGTCATCATCCGTCGTCCTATACCCGTTTTACATTGAAAATAAATCCTCGGATTTCTTCATGAACTCAGCTCATGGCGAAATTTCAAAAGTGTAAAATCTCCATGAAGTTCGTCGTGGATTTCTTCGAATTCTGTAATTTTTGGACGTCAAATTCATTTCCACTACGAGGCTTTTCCGGAAAATATGTATAAAAGTGGAATAATAGCTTTATTTTACAATTGTTCAGGTATTTCAATATGGTCTCCTTCAAAGTACTCCCCCTGAGACAAGATGCTCTTCTGCCAACGCCGTTTCTAATGTTGATACGATCGCTGAAAGTCTTCAATTGTGAGGCTCTTCATTTGCCGTGCCGTTTCTGCCTTGATGGCTTCAACATCCCCCAAGTGCCGCTCCCGAAGCACCTTTTGCATTTTGGGAACAGGAAGAAGTCGCTAGGGGCTAAATCGGGTGAATAAGACGGGTGTTCTGTCGCGGTGATTGAGCTTCAGGCCAAAAACTCACGCACAACGAAGGACGTAGGGGCAGACGCGTTGTCGTGATGAAGGATCCACCTGCCCCCGTGTGCCAAATCCGGTCGGACTCGGGTCATACGAGCTCTGAGTACGACGCAAAACTTCAATGTAGAAATTTCCTTTCACTGTCTGGCCGGGAGGGACAAATTCCTGGTGATCAATGCCCCGAGAATTAAAGAAAACAATCAACATTGTTTTCACATTGGACCTTGATTTTTTCGAGTTTTTTGTTCTCGGATCCCCTGCTTGCTTCCACTCCATTCTTTGAGGTTTCAGCTCCGCATCGGATTCGAAGAGACTCGTCTTTAATGATGACCCGGTTGAGAAAGTCGCCCCTTTCCTCTGCTTCTAACCAATCCCCACATCATGCGACCCTCCTTCCTTTCTGTTCTGGAGTCAAGAGCTTCGGAACGATTTTCGCGCACAATTTTTTCAGTTCAAGTTTTTCTGTCAGAATTTCGTGGATGGTTGTTTAGGGCATTGATTCCCAAAGTGGTCTATATCGACCCCTAGGGGTCTATGACAACCTGCAAGGGGTCTACGTCAGCGAAAAAAAATTTGGGGGTCCATGAAATGAATATGGGGGTCCACGATAGTGGATCTCAACACATACACTGATAGTACCTATTTACTTACATCATACTATCTTATAATATCAAAACATATACATTATTTATAAAAGTACCTATGAAGTAAAAAATGTATTATATATGTTTATAAAATTGTGTAAGTTGTAGGATGTTGGTATTCGCTTTGTGGTCGCAATACATTTTGAACTTGTAAAAACCTGAGAGAGTCTCAGAGCTTCGCTACCTTGCACTGACTTGTTCAATTCGTCACTCTATAAATACGAATGTGGGACAAATACGTTTATTCGTTTCCTGAATCTTGAAAAGGAAAGTGCTAAGAAAATATTTTAAAAAATATAAACAGATACTATATCACACAAATTATAGTGAGTCAGTGTTATTTTGTTTGAGAGTGCTGGAGAAAAGTACGTAGTCGTGCCATAAGTTCTGTCCCATGATAATCTCATGATAAAAATGAAACAAGATAAGATATATTTATATGAAAGATATTATTTATTCGACAACATTTTTAGAATTCATAATCAAACAGTTTTCAAAATGTCCCCCCTTGGCCTTCACACACTGCTTCAATCTCGCGGGCCACTCATCTATCACTGCACGCACAGCTTCCAAAGGAATAGCTGCCGCTGATCGGATCAAATCCGCTTTCAGGGACTCGATATTACGGTGGGCTTTGGAGCAGGCCAACTGCTCTAGCAGGTCCCACAACTTGTAGTCTAAAGGATTGAGGTCCGGACTCCCTGAGGGCCAATCTTCCGCAGCAATGAACTCTGGCACATTGCTTTCCAGCCAGCGCTGCGTACTCTTAGCCTTGTGAGCGGGGGCGGAATCCTGCTGGTAGACCCAGTGTTGGTTGGCAAACAATGTACCACTTAAAGGCTTGACGATAGGATCCAGTATGTCGCTCTGATAGTTTGCCGCTTTTGTTTTCACGCCCTGTTTACAGAAATGGAGCTGAGTGACCCCTTCGTAGGACACCCCCCACCAAACCATGACTGACGCAGGGTGGTGGCCTCTCTCAACTCTCGGAATGATCTCCGAAGCTTCCTGTGAACTCCTTGCATACACTTTGTCATTTTGTCGGTTGAATTTTTCTTCTATGGTGAAGATTTTCTCATCCGTGAACAAAATCTTTCGGAATCCCCCAGCTGCGTACCTCTCCAAGAGCTTCTTGGATCTTGTCGCCCTGATGTGTCGCAAGGTGGCCGTAAGTCGCTGGCCCGTACGTCTCCGGTAAGCCCCTAGCCCTAGGTCTTGTTTAATGATGCGCGACATCGTCCGGACAGGAATCTTCATTTCCCTGGATAGGATCTTCTGCTTCCGGAGTGGATTCCTTTGAATCCTGGCTTTTACGGCTTTGATGGCTGCTGGAGTCCTTACTTGACGAGGTCTTCCGAATCTTGGCCTGTCATCAACAGAGGACGTCTCATTGTACCGCTGAATGGTCCTAGACACAAATTTACGCGATATTTGAAGGCCGCGTAAGAGTTCAAAAATCTGACTAGCACTGTGATTACACTTATGTAAAGCTATCACTGCAATACGGTTCTCTGCCTTGCCCCACTCCATCGTTATGCTTCGAGAGATCAATACAAACTGAGGTATATGTAATTACCCGAAAAGCGCTTAATCAACTGACACCACAATGTAAACAATCGGACAAGTATTAACAGGTCTACACTTGTTTGTAAACGAGGGACAGAACTTATGGCATGACTACGTAAATACATTATTTTTTATTCAATTTTAGTTTTGTACTCGTAGTTAGCAAAGATAGATAAATTACGCCAATCATAACTTTAGTTATTAGTTATTAGTAGTTAAATATTCAATCATGCAAAATTACACGAGTACTCCTCAATAGTTTCTTTTTGAACGTTTTAGCAATCGGTAATATAATTACAGTGCAATCTCCGTAATTCGAACTAATTGTTGCAAGATGTTCGAATTATGGAATGTTTTCGGAAAAATCAAAAAATATTTTTAATATACAGCTGCTGGATTTTCTGTCTTATTTAGATAATTTAATTTTGCCCACAGATGACTGATGCCATGTCCGAATCTAAAAAGAAATGTAGACAGTACAGTGTTGATTATTTGAAAATTGGCTTCATTCCATCATTGCCGGACAAACAATCGCCTATGTGCCTTTTATGCAACAAAGTTTTGGGCAATGACGCTATGAAACCATCTAAACTGCAAGATCAACTGAGAAGATGCCACCCTGATAAAACAGAGAAAGACTTGAAATACTTTCAAACACTCAAAGATAAATTCCAGAAGAGACCTACACTGGACAGAATGTTCGCTTCGACTTCACAAAGAAATGATGATGGTTTGCGGGCGTCTTACAATGTCTCGTTACTCATAGCAAAATCCGGAAAACCGCATACTATAGGAAAGAAGTTAATTTTGCCAGCCGTTTAAAAGGTTTTAAAAACTGTTTTACCCAAACCTGCATCTGATATCATTAAAAAAGGGTTACTTTCAACAAGCACAGGTAAATCCTACTTACTCGGAGAGCGCTCCGGCTCGAACTGTGAATAGAGGGGATTGCATAGAGAGAGGAAACCACCGAGCCACCCCTCCACAACGCCTTGACACGACGCCCCAAATTTTTATACGTATTTTCCGGAAAAACTTCGTATATTGAACAACTTAGATTTACAGAATTCAACAATATAGTTTCTGTTTATGAGATTCCCCTCAAATAGACATAAAGGTTCAAAACGTTTCTAGCAAGAATTTGTTGTGTGGTTGGTAGCACTCAGTACTGACAGATAATCGATAAATTTATCCATTGATGTAAAAGCCGCAAAACATAAGAGATTTTTTCGCGAGATCCCGTAGTGAGCCGGAGCGGGAACAGATGGAATTTCCCCTCCCTCTCGAAGTTTTGACAGTTTCAAGTTACACCGGGAGTGGTTAGATGGCGCATGTTGCGCAAAATGTTTGTTTTGAGCTCCTTGATAAACTTAGCTACCTTGTTTGAATCTGAAATAAAAAGATCGATTGGTTTTTTTGCAATATACATATATATCAATAAAATCAATCATTTGATATGACACGTGCGGTTCATATGTCTTCCATGACCTTCTCCCTCGTCATTTAAAATCAGGAGGACGTGTTCCTCCATTTATGATTTAATAATTTTACTCAATTTTCGGCACTGCGAAGACAAATTTTCAATTGAGATGCCTGTTTTTAAATGACATTGACAAAAGACCCATCACCCGCTAGTACCTCACAGACGTTAGGCGAGTACCCGTACCACATGATTTTTTGACATTCGGACGACGTCTCATCCGTCTTCTCCTATTCCCGTTTTTCGCGAAAATTTGTATATTGGCTCCCGGTAGTGCACTGTGCTACATCGTGGACTCCTCCTAATAAATTCGTGAAGAAACTGTTGATGTAAAACGGGTATTAATAAACAGTATTTCAAACATTTTTTGCTTTCATTTAGTGGTCAGACAAACAGGGAGGATTATCAGCATAAAAACCACAGGATAAGTTTCAGTAGTTACACTAAAATATATTGTGTTTGAAAATGTACCTAAAGTGTTGCCTCCAATTTCGCCGACTCGGATTTTCTCGAGCCATAAGCCAGCTTCCTGGTTATATTCCCACAAAACCATGGTTTTATCAATAGATGCTGATAGTAACTGCAAATCCTTGTGACTCCAATTAACTGAATAGATCCACCCTTGATGACCTTCAAGTATAAATAAAATGTTAGGATTAAGCTATGTTCAGAAAATGAAGGATGATCCTGCATTGTAAGTCCAGTCATGACCTACTGCATAACAAACTGTACATTTTTTTTTATTGAAGGACTGTCCTGACTTCGGTAATAAATATCCTGTCAATTCTAGAAAAATCAGTGTTCATCAACCAGGGTTATTTTAAAATATGACATGATTAAATGTTTCATCCAATTACAGGATACTTTTTTTTGTTATCACATAGTATATATCCTTGGTAATTAAGCTAAAAATTTGATTGGTTTTATATAGTTACGACGACGACCATATACTGAATTGTGTTGTGAAACAAAACCGAGCTCTCTTCTACCGCTACGCCAATGAGCTTTGCTCCTGACAGACAAACCCGCCTGACTTCGGCCTCCCATCCTAACCGTGTCGAACTTCGTACATCCAGAACTGGCCGATACGACCGCTCCTTTGTCCCTAGGGTATCGAGGTTGTGGGACAATCTACATGATGAGGCTTTTCCCAGTTCTACTAACCTTAGGCAGTTCAAAAATCGGATTACGAGGGATGTCTTTTAAGTTTTGCATATGGAAATAAAACAACATGGTAGCTAGTTTTAAATGACCTTATTGTTTTTCGAAGTATTCTCCACGAAGATTAATACACATCTGCATGCGCTCGAACCAATTTTCGAAGCACTTATTCCACTCGTTTACTGGCAGATCTAAAGCGGCATTTTTAAATGCGTCAACTGATTCTTCTGGTGACTGGAACCTTTGACCACGCAGTCTGTTTTTAATTTTCGGGAAAGTAAAGAAATCGTTAGGACTTAGATCGCGACTATATGGAGGATGGTCCAATAATTCTACGTTTTCTTCCATTAAATACTGCCTTGTTTTTTGGGCTGTGAGCAAGCTTGCATTGTCCTGGTGGAGGATGATTTTTCTTTCGGGGTTGATTTTTAGAAGCTCGGTGATGAATTTAGGCATGTAAAATTTTTTGAGAGATCTGCAAAGACGCCTCAATCTCGCGATATGTCACATGTCTATCTTCAATGATGAGTTTGCGCACAGCATCGACGTTTTCCTGGGTGACTGCCGTTTTTGGTGCACCCACCCTGGGATTGTCGCTAAGACTCACCCGTCCAAGTTTCAATTCTCCATACCAACTTGAAATTGTCGACTGATGTGGCGCTTCGTTGCCGAAAACAGACAGTAACTCAGCAAGGCATTCCTGTTGCGATAATTGTCTCTAAAAGTTGTATTTAATTATGGCGCGAAAATTGTCTCGGTTGAGTTCCATTTTTCTAATGACTTGGTGACACTTAAAAATTCACTGTAGTGAGAACACTGCACGTATTGCTGCTGTGCTTGAATTTAAGTTTACTAAAGAGTGAGGTTAAGATCCAGTACGGACGTTCGATCCGCGCGGCATACTATGTTTCTATATGCAAAACTTAAAAGACATCCCTCATAACAAAGTTTCATTAAGCTCCTTATAACAGCCGCGGTGCCCTGGCATTTAGGCTTCGCTTAAGTGACTGCTTCAGTGTAAAAGAAAAGCCGATATTCGTAGGAACGAAACGTATAAAAATCTCGAAAACTATGAGAGTTTTACTAAAACAGAATTTTGTCATTTAGTAGGTAATGACATGACCTACTTGCAGCTGCAGGATAATCCTTGACTTTTTGGATACCCTCTATTTAAAATAGTAATGAATACCTGTTAAAACGGATTCTAAATAAACACTATATGTTTCATTTCTTGTTTGAATAGTTGATTTTTCTGTTTTGATTCCGGCAAAATCCCCAGTGTCTCTACCTTTTGCAGTTATCCTCCAAAGCCTTATAAATTCATCCTGAGAACATGATGCAAGTATCATGTCCCCATCTGTAGAAGAACAAGAAGGTTAATTCACATAAAACAAACATTAGGGCATGAAAACAAATAAATACCTTTCTGTTTAAAGTCCAATCCTCTCACCCAATTTTCATGGCCCTCCAACTCAGCAGTCTTGATGAATATCAATTCATCACAATTGTCTTCTCTGTATATTCTGATTCTAGAGGTGTCCAGAGCACAAGCCAGCAACAGCTCAGTGCAACCCAGTAGGAATGTTAATTTTACAGCTACAGATATATTATAGCCTAATTCTATTGTTTGTTGCAAATGAAATTCACCTAAAAAGGTTCACAGAATGTCAAGGCAGTGTATAAATTAATACAGAAAATCTAGACATACAGACTACTCAAGGATTAGATTAAGATTAACTGCTTGAGTGAGACGATAATGTCTCTGCCACTTTCCAAACGTAAAAAATTAATCTATGTCTATATTTGATACCTTGAAGGTCACTTCGACACCAAATCTTCATGGTACAATCCATGGAAACTGAAACAACCACTGCATCTCTCTGGTTCTCGCTTTTATATAATCCATCAACTATATTCACATTTGACTGATGCCCTTCTAGTTTGGAAGCTACATATTGCCCTTCTTTAAGACTCCATACTACTACTGTATGATCTGTAGACCCGGACACAAGCTCTGTCTCGAAACTTATGCCAGGACCTGAAATCCACTTAGTGGAGTTCACACGTTTTTGATGCCCTACCAAGCTGTGGGTTACTTTGCCTCCACTGCCATACTGAAAAATTTTTTAGGTTGACTAGGTTAAGACCATTTTTATCTAAAATGAGTTTGATACGTTAAGCCCATGATAATATTGTGAATTTTCATTTGCTATTTGCAGGGTCCATCCACCTGTAATAATAAAGAAGTTATAGCTTCTTCATAAATCATGTTAAGTCACACGCTGCATGAAAACTCACAATATTATCATGAACTTAACATATGGAACTTATTTTAGGCATTTATGGACTTGACTTTGCCTGGCTCTGAGTTACTGATATTCATTATATCTCAAGTGACATAACTCGATATATTTTAAAATGGAATAAAACCATGTATGTGAGGTGTTTCCTTCTTTATTCGAAAGGCTAATTTGAATGAAATATGCAACTGTTCACTGGGGTTTTACACAGTGCAATGGATTGAACAGGTTCAATTTTTAATGATTTTCTTGCAGGGATCAAACTGAATTAGAGCTACATCCTGGGCTGTGTTGACTTTAAAAGTCAGTAAATTTGCACATAATGGCTAAGATCTGTGACTTCGGGTAGCAATGCATCCACAAAAAGTTGTTTGGTAAATTCGCCTGTATAACCATATTTAGAACTAAATGAATAACTGACGAGTTGCAAAGACTTACATCAGGATCGTATATGAACACTGCATTGCAGGCTCCATATGAAATTAAGTTATTTTTGCCCCAGTCCGCTACTGTTGGAGTCTGGTTGCAGTTAGATGATATGTACCTCGTGTGGAATTTCATCTTAGATCTTCTTTTTAAGAAAACTGCTACAGATATTTAAAGAATAAATAATTTTGCTTGAATATACAAAACAGCTTTACAATTTTAAACGAATCATAACCTCAACTCAAACCAAAACAAGAAAAAAAATGTGCAATTGACATGGAACATGCAAAATGTTGGTGGTTTGTTGATTCTTTGCAGTGTTGCAAGAGCTAAGATTATGGTCGGGCTGGCACACTATCATAAAACAGGGGGGCATTTATTATACAGGTTGTGTCAAAAAAGGAAAACAAAAACCAAACATCGTGATAAAATATAACATAAAACTTTAATAAAAAGAACATTTGACTATAAAAACCAAAACAATATTCCAAATTACTGTCAAACAACAGAACATTCAGCATGCCGTCATATTAAAAAAATATCGCAAGAAACTAAAAAACAAAAAGCATATGCCATTTCTGTTTTGCATAAAAAATTGAAGTTTTTGAGTTACTTAAACTTAGTCACTGTCTGTATCAGATTCTTCTTGTTGCATTTCTGTTGCCTCTATAGGTACTATATAAATTATTTGTATTTTTAAATGTTTTTCACCTCCACCAACTCGAAGTCTAAGCAACAACATTTTTTGTATTGCATCCAGTTTGATAAGTATCGCGAACAAAGTTGAAGGTAAAATACGATTCCTTTTCTTTGTTTTGATTATCTCTATATATGACAATGTCCACTCGACATCTGCATTACCATGTGACAAATGTTGAAATTATTGGACATAGGTACTTTGGAAATACAGTTCACAGATTGTGTTCTTATTACCTACTACCATCTATACGCGCGTTATAATACAGAAGATTTACCCCTACCACTAAAGAAGAGGATCGAGTTTCCCTGGATCAGCGCTTTGCCTTATCCAGTCCTATTTTATTGTATTCAGAGTTGGTCAGTCTGTTGTTAGCGCTCATACTACATACATCAATAAAATTGTATTTTTGATAATCGAGAATAAATCTTTTTAAAAAGCAAGTAGACTGACTCGGTCAGATAATTGGCGCAGCCAGATCGGATTTTCGGGCTGTTTCGCGAATCAATCGAGACCGCGAAAGCAGTTTTCGTATCGACGAATTTACCGGAAAAACGGCCTACGGACTAAAGACTTTGGTGAGTGGGAGTTCGAGCGGAACCGGTCTATCGAAGACACCGTGTGCAGCTACCACCTACGAAGTCAGGGATTTGGACCACACATCGCCCAAATCTACAAGCGGAACATTTTGGAGAAGGACCAGATCGCCCAACCAAGATCTTCCGCTTATAGTTAAGCAACCAAGTAAAGACAAAGAAAGAAACGTGATGCACTTGATCATCCTCGTATTAGCGTAAGTGCAACTATACATTTTAAATGTTTTTGGAAGATATTGCAGAGGCTATAGATAATTTGACACTTTCAACAGACTCACCTATTTTAAGACCACCTAGATTAAATATTGAAAATATTCCAAGCATGTCTCAATTCAGACCAGAATTTTTAAATTGCGTCCCAGAGTTTGACGGAAATCCTAATGACTTAAATAGGTTTCTATCAGTGAGTGAAACATTAATTGCAAAAATTTTTGATAATCGAGAATAAATCTTTTTAAAAAGCAAGTAGACTGACTCGGTCAGATAATTCGCGTCTCCGTTGAATAAGAATTACCGGCCGGTGGTTACCACTGTCGATTGGAAAGAAATCTGTATTTAGATTTAGTTACTAACTGCACTCATTTTTTTTCTGGTAAAAATATCCATCATGTGTACCTAAATTGCAAAATTCCGCTACTTTTAACAAAAAATCCAATTCCGCCGCTCTGCCGCACTTGAAAATTCGGCGGAATTCCGCTACTTCTGGCAACACTGATACTCTGTGCGTTACGAGGTCTACCAATTTTTTTTAATCTAATGCAAAATTTAACGAACAACATAATCCAAGAATAGTAAATTCTTCAAAATAAAGTCATTTCAACAGCATTTTCACTCAGCTGCATACGTTTTTTAGTTTCGTCTATGCAATAATTCCAAAATCTACTGAAAAGCTTAAGCAATTCTACCGAAAATAGATCGATTACATCAGGCAACACTGCATGACTGCATCTGTCAGTTCAAATTTTTTGGTTAGGTTTGTGGGTTAGATGTTAGGTGTTGCGATTGTCAAGAGTTTATGAGAAGAGATCACGAAGGGAAGAAAAAGAAAACGCAGACAGCAGCTATCCAAATATCAAATAACAACTTCATAGCCTTCAGTTTGTAATAAATATGTTACAGTCAATTCGCAACTTCATCAGCTATTGGTACTTCAGGTATTTATTGGTTACCGAGCTTTACATGGTAGAAAAATGGGAGAGGACGATGTTTCGTATCCTTTGAATACATCAATTTCTGTCGTAAGGTACTTATATCAGGTTGCCTAGATACCGTCATTAATTATTATACGTTTTCCTTAACATTTCACCAGATATTGTCTTGTTCATAGTATTATCAGTACTCTACATTTTCAACACAACGATAATGCTGAGTCTGGTTAAATTGTTGACAAGCAACCTGTTTCATGGAGGTGATACACTACAACGTGATAAACTGGTGCCTGTTATGCAAAATTCCGAACTGTGATGATAACTTAGGTATATTATTTTATATTATGTTTTATGAGTAGCCATGAGTCAGTATTTAAGATTGTAATGTTTGCTGTATACACATAAACAGTTTTATTAGGAGCCACTAAAAATTTTAATAGAGTTGACCTAAATTTATGTTTTCTGTTTTACTTGATTACTTAATGATTCCCAAATATAAAAGGTTTTTCCTTTGATCTGATAGACAAATACATTTTTTAAAAGTTGTCAACAGGTCAAGGTTGCTGGATTTTGGCATGCCAACTTGACACTAAAAAATTCATGTTATGTTTAAAAATATGGGGACTACCTTGGCTCCGCTCATGCTTGATTTGTTGCCAGATTATGGGCAAGACCTTTACTCCAAATTCCACTTTCATTCATTTTTAATACTATCCTCTATTTATGAATAACAAACAGTTTGTAATATTGTATGAATTTAGTTTATTAACAGGAAATGCAATAATTGCTACAATTCGATATTTGACAATATACACTGGAAAAATTTAAAAATCGTAATATTCTTCCACTGAATGTGTAGTGTCTCAAACTTTTAGGGCCTATTTATGCACCTGATTTGTGCCAACAATGTCAGTGAACAATGTTTGACATACTAGTGTCATGTTGATCACATTTAGAGAATAAGACAACTATATATCAAGCACTGTTGAAGAACATTGTAGCTCTTCAGGAACCTCCTGCATCCATGGCCCTCTTTTTATACCTAAAGATAAGTTTTTTTTCGTCATCAGAATGCATTGTCTCCCAGTAAAAAGCCATGTATTCAAAAAGACTATATTTACTGTACAAAACCTAGAATTAAGCAAATGCTATAACTACAAGTCTCTTAATATTAATTGGATTGATACTGAGGGTAACTATGATAAGTATCTATATCCCATATCATAATGGTATAGATCTTAAAACAAAAATGAATATAGTCAATTTGTCTGATCATGGAAAATCTATAAGCATTCTAAGAAAGCTACTATGGAATGAATGTTTTTTAAGGTTCCAATTTACAAACTGAAATTTAAAACGATTTGTTTTCCTGAAATACTCATACTTGGCCTAAGATATTGCCCCATCGCTAACCTGGATTTATACATATCAATTGATATAGAAAATGATGGTTATATCCCCACAAATAATGTAACTGCTAGGTACCTCTTGAAAGTACTTAGGTGGGTATTTCTAAATCATTTTTAGATATTATAAGGCTCTTGTGATCCCTTAAAAAGTCATGTCGAAGATGTAATCAACTATAGATGTTTCAAATAGAAATTTATTTCTCATCACTAAAAGATGGAACATGTACGAAAATCTGCTGTCTTGATCTCTAAGGATAAGGTCGCGAATCCTTAGGGGTTTATGGATTACAGCTTGCACTAGTTAATAGTTCAGCTCTAGTATCATTCGTTTCTCGTTTGAGGACCAAATTTCCATTTGTACAAAAAGGCAGTTGCAATTCAGTAAGTTGCTACTTAAAAACAATACAAGGCATAAGTCCCATTAAAATCTCACAGAATGGTTGCATATTGCATTTTCCTTTTTGCACGAGTATGCATTTTACCAATTGTGATAGAATGACAGCTGATTATCTAGTAATATTTCATAATTCTCAATATCAAAAAAGATCACATAATTCTGGCGGATCCGTCAACGCCAGGTAGCGGAGCCGTATTTTATTTAGGTTTTTTCTATGCTACAGATTCATTCTGTAGTTGCTAACAACTCTTATTTAGAAAAGATCATTTGCATACAAAAAAAAAAACGCTACAAGCAAGTCTTACTAGATTTAAACCAGATTCATTATCGCCAACGTTACAGACTAATACCAAAAAGGTCACTTGCTGATCAGCTGTGCACCTCAGTAGACGTCAAAACGTGATGGATACTCGTGAAATACGGTTGAGTTGAGCTGAAGAATAGTTATACAGGGTGCAGCAGAGAGGATGGACGGTTTTAAAAAAATCATAAAATAGTTAATTTTTACTCGCAAACAAATTTATTGAAGGATTCAGGTTCACAAGGAAATAGCATTTGAGACAGTCAAGTGTGGAAAATCACATCAGACATGTGGTGGCCGAAATCTTTGATGCAGTGCTGGAGGCGTTCTTGGAAGTTCGCGTAGACTCTCTCCAACATCGCTCTCTCAACTTGGGCGACTTCCATGCGAATTTCGCCCTTCAATTCGTCCAGATTTCGGGGCTTGTTCGCGTATACTCTAGCCTTGAGGTGTCCCCATAAGAAAAAATCGCATATGGATAAATCTGGGGACCGAGGAGGCCAATGAACATCGCCAAACCTGGAAATAAGGCCACCAGGGAAGAGAGGGCGAAATGCTGGAACCACACACGTCGGATTGGAACACGTCGCCGTCGTAATTCAGGGAGAAAGAAGTTGGTGATCATGTCGACGTAGCGCTCTGAGTTCACGGTAACATCACGAATCACGACCATTACCGGGTTCGAAGAAGTAAGGGCCAATGATGCAAGTTTGCGATACAGCGCACCAAATCGTTACTTTTGGGCTGTGCAGCGGTCTTTCGTGTAACTGTTGCGGATATTCATTAGCCCAATAACGACAATTCTGCTGGTTAACCATGCTGTTTAGGTGAAAATGGGCTTGTCACTCATAGGTGAAAACACGGTGCTCCACCGTCCAAGGCTCCATAACGACAACTGGTAAAATAATGCTAGGATCTCACGAGTCAAACGGCACCCTCCCCACCTCTCTCGTAGACGGAGGCGGAGAGTACTACCCATCCCAAAAACGTCCTTCCTCTCTGCCGCACCCTGTATACCCTATTTCACGAGTATCCATCGCGTTTTGACGTCTACTGAGGTGAAAAGCTGATCTGCAAGTGAAAATTTTGTGTTACTCTGCAACGTTGGCAATAAAGAATCGAGTATAAATCTAGTAAAATTTGTTTACGGCGTTTTGTTTTTTGTATGAACTTTCCTAAATAAAAGAGCTGTTAGCAAGTAAAAAATGAATCTGTAGCATACACAAAGACAAAAACAATTACGGCTCTGACTACATGGCGATGTCTGACCCTTCAGAATTATGTGTCTGATATGGGGAATTTTGAGATATTACTAGATAATCAGCTGTCATTCTACCATGATGGATACTCGTGAAATAGGGTATACCAGGCAATGCGAATAAAATTAGAGATTGATAGACTGGCTAAATCAAAAATCTGATCCTTATTATTTGGAGTGAGATGTATGCCGTAAGGCCAGATTGATAACTTTTCTGCATAAATGTATTGGTCATCACTTGCAGCAAAACAGCATTTTTTGTAAAAATCTACTTTTCCTAGACATATCTATCCATGGTAGGAGTATTCAACACCCATTTGCAGTCTGTTAAATATATCTTTCATCTGTATGTTGCATGCTGTAAAATATTCAAGCAAGTATATGGATCAGAGCAATCTCAAAATATATTCGGCAATCTAATGATTCTTTCGCGTCCACCATCCGATCCCATAGTAAATAGTATTCTTAGACCCTTAGTTGGTTATCTTGTATTCATATTTTAGCAAATGATATCGTTTGAATGCGTACAGAGTCAAATATTTTCTAACAGTGTGGAAATGAATGTGAGGAATATGCAACAATAACACAACTTGGATGTTTTATTTAGTTCAATATGAATGTAGTAGTTTGTAATAATTTCTGGCTCCTTGGCAACACTGCAAGACAGATGCCGAGCCATCTAAGAACAAACTGCCAAACTAAAGCTGCCTCATTCAGGTCGCTGCATTTTTATTGTAAAATGTGAAAAATAAGGCAACCATAATGCAAACGAATTTAAAGGAAAAAATTAATATTGCCGACCACCTGCTCCAGAGATTACGCCTGGTTTTTGGCTGGCTTTCAGTGGGTAAAGCAAGATAGAGGGCAAGTGAGGATGCAAAGGGCCGTAAACCATTGACTAACTTGTAACAACCTGAAGAGAGACAACCATATACTACGTATATATTCCGATGCTTAAAAAGAAAGTTGAAGGATTTTAGCGCTATCGATGAGACAATATAGCTGAGCACAAAAATTAATCTAGAAATCTACTTTGAAAAAGGTAAGAGTGGTTGGTTCTACTAATCCGTCGTAGATGGGCCTAGGATTATCAATCCTTTTTTTATTTTAAATAGGGTATCCTTAGGTGGAATACGTTCACCAATGCCAGACACCGTGAACGGTTTCTACCCGCCATCTGTAACCCGTTGCCTACCATCGATCGCTTGCCTGCTTCAGAGTATAACCGCAACCTAAGAGTTCAGTTGCTCACTCAGAAAAGTATTTTTTTGACATATTGACTATATCATTTAAAAACCGTACGGGCCAATAGTAATAAGGACACACTCAGTGGAATATTTGCATCAACTACAACTTTCAAACAATGATAAACTGTTTGGTCAGTTGTTTACTTATTATTTATTGATAATAAAGTTAATGGACAAGCAGAAGTCTTAAAAAATCGGAAGAGTTGCGAGACATAAATATGTTGTGGACTTTCGGTACTGAACTTATAGTGGTCGCGCCACTTGATTAATCTCTGACACTGACATTTCTACCTTCTTCTAACACGTATAGTCAAAATCACGTAAGATGACTATTACGTCACACCATAAATGGTACTGAAGTAATCAATGGACGTAAGTCGATGATAAATTCACGATGTCAGGAACATAATGACAACTAATTTATGGTATGATTTTGCGAAGTTAGGTTATTTCACTGATTATTTTTATTTTCCTTTTATTTCATGGTTTTGAGTGATACCTTAATAATAATTCTAGTGAGGAGTTTTTGTTTTGAAAAAAAAGTTATGAGTAGAATAGATTAAGACAGGAACACCAAAAACCAAAGTATTATTCGAAAACAACCTAACCTACTTTAACATAACCTAACTATTCATCTTTCAAATATGATCGATCATGCAACATGAAAACATCGTCTATCTTTGTCGGATACATGCAAATTAGCAATACGGTTTGTTTAGACAATAAAATTCTGTTTGTCTCTGTCTAACATATCTAAAACTTCATTAAAAATATTCACAAATCGCTGTCGTTAGTCTTTACTGCAGACTAAAATGATGACGTAATACTCATCTTTCGTGATTTCGACTATAGTAATGTGAAAAATATCGGTTGCTTGACTAGCGTTATGGATTGATCAATACGACCATTATTAGTAAAATTAATAACGGCTTGAAGCATCGGGGCTTCCCAGAAAAGGAATGCTCTAATTTAGTGTACATTCTGCTTTGAATTGTTTTTTTATTGTATCGACCCCCAGGTGTTTTAAAGTAACTCAAAAATGTGTCCACATGAGCTCATTTCAATACTTTAGCTATGTTCATGTGTATCTTGCTTGCCCAGTTTTGCTGATGTGACCTAGGGTATGCCCAGGCATATCCACAACAAATTAAATTCGAATCTCAACACTAGTAACTGTACGTTATCAACTTGTCCATTAATGGCTTGTTCATCAATAAATTCTAATTCGATATTGATTATCAGTACAATCGAGTAATATCGTTTATTTGGTCTTGCTTGTGCCATTCGAAAACGAACGTCCTAACATGGTGCTTAGTATTTTGGCACATATTTTGGCAAACAGTCGCGCACATCACTTAACAGTATTAATTACAAGAAACATTACAAACAGGATTGGGGATGTATATAAAAGCATATGAATGAGATCAACTTCATACCCATAACTTTACATAACTCTGCCAAAGAAATTTGCAATGTTGTCGGGAGTTGTAGGAATGGTTTTGATGAATACTAGTACTGTGTATTTTCTACTCCAAGGGATCACATACCACATTCACATGATATTTTTCTATTAATTTGCAAGAACTGTTCAGTTTTTTTATCGGCAATTATTAGAAATACCCATACATAAGATTATCTGGAGTAAGCATGATACCTCTTGAGCCTTTTTGAGTTGCCTTTCAAGGCAGTTTTGATTATTAAGCTCATTTATTCAAAAATGGACATCACCGTTTATGAAAAAATATAAATAAAAGATTCAAAGACGGTGACTAGGACAGTTCCAGTGGCGACGCGTGACTTTTCCTAAACTGTTACCAAAAAAAGTTTATTTTGAACCTCCCAAGTATAAGTTTTGCGTATTTTAGGTATTTTATTTAAACTATTTTTAAATTAAGGTAAATATTCCTGGACTGAGCGCCTGGGACACTTGATATACCTCATCGTCTTATGCTATAACTAATCCAAGCCGTCCGAAAAAGCACCGTTTCTAGATGAAAATTTTTGACCTTTTTGGCAATTATTGTTAACAATTCCCTGTAATTTCCTCTATTGTCAGCGTCTTCTCCTTCAAAATTAATGGTAATTCCTGATTTGCCAAAAAACATACGGTATCTAGAAGTGTGCTGCCTAAAAGCTTGGTTAAGACAACTTTCGATTCTTGTTTTGCCAAACTGAATTAAATTTGCTACACATCTCACATGTAAAGGAGAAACTTCATGTCTCCTCTTTAGAGCCCTAAACCTATTTAAATCGTTGACTCCGCTGCTGGTCCACCCATTTTTTTCTGAATAAAACAGAAGACATCGCCAACAATACAATCTGTTTTTTTTGCAACCACATAACCAAGAGTTTCCATATACCAACTTAATTTAAAATATCAAACTACGTTTTTTATTCCTTTTTAAAATTATCTAAAATAGGTCTTCCATTTTCAATGATCTCCTTTTTTTCTTAAAAATTATACATGGAAAATGACTTTTCAAGTAGTTGATCGATTACGTAGCGACACTCATCCATCTTTAGTTGCACGCATACTACAGCCGGTAACCAAAACGGCTACAGTACTTGGTCATAAAATATTTATTTTTAAGATTTTTAACTGTTACCAATGGTAACAATGGTTACATGGACGCTTCGCCACTGGACAGTTCAAAATGTTGATCAGTATCTATTTTGAATGCGAATGTTACATAACAAGAGCGTAATCAATGTTGCTTTAATTTGGGTTTCTGTAGGGGAATATCCCAAGATATTTCTGAATTAACACTAGCCATCAGTGTTACCGAACCGAAAAAGTCGAAATCGGTAGTAAGTGTCGTTGAAATTCGGTAGATTCAAGTACAAAGTCCGTAGGAAGAAAACATTAGGGCCTTCACAAGATCAGCGATGGATCAAAGAACTTTGCATCACGTAGCCCTCTATATGAAAAAAGTATATTTTTGCATTACGCGTACACACACAATACAGGTTTTTTGAGGGCATCATCTGTTCTTGAAATAATCTTAAGTTCTTCTGCAAATTGCACTATGAGAGTACTGGTCGCTCTTGAAACTCCTTTGCAACCATCATTGAAACTCTTTTTGCCATTCTTGTTTATAAAATTCTGAATATTTTTCGCTTTCACCCCTGAACTTGAAGCCCCATCACCTGCATTTCAATTTAATATTCATTTAAATACAGACGAGCTTTGGTTTCGTTATTGCTGTCCGGTGATGCAATAACGGTGCCAGTATGTATTGCGCAGAATCAGAACGGCTCCGGGTTAGTTCTTTGTAGAACTCGAACGAGAACGAGAGTTGAAACTGCCAAGCAACTTACAGGCGACGAAGAGCCAAAATATGACTGGTGAATAAAATTTAATGAAACTTGTGTCTTGTAGGCATTTCAGTAGTACGCATATATCTGTGATGCTCAGCTAACGAGTGATTAATATCAATACATCTACGTCTAAACGCGAACGGCTGAAAGTGTATTTGTATTATTTTCTATCTCTTCATGAAAGTCACTTATGGGTTTCAAATTGCAATGGCAGACTTGTGGTTGTAATGGTGCACTAGTCTTTACCCAAACCCTATTTGTAATGTCTCAAAGTTTGGCACACGCTTTGGCACAGTAACTGCGATCAGTCTGACGACACTATTATAAGCAGTCTTGGTAAAACAGAACAAATGTCCGGCAAAATGTCATTTTGGATCATACGGAAGCTCGGTGATTCAGATAAATTGCTGGAGTTGGCGGTAGAGGGCCTTGAGGCGGATACAGCTCGTGCATCGGCAACACTGGAAGCAGATGGCGGATTTGGGTTGGAGATCGACGCACGGAGAACCTGCAGAAAAATATACATTTTTTTAAAAAAAAGGTGCCCTCATATATTTTTTAACGGGTGAAGTTAGGAAGCCTAAATTCGGAGTAATGAAACAGCTTATTCGAAGGCATCCTCTCGGCTGGGCTGTTCTCAGGGAAACAGGTCACAGGCAAGGAATTAAGGATATGGTTACGAAAGCTTACCCAAAGATACAGGGAAAAATAAATTTGTCTGTCAGCTGGAGTTCAATGTGTTTGTATCAACACATGTTAGAAGGAGATACAAACCGACTGAAGAGCCCACGTTGCCTAGTGACGGTGACGCAGAATGTCGTGCCGAATTGCAAATATGTTACATCAGAAAATGTTGGCACAGGCTTCTACAATAGGTTAGGTTACTTTCATACCCAAAAAGGAGGTCAGTTCGAACATATAATCTGATATTTTGTTTTCACTTTGGTTAGAATTATTTATTTCATTTTGGATTTTGGATGGGAACTCCATTATGTTTATCATGAATCTAGTATTTCATAAACATTTTATGGCAGTTTGGCAACACCGCCTCGGTAGCAAGGATGCTCCGATAATAGTCCAAGAGCCGGCCGCAAAATCTTGTTCACATCGCGTACAGATATGGAATGTGAAGATCTATACGTATTTTGATGCTAACTCAGTAAATTTGCTGTTTAGCATCAATATGCTATACGTAAGATGTGACTAGTCTTTATTGTATCATATCAGTACGCGATGATGTAATAAAAAATTTACGAACGGCTTCCCTACTATAATGCCACTCCCAAAAGGTCAACGGGGCCGACCGGCTGTGTGATTCAGCTTCGCGTGACAATTCGATGTTACCCTGCAATCAAGTGATATAGGTACCTTTGTGTGGAGTAAGGTTTTGCTTCTCAAAGCAACTGGTTACAAATGAACCGTAAATTGATATGTTTTCCTGGCAACGTCGCGCCAGTTCAATCAGTCGTGAGTGCTGTTTTCTGCTGTAACCTCACGGCAGAGCAGATTCATTCGGATAAGCTGTAGCTGGGCGGTTAGATCGCAGAGGTGAGCGGATGTACTTTGACAGCGCGTAACTGAGCGAGTTTGACTGCAGTTGAAGGCGCAGACCGTTTGTCGTAACGAGACTGATATTTTAGGGTATAAGTGGCAGCTGAAACGTCCAGGATGACGGCTGGTCGCTATTTGAGACATTCTTTTAATTGGGTTGGGGGATCGTGTGATATCTCATTTTGAAGCCCATTCCGGGTACTATATAACCTAGAATATATAATATTTTAAACTGGCGAACTGGTAGGCTGCCAAATATTTGAGCTTTTATTTTTATGTACATTGAGTTAACTCAACACCCAGCCACTAAAAAAATATAGCATATATCAATTTTCTTCTCTTAATAGCAGTAGCATCTCTTGTACATCCGAATATGTAATGTACATACCACTAAAAAAAAGGACAAAATCTGTAAAAATTGTTAAGCTGTATGTACATTTTTTATTGCACATCCAGATAGACCGTTTTTCAAAAAATGGATATACGTTGTGATGGTTCGTTGTTGAGTTCTAAGCGCAGATTGATGTATAAAAACGCTGACTTTTGACAGCCTGTCCGCTATCTTGAAAGCTAGTAATTTTATATCCTACGATTATAACGTAAATCATACTCACAAGGAGCTTCCATTCCATTAAAAAAAAAGCTACAAGATGACACCCAGCTACTATCTTGAAAATTCAACTACTATCGTCAGTTTCATCATCCCAAATTTCAGATTTGCTAACATGACCCATTTAAAAAAATATGTAGGGAAGGGACATTTCTGAAAAGCACTGCTTTTATGAGAAACTTAACAAAAATTTGATTTCTAATCCAAAGATCTTTACCGGTAAGTCCATTTTCAAATGCGCCGCTTTTTTCAAATTGTCCCAGTTTGCTCCCAGGTAAGAGTATCGACCTTAGGACGTCTTACTTTGGTCTTATTGGTCTTTGTCGTCTTTTATCCGAATGGTGTCGTTTTATTGGCGTCTTTTGGTCGCCGATGCAGCAGTATTCTCATTATAACTCATTATTTATCTTTAGACAGAATACGTTAATTAGTGTTATTGTGCGATTTGATTATCTATAACTGTCTAATTAACGCAATGCCACTTAAATGGGTTTTCTTTTGCATGAAGTTGCAATTACGTGTTGTCACTTAAGTTTGTTACATGATAATGAAAGTTTATTTATAGATTGTATGTATTTTAACTAAACAACCACTAATAAAATTATGTTTTAAAGGAATCAACCAGTATAACAACAGTAAGAGTTCTATAGACATTACGATATGACGTTCTGTGATGCTACGTTTGTGACATGTTTATATGACGTTTTGTCACTGTGACAAATTAACGTCCACCTAACGTCATCAGGACGTCAGCGGATTGGTCACCTTGTCACTACTTTGACGAGAAATTTACGTCACTATCGTATCGTCAGTCATTCCTACAATTGTAGGACGCCTTTACGGCCTCCTTGATTTTCACAGTTTTCTACTGTTCCGTGTCAGCGCTCTATTTCGAGGTCATGTTACAAATACACATTTGCATCAAATTGTTCATGCTTTTGATTTATATCATCTGAAATTTCCTACAATTCAAAAAGAAAACATAGCCTCACAATGGACAGGGAACAGTAGGAATCTTAAAATATCCCAGCCTTTCTGAAGGAGAGAAAAGGAAAAACAAACTTTACCTATGCCTATTATTCGGAAGACATCCACAATGACATGAACACACTGAAGCATCTTCAATATCTACCGAGGTTGTTTCTGTACAATGATGGCCAAAATGACCGCTTAGAATTGAGCCATTGGCTGTGATGACGTCACCTTCCAATCTCACAGCACCGGCTAATGCCTGAAAAAAAAAAATGGAGTTTGTTCAGGAACCAGCATCCGAATTTGAGGTCAGTTTGTCCGTATTAGGTCATTTGACGGGCGTTTCAAGTTCGCTTCAAGGTGATTTTCGGAAAATGCCTGGAAATCAAATCTAGTAGACTCGAATGTATGATTTTGAGGACATTGGGTCTGAAACTGGGGTCATTCTGTCCATATAAGGTCATTTGAAGGGCGCACCCAGCGAACACGAGATGGAAACAATGCCAAACGTACGTGAGATCAATATTAACGATAGGTACATCTCATCTTTGGAGCTGGTTTATTAGATCAGTTATCAGTAGATGACTCTTGAAGTAGTACATTGTTGGTATACATAGGGCATCAAAGGTGGCCCAGCTGTCAGGCTTCGCCATCCCATCAGTACTCTGTTAGCCTGCTAATGATTATCGTCCTAAGTAGTGTTTTGTAGGTTGTGAACGGATCCAGTTACAAATACACCTACCTGCATCGCTTGAGCCTCATCTCTTCTTTCGTCTTCCGTATTCATTGTGACAAATCTCAATACCAACAAATTCAGGGACGCTGCCACGATCGCCAAGCCAAATAGAATGAAGATAAGTGCGAACATCACATATTCGGGTTTCTGGGAGAGGGCGTTATCTTTTTGAAGCGCCACCTATAAAACAAAAGATAGCTATTATTTGAGATAGCACGTCCAAACCAACGTGAAAACTGACAGTAACATCGGTAGCACTCAAAGATCGCGGCAAATGGACCGACCATTCGATGAATCAATCATTTTAACCTTTATATGATACATAACTTTCTAGATTATTATTGGTGAGTAAATATTCACACCCATAAAAGCGAAACGAATCAAAGGGAACCGTAGCCAGGTTTAGCATTTGTTTGCATTAAACGTGAGACACGTCGCTTTTCTTTGTCTTGTGCATTATATGGACTCGCATTTGGTGCATGTAAACGAACTCGTCGAGTGAGTTTCGCTTCCCTTTCCTTCAATGGGCGTGTACCTTTAATTGGCAGAATAGCGGTAGCTGCACTTAGCCCCTGTTCTGGAGGTCGCTGCTCTCCATTTTAGAAACGTTTGAAACAAGAATGCTGATGTTGGTGAAACAGTAGTGGGTGATTTTTTAAGAGGTATAGGATTTGATTTCAAAAAAATACACGGTCGATATAATTTAATGTTTAAATATTATTTCATGTAAATGTTGGCCGCGGCTCCTCTTTAGATGGCCCATGCGCAAGGTCCAATTTTGGCACACTCTCTCCAACATATCGGCCGGTATCTCACGAATAAATGCTTCAATATTGGCTTCCAGTGCGTCAGTCGTTGCTGGTTTATCCCTGTAGACATTAGCCTTAACATGGCCCCACAAGAAATAGTCCAACGGCGTTAAATCACACGATCTGGGAGGCCAATTGACGGGCCCCAAACGTGAGATAAACTGTTCACCGAACTCGCCTCTCAATAGGGCCATTGTTTCGTGTGCGGTGTGGCATGTGGCACCGTCTTGTTGAAACCACATGTCAGCCAAGTCCAGCTCTTCCATTTTGGGCAAAAAAAAGTTTTTTATCATCGCACGGTAGCGCTCGCCATTCACAGTTTCGTTCCGGCCATTGTCGTCTTTGAAGAAGTACGGCCCGATGATGCCACCGGCCCATAATCCACACCAAACAGTGATTTTTTCTGGATGCATTGGTAGCTCTTGCAATGCTTCTGGCTGGTCTTCACTCCAGATGCGGCAATTTTGCTTGTTAACGTACCCATTCAACCAGAAATGAGCTTCGTCGCTGAACACAATTTTTCGATAAAAATGTGGATCTTCCTCCAACTTTGCCAGCGCCCATTCACCAAATTGGAAACATTGTGTCGCAAAATTTTCCAGGCAGTGGAGTAACAGAGGCCAAATTGCTGCGAACGGCGGCGAATCGACATTTCACGGTCATCACTAACACTGGCGGATACAGCCGCAATATTTTCTTCAGTCCTCACTCTACGTCTGCGTGTTGGTGGTTTAATGTCCAATAATGTAAACTGGGTTCGAAATTTAGTCACAAGCTTCCGAATAGCTCCCTCAGTAGGCCGACCAAATTGCCCATAAATTGGAAGCAGTGCTCGATGCACTTTCTTAACCGAGCATAAATTTTGATGGTAAAATTCAATAATTTGCAAGCGTTGTTCGTTCGTAAGTCGATTCATGGTTAAATTATAGACCAAACTGAACAAGTTTGACAATGACACAAGACACGATTCACGCGTCATCTGTCAAAAACAGTGTTGCCAAAAAGATACTGGTAAAAAAATCACCCATTAAAATGACGTCAAGTAGGTTGACGTTGCGTAGCTGCGAGGCTGTGTTGAAAATACCACGTGTGAAATATAGTATCTAAGGCCCGTATCGTTAGTCGTCCCTACAATTATAGGGCGCGTTTATGGCCTCCTTGATTGTCATACTCCTTTCTCTCCTTCAAAAATTTCTAGATTACACTTGTCCCGTGTCAGCGTCAGCGCTCTCCTATTGTGAAGATATGTTTTACTTTTAAATTGTAGGAAATTTGAGGCTGATAAAACATGATATAACTCAAAAGCAAGCACAACTTGATGCAAATAGATGTTTGCGACATAACCTCAAAATAGAGCACTGACATGGAAAAATAGAAAACTATGACAATCAAGGAGGCCATAAAGGCGCCCTACAATTGTAGGGGCGACTGACGATACGGGCCTAACAGACGCATATAATTACGGGGATTGGAAGCTTGCACCCCCAATTTTCAACTCATTACAAATATTTTCTGAAAACGATGACGAGTCTCTTAAACGTCAATAAACGAAATAAGTCAGCGCAGATCGCCATCTATTACAGAATTGGCCACTGCGAAAGTATACAGCAATCTTATTTCGATAGATCTCATTCGTCCTTAGCATGGTTATAAGATTGTGTCAAAATTTCATCAAAGTCCGACTGGTTTTTTCAAGTTATAGCGGATCCAACGATTAGCGGACAGACAGCCAGACACACCGACAGACGCTCCATCAGAATGTGATGTACATGTTATATAACAATAAAAAAGCAGAGAATTATTAGATAGTAAACTCATTTTCAAAGATGTTCACGACTACAAGACTTCCTCGCCAGTTGAGTAGTAAGTTAAATGAGGAAAAGCATCCATTTAATACGAGAAGTGCCGGTCTACCATATATTACTTATAGATACTGTGGTGAGTTGTCACCGTTCTACTAAAAGACACAAGCTTCTGTACTTGTCCGTTAATCTACATCGACGTTCTTATACACGAAAATACTTACCTAATCTCCGCGACGCGAGATGGGAACATCCAGGAAGTACACTCGCGATGCATCAAGAGCATTATGAAGACGACAACCGTAAAGTAACACCAAATCAACAAGTTCGTTAATGGTTAGTAATGTGCCAGCTAACTCGCGTTGTCAATGTAACAACTCGGTTATTTTAAGAATGTTTTATTGAGAACACCATGTATGTTGACGATAGTATTGCTTGCACTACGACGAAAATGATGTGCAGTTTTTCAAAACCTGTGCTGAAACTCAAACAGTTTCAAACTAGTAATATAGTTCGACCACAGACGGCCAACCATGGACAATTGTTTCGTGCTTTCTGACAACTCATCAGTATGGTGTTAGCATGGTCTCAGGAAGCACGATGAACGAAAGCTGAGCAACTATCCTACATAAAAGCTATAGAGCTTATCACAATAAGGTAGCACAAAGTGCTACATATTACCAAAATCGACCACTGCAAGAGTTAAACAGCAAGCTGTCTGTTGGAACTGTATCCCAGTTTTTTGCATTTGTCAGCCAGGTCACCACTGTAGCGGTTAGATGCTGCCGATACTGGAGGTATGTAGATAGTGTCTACTCGCCATTGAAACTATAATAGTAATAAAGCTTTCGCCCGTCCGATCACAGACGGCCAACTATGGACAACTGTTTCGTGGCTTTTGCAACAATCATGATCTAGGCTTGCTCTCAGGTTGGAGAACTAACGAAACCTGAGCAACTGCCTCTATATGACCATGCTGATAAATTGCCAAAAAGCAAGAAATAGAAATAGATATTCATGGTTGGTAGTTTGTGGTCGGACAGAAGAAAGCTGTATACTAGTTTGTTCAGTGGTCAGTAGACCACGTCTGGTATACCTCCAGAATCAGCGGTAAACAGTTCCAACGCACAGCTTGCTGTTTCCCGTGGTCGATTTTGGTAGGCACTTTGTGCTGCCTTATTCTAATGGTCTCGGGAACAACACAAAATACATCAGACTATTCCAAAGATCCGGCCTTGAAAAATAGGTGGGTGGAAAACTAGGAGTTTGTTGTTGGCAGTAGGGCTAAAATTCCTAACGGTGACTGTAAAAATCGTATTACGTTTTTTGGTTCCCTATAAGAATAATCTTAGTTCGTCAGAGTTACTTACCATATCTCCGAATCCAATAGTGGTAAGCGTAATGAAACAGTAGTACACGGAATCGAAGTAGGTCCATCCTTCGTATCTGGAGAACGCAGCTGCACCTCCGGCGATGGTCAAGGAAGACAGGAAGGTTACTACGCAGATCAAGTCTAATTCGGATGCCGTTGTATGTCGACAATGTAGGGAAGACTTAACACTCCGTATTATCACACTGAAGATAAAAAATATTTCAGTCGCCATCTTACCACACACTATTTTTTATATTAAATTTCGGGAAATTTAGTCACGTCCTCTACTTTTACCAACATGTTAAGCCGTGTACAAATATGTAACAACACCGCGAATCGAGCCGCAGCGCGCACATTTTGACGAACAACTTTGCAACGAGTATCACCACAAACCGAACGACGTCGTGCAACCACATCGCGCAACAAAATGACGATACAATTTTGATGTTTGTCGTTCAGTGAAAGACGAATACTAACTGAAATGGATATAGCAATAGCAGCAGCTGCCTATATTTATATTCACTATGAATTATCCAAAAAAAAGTGATGACGACGTCCGGGACGATGGTGGCAAACCCAGTTATATACCAATAGATCAGCACATGGTTGCAACAATTTGATAGTGGAATTGCCATTTTCCGCTTACATAGGCCAGCTTAGTTCCCATTGTGAACGCTATCTGCTCCCAGGCATCACTTTTTTTAATTCAGTGTATTGCAGGGTATGTTTTGCATCCCACAACAATTCCGCTGCTCTGTAATGATCTATAAGCAAAAGTGTTTTCTTCTCCGACCATCCCATCTTTTCTTCACGGGGTCTATCCATTTACAGAGATGAGAGCATACTCGCCGCACTGGTATCCCTGTCTAAACATGTGCAACTTCGTCGCGAGCCATTCGTTTGATGTTACGCTGAAAAACCGAGCCTGGATCGGGCCGAACGGCGAGCTGTAACGCTAAGCAGGTTCGCGACGGCGTTCTTTTCACCGTCTAGATTAGCGCGGCGCGGTTCGTTGCGTGGTTCAGTTCGCGGTGTTGTTACATATCTGTACATGGCTTTAGATATCTAATTTTAAAAATGTTGAAAGTTCCCTATAAACAGATACAATCGATCATTAATTTGATGCTCAAAAGGAGGAAGTATGGAAAGTCTTTGGGAAGTTTGCAAACGTTGATGTCGTCCATACATATTATATTTTCAATACGCTATCATCATATATTTTCCCCAAAAAAAACTTTCGGCAATATGCCGTATTTTTATACTCTGTAATTTCCAAGTTCTGTTGTGTGCCGAAGTGTACTGTTGAATGTTCAATAAGTATTTTATTATGAACGAAACAAAAATATTGTTCTGTCCTTCATTTCATAACTGTTTGCTTTTTTTTATTTGGACTTGAATTACACTGATTTTAAATGTAAATCAGATGGCTACCGTTGATGAAGCTTCTGTAGCATTTATCTGTTATTGAAATGCACTTATGCCCAAGCTCAAGGCTTGCCTTCTGTGGATTTGCTATATACAGATGATTATAATTCCCAATTATAATGTGTAAAAAACTTAATATATATTATTATTATTATTTATTATCTCTGGTCTAACTCGTTTTACAATGAAAAAACTATATGTCAAGTTGAACAAAGGAAACCTTCACCAGATTTATATGTTTAGCATTTCTTTGTACAGGTATGATCAACAGTTCTGGTCTACAGTGGTCACAACACCAATAAACGGAGTTTGTTTGTCTCTATGAGGATATTTGAAGATCATTTTAAGGTCATTCTAAGGTAGTTTCAATGACACTGACTAAGGAGGTCCTTCAATTTGACCCACCTACATGTCACTGGGCGCTAAATTCCGAATTACAGGTCAGTTAGTCACTATGAGGCCTTTTGAGAGTTAGTTCAAGGACAAATTGAAAATAAATCAAATTCTTACTCGTGTTATAAACGTTTTTGTGGTCGTTGAGTGCAAACCGGTGATCAATTAGTCTCTTGAGGTATTTGAAGGCCACTCAAAGGACAGGTCCAAAACGGTTGAACAATGGGTTCCAACCATTTGTCATAATATGGAAATATATATGATCATATTTCTCAATAATTTGTAAGGCTTGACAAGAAATTAGCTTAGGATGTATCCGGCACCACCTCAAGATTGATAAACATTATTGATTCCAATTCGGGCACAGGGGGGAACCTTATTAACAAACCTCTCTGAATAATTGTAGCATAAAAGGTGCAGGATAAACTGAAATCATCTACTGAAAGCTTATAACTTCTTTATTGTGATCCATATTGAGATATTCTTTTACCGCACAACACAACGTAATGAACCTCCCGAATTTTGCCGTAAAAATTAGTGTCTTAATTCTTTGTACAGGGTCCGTCAGAAAGAACGCATGTTTTTTGACTGAGTAGTCCAGTCAAAATAAGTATGGGAAAAAATATTTTATTATATCAAAATTCTCAGAAATACATGCCATTTTTTTGAGTAAAACAACATTTACGTTCTAAAAGCTATGTCGGCCATATGGCGCCGTTGAGCCGAAATGCAGGAATCAAGCCTCTTCCGAAATAAGCCCGTTGCGTCGGCCAGCATCCGTTCAGGAGTTCGGGTTACTTCTCTTCTTATTTCCTCCTTCAAATCGACGAGGGTCCGAGGCTTGCTTTGGTAAAATTTTGATTTCAGTTAGGCCCATAAAAGAAACACAACTTGACAGGTCCGGCGAGCGAGAGGGCCATGGAATATCGCCATGACGTGAACTGAGACGTCCTGGGAATTTTTGCCGAAGAAGTTCCATCGAAGTGTGAGATGTTGGAGCCACACTGTTCTGAGACGGACACGTTGACGTCGAAGTTCCGGAAAAGAAAGTTGTTCAGCATATGGATGTAACGCTCTGAATTTACAGTAGTTGTTTCTCCATCATCCTCAAAAATATATGGGCTAATAATCATCGTTGGGCTTACTTCACACCAAACTGTAACTTTCGGGGTATGCAATTGTTGGGGGTTCACTGGAGACCAATATCGACAATTTGGTTATTGACGTATCCATGTAAATGAAAATGTGCTTCAACACTCATAAACAACGTCATGTCATTGTTATCCAACTGTTCAATCATGAACTGTGCAAAATTAACACGGTGTGCATAATCCCCTGACAACTTGGATTTTTTAAGGATGGAATACTAAATCTTTCTTCAAGATGCGACGTACTTAGGACACGTGGATCCCTAGGGAACTGGCACGCAAAAAGACGGAACGATTCGGGCTTTGCAGCGTGTCAACTCTTACTCTGTCTACGTTTTCGGGGGTTCTAACAGTACGGTTTCGCCCTGGCGGTTTTTTCTTCATCACATTACCGGTTGTGTTGAGTGCTTCCACCCATTTCAAAATGGTGTTACGGTCTGGTACTGTCCCACGACGTGGAACACGAAAGTGAACGCGAAACTCACGATGCGTTCGAACGACAGACTCGCCATTTTGAAAGTAGCGACGTACAGTGAACACACGATGCTCAACGTTCCAAACCATCTTGCTAACTGAAACGGCAGTTCTCCCACTATCCAACACGCCCTTCCCCACCGACACGGGACCAGCACACTCGATGTAGTACCCATACGAAGTACATGCGTTCTTTCTGACGGACCCTGTATTTTTGACGAGTTCTCGCATAAATAATCCACTGTGCAACGCACGGGAGCGGCTAGTTTACCCTAATAGGAATATCGTTCATTAGTTGAATGATTTTATAGTTGGAATGCTTTGGCATAGCTTTAAAAATCAATATACATTTTCCGATCGCTCATTTTGGCAGCCGTTTTTTTTCAATAGTAATTCGGAAGAGCGTGTTAAAATATGCCTATAAAAGCGTGATCCGTGGAACTTCTTTGAAACCTTCTGGATGGACCTACCTAATCAATGTTAGAGGTAAGCTTTGCCACGCTGATACGTTGAAACCGTTGTTCTTTCGAAAAATACTGAATACATTAATTTTAAGAAATTTTCTTACCATAAAAATAGTCGAAATGAAGGTACTGTCAATCTACTGTTTCTTGCGTGGTGCAAGCGGAAAAGGTACGAGGTACGAAGGTGAAAATTTTGAAAGAGCACTACAAAATCCATCAAAAAAGTATTTCCCAAAAATGTCGAATCTCCTAACTGAACTACTTCTATATTTGCTGCTATAATTTGGACCCAAGTCCCACAAATTTCTAGTGAGCTGTTTAAATACATCAGTTTCGGAAGCATCTGGCTTGCTTTTTGATTCATCTTTACTTGTAGTCAAAATTGCTTTTCGATTTTAAGGTCGTTTGACAAACGAGGAGCAGACTTTCAGAAGGCGTTAAGTGCGGTTCTTATGAAATTGAGTAAAAGATGGCGCTCAAATGTAGACGTTCATCTCCTTGTATCTCCATCTCCATGAACATTCAAGACGATGATAGGCCATAAATATTATACACATAAATAAGTCAACACTTGCAAAGACCGTTAATTTATTCAGTGCTAGACTTTGTTACACTTGTTACTGTAGAAACTGTTTTGTTTCACCAGTACATTTGTCTTTTGTTTGAGCACGTGCCTCAAGATTGAAATCGTGTCGTAACGCATCAGTAAGCATAGTTTCCTCGGAGACGGAGACGTACCTTAAAACGACATGGCTGTGCCAAGTACCTGACGTTGATAAAAAAGATTTAAACGAACGAAAACATAAGTTCTCCAAAGTCTGCATAACCTTGTAGTGCAGTTATCTGCAGACAGGTGGCGTGCGGATAAAGAATGACAATTGCTTCTTCCAGTCTTTCTAGAGCATCTTGAAGAGCTTCCAGGGGTTAGTGAAGAAAAGAATGATGAATATAACTGCATCGAAGATGATGGTGAACGATTGAACAACTTTCTTCCAACCTATTTTTTAGAAAATGTTATTTTGCATGGAAAATAATACACGTTTTGACTTAAGTTACCATTTCCCAAACAAAAGAACTCATTTCATCTTTCAACAAATAAAGTACAATGAATGAAATCTATTTTTTGGTCAAAAAACAAAATTATTATGCTATCCTCCCTCACCAACAAAACATATAGTCTTCATGTATTTGTTTCGCTAATATCAGGCATTTGCAGCTACACGTGGTGTCACAACAGTTTTTGTCATATTTCTCAATTCATTCGAAACATAGCATAACGAATTTTGCAAAATCTGCTCCACAAATGTCAACTGCTGTCACAATTTGGAATTAATCCCCAGGGAGAATTCTATTCTAGTGCATTTAGAAGAAAAAGTGTAGATTTTTATTGCAAAATCACAAATAATGCCTTTAATAACATTCCAAAACGTTCTCACCTACTAAGCCTATTGACCCGTTCACCAATGCTCTGGAACATGACCAGTCCAAGCGGAATGCCCACCATGGCGTAGCACATGGTGAACAGCTTTCCTGCGATGGTGCTAGGTGTGGAATGGCCGTACCCTATGGTGGTCAGTACCGTGGTGGCATAGTAGAAAGCTCCGGCGAACTTCCACTGCCGACCCGCTCGATGCGGCTCCGATTTCAGTACTACCGTCTCCATGATGCGGAAGTCTTCGTCGGTTATATTGTATTTCTTGCGAACTATGCTTTGAATTTCTGGAAATTATTGAGAATGTTGAACACAATCAATTTTGAGCAATAAACACTATCCATTTGGTAAATTCCATGCGATTTGATTACATTTCCAGAATATGCAACAACTTTCTAATAATAATAATAATGATAATAATAATAACCGTCTATATCACAATGAAATACAAAATACGACGTTGTACTTTAATAGTTTCAAATTAAACATATTTTTACGTTATACTAAACTATCTACATGTATTTGTATATCATGCCTTACATGTGTATATCAAGAAAATATTTTTTAAGTGCTACCCCAAATTTTCGTATTAGTCATTTTTTAACTTCCAAAGGCGGTGCATTGAAATGAATAACTGACTTATTTTCAAGCTTCTATAGAAAAGACTTGTTGAGTGGGAAGGCATGGATATGCAACATGTATTTTGAACCATTTGACTTCTGCTTCTACTACGTCCAAACAAGGGAAATATACTACAAAACCATATCTGAGATTTGGTGGGTTATAATTTAAATAACAATTTGGGAGAAAATGTGCAGACTTGGCATGCATTTTCTCCGCTTTCCATAAAGTCTCCGGAAAAAAACTTGTTGCAGGTGCCCATGAACGTTGCTATGACTAACCTACTTATTGGGAGTACATATATCCCTAAACATTCAGAGTGCTTTTTCAGTCGAGTCAATAGGCCAGGGAAGTACTGTAATCGCGAGAAACTTCAAATGGAAGAATAATTTTCAAATATAACGTAGTAGGTAAATTTCTTGTGGCGTTTATCAGGTAATTTTTGCTCCTCTATTACAGGCAGAAAAATAGTTGTAGTTTTTGTTAATCGGTCCTGATGCGATAGAGTAACAGACAAAAAAAGACTAATTTAATCATTGGCCCTTCTATTACCTGGCACGTATCACTGGATTTTGAGGAAATTTTGAACGGCCTTTCTAATGGTACCAGTGTTATGACCAAAAAATCTATAACACCCTCAAACTTGACTATCTTTTTTTCATTTCTGATCTTTTTGAACACAATCAAAGATGTTCCTAGGGGAGACAAAATTCAGGAAGAAGTCAAACTTTGTTGATATATTTTAAGACGCAGTCAAGAGTTTATTTGAAGGATTCAGATTATGCAATCCTGCAAAGCTCGTTTTTCAAATTCTAATCGCCCAGTCAGTTTTGGATAACTCCAAACGCAGCACGAGCAACACGAGGTGTGCAGTTCGAAAATATCTACAACCCTCTTGTAGAAAACATTGTACAGACGGATTTATATATTCTTGAGGGTGAATGTTAAGGCACCTCATCCTCTTCTAGGTAACTTTTTTCAAACTTCAAAGCTATAAGTCTATTGAACAAAGATTTCTCATCACCTAGCTACTAGTATTATATCTTTCTTTCTCAGCGATTAAGTATGGTGTTTACGATCAGCAAAAAAACTAGGGAGTTTTTCTCCGTAAATTGGTTTCCTATAAAACATATCTTCAAGGCGTTTCGTCATTTTCCGAACTCTGGGAAATTAGGCGCCAAGCGCCAATTCATGGACTAGCACCCTTTTTTGTGTAACTTAAGTTTAGTCATTTTGGTTTGGGTGCTACGTCTTCCATTTTTTTTTTTTGGATTTTGACCCTCAGCGGTAAGTTATTTTTTATATACCTTCGGATCACGTGCCTTATGCGTGTCCTGATGACGTTCGTTCAATATCTGCTTTCTTTTAGTCAATAGAGACAGAAGAGAAACATCGTCCTTTCTCCTCCAGTTGGTTGCATTTTTGCAAATTGGTGGAAGCCATCCCCTTGAAAAAACCCTGATGTGAAGAGGTAAAATATCATTCTAATTAACAATTTCATAGATCTATATACATTTATTATTGCTTATTGAAGTTCTTAGAGACTCCTTGATTTTATTGGACATTCTACGTATTCAAATATGGGGACAGTGCCTACATGGCACCTTCTATTACATTGATCATGATTTTGATTTTTGGGCTGCCATAACTTCTTAGCACAAGGGTATATTAGTTTAGTACATTTTTATCTTATTTATTGCCTTTGCTTTACTTTTCTTGTACAAAAAAATGTACATAGTTCTGCTTCAAAGTGCGATTGTTTTCAATGAGTAGTTTTATCTCAGACAGAGAGTAGACAAGATTTTTAAACAGTCTTTCTCTCTCTAGGGTTTTTTTTACTACCATAATTTTTGGCAATGAGGCAAGCAGCCTCTGCCCAGTGACGTGCCCACTACTGGCCACTTTTTGACCAGAGTTGAGGACATCTCGGCCGCGCCTGACAAAGAAGACCTACAGATAAGTCTAATATTTAGGCGCAAAATATCTGTAGGTACTTCGGGCGTATACCATGGTAGACGTCTCGCGGGGTTATCTCGAAAAATAATTTTGTCAGGTTGTATTTAAGATTTATAACATCCTTTCTTTTTTGTTACTCGCACTGCAGTAGTCGAGCACATGTGCGTTTTTTTTATTAAAGTAAAGTTGTGGCTTAATCCGTCCTAAGTCACTGGCGCTCTTAACCCCCCCCCTACTCTCCGCTTTATTGAGCTAGGGCCTAAACTTGCACGCCACTAGACAACTGTTTTGCTTCGACCAACCGTTAGATAGTATTTATCATTGTATTTCATTAATTAACAAAAAAAGGGCGTGGCAACCTGCGACGATGCTGGGTACGCCGTTGTAGTGGAACACCCAGCAATCCACCCTTGTTTACTTGCTTCATGGTAACTGGATCAGATATGAAAATCGTTTTCCCATACTTCATTTAATATACTATACCTTGCAGTACAAGCTTTCTCTGGTTCTCCGTATTGGATTCGAGTGCGTCGAAAACAGCAGCCCCGATCAGCAAATAGGTGAAGGTGCAGACGATCAAGGAGAGCGTACGGACATTCTGCTTCTTCATGCTTCACGGAGAGCGACGCCGCTGGATGAAGCAGCGGCAACCAAGGCATCGTGCTGCTGTCTCCCAGCCCAGCTCGTTCCGCCTTCTACTAGCTGTACCTAAACCCACCATGGTGGACGCCAACCACTCGGAGATCCTGGGATGCATCCCGAACGTGGAACATTGCAACACCTGCAGCAGATCAAAAATTTTACTTAGCACACTTGTATTATTTATCTTATAAACGTCATGGATCTTATATTATTCATATTTGAAATATTGAACAAATAACAGAACACAATAAAAACTAAGACATAAAAGATATCTTTATCTTACAATTAAAATCTCTTCTTTCTAGCTTTGACTGCTGCAAACTCAGAAATAACTTCATCAAAATTTATATTTAGTATTGCCTCGTGTTCGATGGCTAATATACCAAGATTTTTTATTAATTTTAGTTTACTAACCGTCATGAACAATTTTAGTGTAATTATAAGACTTGGAAGAGATTCTGTAAAATCCCATTCGACAATAAACTAAAAAAATCTAGAGATACCCAATCAGAATCTGTAACGTTCGCGGCTTTTAAGTGTTTTCGCAGTCTTGGTATCTCCAAAAGTAATTCTGGTTCTGATACCTCATCATAAAAATCAGTAAATTTAGCTAATTTCAGTTCTTCAGTATTCGTCAAAAGCAAAGTATTTGTTCGTACGACCTCGAACAATGAAGCTAGGTCTTGAAGAGACTTCTATCTTGTCAGGAGTTCAACTGAGACGTCAAGGATCGCGACTATGGGACGGGGAATCCCACACGACAGCGTCATGCGCTTTTGGAGGGAATCCCCGGATTATACATAAAGCTAAAAAGACAGCTGTGCTAGCGACTTATTTTTTTATGTTTGTACATTGTTCTTAAAGATGAGTCACCGGGTGGGTGTCACCCCAAAAAAAGGTGACACCCGCTGAGGCACGCCCCCGCCACCCCTCTTGCTACGCCACTGGTATAGATGTCTGTTTTGAAATTTAATTGTATAACAAAGATATTAAACGCATCAAGTCAAACAAACATGACCATACAATGAACTCATTTATATTTTTCCCCGCTCCACTGATAATACCATCTACCTTATCAACTATATTTTCAATGAGCTAATAATCACAAATAGAGGTGATTTCCATTTGAAAAAATGACTTTTTCTGCTCTCTTAAATCTAATTTCCTTTTCCTTTTTTGACCATCCTGTATCATTTGATATCCAAATCTAGAATTAGGCCTAGCTTCCCACCTATAACGAACCCGCTACAAATCATATGCCAAAGCAAAAATACCCGAAAAAATTTGTATTATCTATTAGCCTGCTTGACTAGGTATAGGATGGTATACATGAAAAGTATTTAGAATTTTGTTTGGAATCCAATGATTGAATCATATCAAGGGCGTACTAAATGAAATATGCAAGTTTGTATCTTCTTCCGGTACAATCGGCAGGGGTACTACGTATCTTGAAATGTGTGTTGCTGAATTTTAAAAATAAGAGGAAAAAATCATTTTTTTGTGGAGTACTATATACTACGACTAACAGGTGAGAAAATAGGCTACATATATATCAAAAGTGAAAAGGTTGTTTCATTTTACATCATTTTTTATTTCTAGTGGAAAAATAAATCATCGCCTAGATGTGAGGCATTGCGATAATGCTATGTGTGTGGTGCATTATTCCTATTTTTTCTGTGATGTGGCTTTGAATGTTCGTGAGTATATTTTTTCAAAATAAAGCCTTAGATATAATTTCGAATATAACCTCCCTTCAGAAAGGACAACGCAAATAACCCGTGTGACACAGCTAATCGATATACTTCATGGGCAAATAACAAATATCATTGATTTTATACACATCCACACAATCACTACACAATCATCCATAGGCGATTTTGCCACTCTACTACTCAACCAATCTTCTTTCTGTCACATCTTCACAGTGCTATACTCTACAGGCTATCTCGGCATTCTGCAACCAACAAAGCGTCGAACTTGCATCATGTTCGTTAAGTCTTTCCCTCATAGGTGAGGCTACGGGTGACGCCCACTGCGAGGAATAGCGGAATGAACTACTTGGTCACCGGAAGCTATCTAGTCAGGAAGATGACATTTGACGGTGTATTTGACATTATACGAGCCCCTTCCCACTTCAGTTGGCCCAACTATTGAAATCTTAGTTTTTTTCTTATCAAACACAAATAATAAAAATGTAGCAATGAATATTTTGATAATATATAGTAGAAAACACCAACTTTATCACTCCCTAATCAAATTTGCAGCATAAAAATAACACATGTTGCAATTACAGCATATCAACCTATTTTTATTTCAATTAGTTAAGGTTTTCAAAATGGATAGAGGAAAGGTTATTAGTGAGAAAATTCGGTTACTGATAATTAATTTTTTTAATTCTGGGAAATCAAACTCAGAAATTGCAACTTTCTTAGACTTATCGCGGTACAGTGTGAGAAATATTGTTAGAAGATATAACGTAACTGGTTCAGTTAATATTAAGCCACGATATGTGAAAAAAAGTAATATCACAAATAAAGAATAATCGTGAAAAACAGGCGTGCCAATTATTTACAATTAAGTGCTCTGTGGAGTGACGCTGTTGGAAGGAGAATTTCGAGGTCTACAACTCATAGAGAGGCCCACAAACTGGGATTTAGCACTTGCAAGGTAAGTTTCCTTATAAAAAAAAAGTGAAGTAAAAACCCTAAAGTTGCACAACTTGTTTATAGGCCAAAGAAAAGCGACTATTAACTCCCTGCAAAAGAAAAATCGGCTTAGATGGGCTAAAGAACATAGACAATGGACACCTCAACAATGGTGTGCATACCATGGAGTGATGAGGCCTGATTCGAAGTTTGTGTTGGTGTCAGTCGCAGTAGAGTTATTCGCAAACAAATGAAGCATTCCATGTTGACTGTCTGAAGAGAAAAGTGAAATTTCCAGCATCCATTATGGTCTGTCGCAGTATGTCATCACAAGGAGTAGGAAAACTTCATTTTATTGATGGAAATGTGGATACAAACAAATATTTGGCAATTTTAGAAAAATTGCTTTTACCAGTGATGGAAGAATGTTTGACATCCGGCCAAGATTTTGTGTTCCACCAAGATGATGCAGCGTGCCATACCTCAAAAAAGGCTATAAAATGGATGGAAGAAAATAACGTACCACTTTTGAAATGGGTTTCTAGCAGTCCAGATCTGTCACCTATTGAAACTTTGTGGCACGAGATGAAAAAGGTTCTACGACAACATCCTGCTCGTGCAATCACCGAACTGAAACAAAAGATTCCAGAAATATGAGATTGTTTCACACCAAATTTTTGCCAAAACTTGGTTAACACTATGCCCCAAAGAATTTCAGCCGTAATAAAAAATAAAGGTGATGTTACCCAATGGTAATCTTTCAATTGTTGCTTTGTTAACTTCGTGCATTTATTCGCACATAGTTTATTTGTTCAGATGTTCTATTAGTTATAGGTCTAAGTGATTTCAAATATATATTTTTTACGACTAGAGTGTATCTAAAATGTTTTTGAGAAAATAAATTGTTTTAGAAGTAAATAGGTTCGTCATGTTTAGTTTATAAAGGCATATTTTGGTGCAAATCTTGTGGGCCAACTGAAGTGGGAAGGGGCTCGTACAGGTCTGTACGTAATAACCCTGCGGAAGTAAAACCATTTAGAAACTACTTGGAGCACCCTGTACGTTTTGTTAGTTTTCCAGTTTTAGTCAAAATACCAATCAACGGTTCTTGGTGCTGTGTAAATCTTCTTTCAGTTGTAACTTTTATAAACTTCTTGTAAGATGTAGTTACATTGTAGCTACGGTATTTCGCGCCTCTCAACTTTTTTATCATTGTAAAAAGATATGGATTGTGCGTTAAAAATCTAGCAGGTTCAGATGTTATGAATCTGATCCTCATTCAGTTTCTGTTTTGAATATTTCTATCGTAAATACTCCAAGCTTTGCGGAAGGATGTTAAAATACTACTGCGGCTTGCACAATTTCGTATTTTATTCCCTATTTGCTATTAACTACAAAGTCTCACTCGAACTTCAAGTGTAGCTATACCAATATTAACACGTCGTCTTCACGCAAGCCTCAAGAAGAATACTCGCATTCTTTAGGAAAAGCTCAGCATCATCCTTTCTTTGTATCAACAAATTACGTTCATCGTAATACGAAAACTTCATTTCGATCCCACTTCTGATTTGCATAAATAGAAATAATACAAGGAATCTATCCAACAAACTAACTTTTTAAGCTGAAGGCACATCAACATCGTGCATTGGGTTGTTCTGAGAACCATTCATACGATTTTTAAGGTCAAAAAACACCACATAACCTAAAACTTTTCAATCTCACCTCAAAGATCCATAAGTCATTCACTCCTATAGAGAACAGTTGAGCATAATGATGTCTTTTCTAATGCATCTTATTTTGATGCCGATATGAAGTGGCTGTATAGACATGTAACCTGAAGAACGTGCTGGGAATTTTATTTTAATTTGTATGGCAGTAAAGCTGAATCCAAATGAGCTTTTAATGAGAGGCTTACCTTATGTGCAGCTTTGATTATATTGACGGAGTTCTGCTATCTACGAAACCGACCAACTCAACTACACCAAGCCCAACTATTTCGAGGGTTCACTGCGGAATCCTAAAACACCGAATTGTATAAGTTATTCACTTCCTTGCACCCTAGTCGGACAAAGACCCGCATTTTCCTCCCTTCCCCTTTCACTGCACCAACAATTCTGCTTCATCCCTAGTCGCGCTGATTTTCATCCCACTTCTGAATTCCAGCACATCGACCCGACTTAGTACCGTTTGTTACCCCACGCAGTGCAATCCAGGCCTTTTCACGACCTCACGTGAAACATTCCTCCGGTAAGTCCGGGTTCCGGGTTTATCAGTCAGATCCTGTAGTCGGGACACATTATGATTGTTTTGGAGATGATCGTTGTATTTCGTAAGAGGTCGGAGGAACAGCATCCGTTACAGGACCATGTTGCCAAATCGGGAAAGGAGGCTGGGTAGCAGATAAACATCCGGATTTCAAGATAGGTAGGAGATGATAAATCAGTTAATTTTCTTCCAGTAGTAGTAGTAGTAGTGCTTTGCTTTTTGTAGATATGTCGTGAGCTTGAAATACAAGATGTCGAAAAAGAGTTGCAATTGAGAAAACACTATTCAACTAATGACTAGGTTTGTTTAAATATTTATGAATATATCTTTAACATCAAAACTGAGCATCTTAGAAACTTTGGAATAGTTGAATGGAACTAGATATGGAAATTTCACATTTAGTCTAACCATATTAGACGAAAATACCACTGGTTTGAGAAATAATTCCAAGGTCTGGTTTTACTGCTGCAAATTGTTCAAGGGGATATTCAAAACATGGACGCATAAAATGGGTACACCAATTTTTGTGGGAAAAGTTTTTATTCGACAACAAAGAATGACAAAACGTGTTTTTTGGGATTCAAGCGAAAGTGTTGGCAGGAACAAAAAGCTCTTCATATAATATTTTTAGGTATTTGTGAGACCTTCAAAAAGGGATCACACGTGGAAAGATCCGACTGATAGCAAAAAAGTTATGGCCGAAAACCGAGGCAAACTGCAAGTTTTGGCACTTGTTCGTAATACGACGATGGTTTCTCGCAGATATTAGAAGTTTCTCAAATTCGTAGGATTCGTACTTCTGAATAACCACAAAAAATCGTAGTAGATTGGTCAAGTAGTTTTTGAGAATTTCTAATTGTTTATCCCAAAACACCTGTTTTGCGCCCATCACTACTAGTTTATTGAGCAATATACAGGGTTAAAACAAAGGGCATTTTATAGCAAAATAAACTAGTTTACCTTGACACTTATGAATCGCCAACGATTTCGGAAAATAAATGTTATTTTTATGCAAAAAGGATGGGTTACGTTTTTTCTTCCAAACACATTCAAACATTTCGCAAAAAAGACGGTAGACACATCCGCTTTGTTTTAAAATGTGAATAGTAACGTATGTTTTTCGAATATCGTAGCGCATTTGTTCAATTACTCACAAATATGAAATGTTTGAATCTGATTAGAAGAAAAAAACGCAACTTTTGTTTTTTGCATAAAAATGACATTTACCTTTCTGAATGGTTTGTGATTCATATCGGCAAGGTAAACACGAGTATTTTGCTATTAAATGCTCAATAAACTAGTAGTGATGGCCGGAAAACTGATGTTTTCTGATAAACAATTGGAAATTCTCAAAAAAATTCTTGAAAAAAAAACTCCAATTTTGTTGGCGTTATGTAGAAGTATGAATCCTACGAATTTGAAGAATTTCAAGTAGTTGCGTGAAATTATCGTCGCATTACCAACAAGTGCGAAACCTGCATTTTGCATCGTATTTTGGCATAATATTTTTGCTATTAGTCGGATCTTTTTACGTGTGTGTTTTCGTTCCTGCCAACGCTTTCGACTGAATCTCAAAAAACACGTTTTCTCATTCTTTGTTATCGAATAAAAAGTTTTCCCACAAAAGTTGGTGCACAGATTTTATGCGTCCGTGTTTTAAATACGCGCTTGAATAACTTGCACCAATAAAACCAGACTTTACAATTAGTTCGTGTGAATTTGCTAATATGATTAGACTAATGATAGAAAGAGTTTCTAAGCCTTTTATGTTCCCAAAGCGGTACAGTATCTTATCAGTCCGGGAACTTGTAGAATATTGGAGTTTTTGATAGTTACTCCACACTATTCAGCGAAATTTTGAGAAATTGTGAACACTTCACTCTATTATATCATTTGTGTAACTATCATAGTGGGGGCACACTGACCCCCAATCGGAACACCTAGTAGCACCATTAAACGACAATCCTGCAATCATATTTGAATTATTCTTTACTTTTACTGTGTATTGCTATTTCGTATGGAATTCTTTTCTTAATGTCCCATTGTCACATTGAAGCCAACGTTGGCACCACCGTTCGAGCCAACACAGTATTATTCAGCGCCAAGGTTGGCCAACCCCGGACAATGCGCATTGGTTTAGTATTGGTGTTGGCCTACGTTGGCTCAATATATGATAGCAAAAATCATGTATAGTATTGGTTTTTTTTCCTTCGTTCTATCGTAAATGTTTCTTTGTTTTATTTCTCTGTGAAAAGTTTTCAATAGGTATTTAAGTTGGTGAATCTATGCTGCTGCCAAGGTATGCAAATGAAACACATACAAGTCTATTTATGACTTATAATGAATACATATATGCACAATATTAAGTAGATCCGATGAATTTTATCTAAAAAAAGTTGCAAGTTTTCTTAATTTAAGCTTCGCTGTTAAGAAACTTTATCAAAACTACATTGAGTAGATATGATTTTCATCAGAATATCCAGAAGTTTCCAGTCCTTCCGCTTGTAATTCTGAAAGGTTTTAAGTAACTCATCATACTAGGTTCTGTGATTGTATGCAGGATTGCATTCATTTAAATACCAAAAAAAAAAAAAAATATGAAATAGGTATATTTGTTTAGAGAGATTCTAGTAAATACGGTTACTAAACTACCTCCGTATATATAATTAGATATGCAATTTTCAACGCAAAGCAATAGATCTCAGCGTGATGCCTTACAATATTCAAACAATGCAAGGCCTTAGCAACTTGGGTTATTAGGGTCTTCGATTGAAGGGCATATTACAAACAATCAACTGTTTAACAGTAATACGTTTCTCCAGGAAACCTCATCACTCTGTACTAGACTCAAATAAGACCTAGTCTCGATTGCTGCTCACATATTATGGGTGCTGACGCCTCTCACTACATTGCCCATTGTCATTGCTGCTCAGAGGAGGATTGTCCAACGGATGGGTGACACGGACGGTCTCGGGACCCTCTTGCATCGACGGGCTCTTGGAGAACAAGCTCTCTACTACCGTTATATCAACGGGCTTTGCTTCTCAGAGCTCTCCTCCATGATGATCGGATTAGCAAGGTATCTTTAACCTTTTTATAGCAGTCGCGGTGCCCCGGTGTTTAGGCTTCTGCCTAAGCGGCTGCGTCAGTGTAAGAAGCACAACATCACCCACCATCTAATTAGCGGGAGTACCAAATTTGATGTAAAAAACGTATGATCAACTTGACTTTCCAATTTTTGATTTTTAATCTATGATTCAATGTATTATATAATCTCAAAATATGATTTTCCTTTTTCAGGTTTCAGATTCGTTAACCATTATGTATGAAACAGGAAAACACACATATATACATACCATATAGCTACTACAAGCTGTCTATGTCAGCAATCCCTTGCAGCAGGTTTGAAAGTATCTTTTGAAAACCCTTATCATGCGTATCGAGATCCACAAACGTTTTTGTTTTCCTGCTTAGTATAATAATTATAAGTACATATATAATGAAACAGTTTGACGAATATAGGCTCTACATCTCTTTTAACAATTATTTTCACTTAATTGGCTATTTTTAGTCATCTATAATCTAGAACGTTCCGTGCATGAGTTTTTACCATAGCATCGAGACACCGGTCATTTAGTTGGAAATGGCGAAGGCGGTAACATCCTATACTGATTTAAAAAATACTCATCTTTTGATGATATTTGAAAATCTGATTGCCTCGAACATACAATGAGAATAAGACTGCTGGAAGTTTCAATATTTTAATAACAAAAGCTATCGAATGCTGTTAGTCTATGCATGGCTACCTCTAGCTATTTCCAAGAATTAAACCTTTCCCCTACCTTTGGAAAACTTTGCTTGTTTTGTTTAGACAACATACGAGACCATGGTCTATAATCAGGGTTTTCGGCACTGAAAATAATTTTTAAAATGCCCAATTTCGAAATTTTTGCATGCTTGTCCGAAATTCATCTATTTTCGCGTATTTGACTTAATGCTTCTATATGAGTGCGTTGTCGTTATACTTTCTATTAAAATGAGTGTTGCTCCACTGCGGGCACAATAGAAACAGAAATTGAGACAAATCAACACACAAATAAATTAAGACTTCAGCTGTTGTATTTAATTTGAACACACTGTAGTAACACCTGATTTTTATATATGATTTGTCTTTCTGTGTTTCATTACAGATTTGAAGAAAGAAGTGTTGCGGTCATGCATTTGTATAAAAATAATAAAAATTTAAAAATGGCTAAATTATAGAGTGCCAAAATCACGAAGACTATCAAGTACCAAATAAAAAGAAAAATTTGATGAGAGTTACACATGCTCTAAAATATTCAAATGCAAAAATGCTATAGATGCAATCAACTTGAAATTAGAATTATTTCTAAGATGGAAAACTACCTGGTTCGTTGGTCTCATCGAACTTTTTACTATTTTTCTTTTTAGGCAAACTTGCAACTATTTTGCGGTTTGGCAACAGTGTATTACGCACGATCGATGCCGGCGTCGCAGTGACGTCACGACGTCGCCGTCAGCGTCCCGTGAAAGTTCATCGACAGGCGCAACAACTGTCGTTGCCGTGGGAAGAGGCATACGCGAAACTTTAGGCTAGGGGACGACCGTCGATAATTTGTGCAGAGCTTTCTTATAGACCAGATAAACTTATACTTATTTCGATTTTGAGAGTCAGTTTCTAGCGTCGTCCTAAATTGTCCCAGGAAGATGTCTGTTGAAAATTGATGGATTTGGCGCCAGCGATTTTGTTTCTTTCCCAACATTTCAATCTACTCACGTATCAGACCTGAATCTTGACCATTCATTGATCGGTATATTGAACATTTTGAAAAATGGGCGACGATGAAGATTACTTTGGAACAGATTCAAGTGAGGATGAACATGTTCATAGTCAAGTGTTGATAACTTAAATGAATTTGCTGCAATCATCTTATTAGTAATATTAATGTGATATATATTTTGTTCGTTTCAAGTCAGTAGCTTTCTCTTAATTTCCTCCTATTGCTACGGCATCAGAGCATGCTTCCTATAAAGGCAAAATAATTAATCCTCCCAGCCCTAAAGAAGATAGAACCCCGTACAATTTCTTCAAAATGGTTCACCAAGTTACTTCTATTCTTGTCAAATCCTTATTTATAAAGTTCTGTAAAAAGCAGATATGTTAATAAAAAGACACGGATTTCAAATGCCGCCTTACGAATAGCGAAACTACAAGCCTCTGTAGGTCAATGGTAAAGCACTGGTCTTGTAAACCAGGGGTCGTGTGTTCAATCCTCACAGGAGTCAGATTGTGGTATACCTTTTCTTTAACACACATTTAATAGCTTGGCTAGCATGTATGTATATATGCATATAACGGAATCTTTGAGCAAAATTTCCAGGAGTTTGATTAATTTGTAACTTCGCACACTTATCAAGGACTTGATTGCTCTAAGTTAACAGGAAATACCCCATACAACAGTGATGCTTTACATGAAATGATTAGATTACAAAATGATTCGTAAGACATTTCGATACCACATGTACACAGAAAACTAATTGATAAATCGAACTAAAAAATGAAGAATAAATAATAGTTCAAAAAACTAAAAAAAAAACACGCTTTTATAGCTAATTGAACTGAAAAGTAGAAAATAATTCTTAATTACAAAGAGCTTATATTACAGTAGTAGATGGTCGAACAATCAATCATAATTAATTACCTCAAAATAATAATAATAATAATAATAATAATGTCTTTATTCCCACCAAAGAAAATACAAAACAAGTTGCAAAACCAGTCTTATAAGAACATATAGTGGGAGGGGCGAAGTTCGGCTTATCCGCTCTTCCACTTAACCCCTGGTTTTAGGTTTACATCATAATAAGGTAAGCATATATATAAAAATGAGATAAAGAGCATATACATATATACACATACATATACATACATATACATATATACACATATATACCCACATATACATACACACATGTATAAGCAGTATCAGAGAATGGACCCTAGCGGCTAATTTGTAAAATGGTACTATAAAAATACATAATGCCTCCAAAGTCATACCATGCAATTCCCTGCAATGTAGCAGCGTATACGTTTTTTAAACAAATCAATAGAAAGAGAAGTATACTCTCGCGGGATATTATTATAAAGTTTGCTGATATTATACGAAAAAGATCTTTCGAATAAGGTGGTAGAATGAAAAGGCGGTGTCAGTTTAGTTTTGTTGCGGGTATTGCGATTGTGAGCTAAGTAACGGAAATGAATTTTTTCGTGTAAGTAGGAAGGTAGTTTTTGTATAATAATCTTATGGTATTGTACGAGGCTGTGAAGCAGCCTGCGTTGCTTCATGTTCAGCCAGCCAGCATCAGTAAGCTTTGCTGACACTGAATCGAATTTACTCAAACCAAAAATAAGTCTCAGACAAGAATTTTGCACGCGTTGTATTTTATCTGAAGTGAATTTAGTTAGACATTTGTCATAGACGACATCACAGAAGTTAAAATGCGACAAAACAAGAGAATTGCACAGTATGACTTTAGTTTTTTGGTTGATGTAAGATTTTTGACCGTATATCGTCTTTAAATTAGAATACGCCCTTCTGGAGCACTTGTTAACATGTTCCTCAAACCTCAAGTTTTTGTCAAGGTATAAGCCTAAATTACGCGCTATCGAGCTTATTTCTAAAGTATTGTTATCGAGGTTTATTTTCACCAGAGGTTCACAATGGTTTCTCCAATTTTTTGGCCCGAATAACATGACTGTACTTTTAGCCGGATTCAAGTCTAAGCATATATTTCGAGAAGCTTTAGTGAGACGATCAAGGTCTTTATTTATCAGATCAACAGCAGGCAATGTTTGAGCTGGAGGAAATGATAAGTACACTTGTGTATCATCTGCATAAAAATGAGCTTTACAAGAGTGAAGACTGAAGTATAGATTAGAGGTGTAAATAATGAACATTAGCGGACCCAGAATGGAGCCCTGAGGAACACCAATGGTCACTTTCAATGGCGCAGAGTACTTATCATTCAGCATTACCTGCTGTTGTCGATCGCTGAAGTAGCTTCGCATTAGAGACTCTGCATCGGCCGAGAATCCGTAAAAGTGGAGCATGGCTAAGAGTAGGTCATGATGTATCCTGTCAAATGCCTTCGTATAATCTAAGAGCACCAAGGCAGTCAGGTTACCTTTGTCAGCACTGCACAATACATCATCCACCACTCCCAGCAATGCTGTTGTACAGCTATGCGCCGGACGGAACCCTGATTGTGTATCTATAATGAGGTTATTCGTTCTTAAGTGTTCTCTTATCTGAACATCCATTATTGATTCAAGCAATTTAGATAATGTTGGCAATATACTAATATTACGCAAATCCTTGAGCTCAGATGGCTGAGCAACTTTAGGCAAAGGCACAATCAAAGCGTGCTTCCAACAAAAAGGAAAATAGCGACGCAATATGCATTCATTAATGATATGTGTCATGAAAGGAATAATTTTGGGGCAGCAATACAACAGCATTTCGGTATTTATCAAATCAGCACCAAATGCTTTGCTTTTGAAGCCAAACAAAGTATCTTTCACCTGATCTGTGGACGCCAAAGCGAATTCAAAGAGGGATACATTTGGTTTGACATTATTTTTATAAAAAGAAAATGTATCAGCATCAGGTTCTATACCTGCACTAGATAAAGACGTAAAGTACCGGTTCATTTTGTCAACATCAGCTAAATCAACTGGGATAGATGACCTGGGTGTCTTATTGCCAAAGTTCATAGCTTCTAAATCTTTCCATAGAGTCTTATAGTTCGTACTGTTAATTTTATGTTCCAAATGAATCTTTTTAGCATTATCAGTTGCTAATTTTACTATATTACGTAACTTTTTGTATTCCTCCCATTTCTGATCGCACCTTGATTTCCTATAGGCAGTGAATTTGTCATCTCTAAGTTTCATTAGAAATTTAATGTTATCAGTCAGCCACGGAGCTGGTTTTTTCGTAAACCTTGCCATTCGATAGGGTGCAAATCTGTCAAATAGCTCTAAAACTAATTGATTAAATATATTTAATTTCGTATCTATATCCTGACAATAAACTATCTGCATAAAGTCTACTTCATCCAGAGCAGTCTTAAAAGATTCTTGGTTGATATTTTTGAAATCTCTGTAGCTACGTAGTACAGGTTGTTTGGTTTCTACCTCAGATTCAAGGACTATAGATATCAAACTGTGATCAGACAAATTTGGTACATTACATACATCACAAGTACTTGGAATATCATCAGAGCAAAAAAAGAGATCTAGCAACGTTTCGGAGGAGACTCCAAATCTGGTCGGCGTAGCTACTATTTGATGCAAACCAAAATTATTCAACGAATCATCAAATAACTTCACAGCATTACTGTTTTTATCGAGAAAATCAATATTAAAATCGCCAGTGCAAATCATTTTGTCATATCTCGGATATAACAAACTAAGTGAATCTTGAAACTGATTGATAAAATCATAAACGTTACACTTAGGAGGCCGATAAACGACTCCAAAGCAAAAACTCGTCGCTTTAATTTTGAATGTAACCCACAATTGTTCAACTGAAGAGGTGATGTCAATAACGCTGCATCTAATTTTGTTTGTTATATAAATCAGAACACCGCCACCTCTGGAGTCAACTCGATCGTTCCTAAAAAGAGTAAATCCATCCAAAGATATGAGATCATTGTCTACATTTTGATTGAGCCAGGTCTCAGTTAATGCAATAATATCCCAATCCTGGGAATTGACCACAGTGTTTTTGAAATCGACAAACTTGACTAAAAGCGATCTGATGTTTAATACTGCTATTTTAAGGTTTTTATTTTTATTCATATCATATAATAAAATTATAATAAAATTTGTTATCAACAGAATAACTCATTTCAGAGTAAAAAACGTGGGGTGCGTTTCAATACATTTTCATAACTCTCCTCTCATAGATAGTTGCCAATAGAATGATTGTAACATTTAATATATCAAGCACCGCACGCTTTTCACTCTGAATTGAATTGTTTTGTTAATTAAGAATTGACAAATTTAAATTTCACTTCAGTTAAGGCTTACGATAACAAGCCATGTAATTCTCTGTTCCAACACAATAGTTCGGAAGTAGTTTTGAACTGTACTCGTAGCTTGTTCGGAACAGATTGTTGGAAAAAGCCTATAGATGACGCTACGAACATCAAAACGTCTTCTGTTTCCCACTGATTTCCAAATATTTCAAATTATCAAGTAGCTCGGGGCCTTCAAGTCAATAAAATAAAATCAAAAATAATTTGAGTCATAAAATAGATTCTGTATCTACTAGTAACACACGATACTTACACACACCCACAGAATAAGAAAGTGGTATGTGTTTGAAGCTCTACTATGTTTTTCCCATGTACTTGTTCATGCTGAATACGGATGTGAAGTCAAAATTGGGGGTGCGTGGACCCATTTTAGAGAAAACACGTTCTTATGTGTCCACAAAAAAAGTGGTGTGTGCTGGGGTCTCACTATATTTTTTTCATGTGTTCTTTCCTTCCGAACACGAACCTGAATTTAGACATTAAAAAAATTTGTTATTTTTCTTTAGAAGCCTCTGAGAAATGTAGCTTCAATGACTTTCTTATTTAGACATAGACTCAGCGTGAAAAAGTACATGGGAAAAACGTAGTGATACCCCACACACCACTTCTTTTATTTTACGGGCCTGTGTTATTAGCGAATCTGTCCTTACCGTATGGACGGTGCCCGAAATAGAGCCCTGGCCTGCTGAAGGGCCCCCAAATAGCCAAATATTAAACGAAATTGCCTGAAAAATGTACGCGTTCATGCTTTTCAATTTGCCACTACGGCAAAATGGGACCCCGGATTTTCCGCTGGCCCGGATCCCCAAGGGCCCCAAATAGGGTCTTGATTTTATTAGTAATACTTGAAAATTGATACATGTTTTAGTAGCAGCGACAATTCTCTGGTTAACAAGCCAAGCCAGCTCTACAAGAATGCGCTCTTTCGTCATTTATTTTGCTTCAGCATTATTTACCTAGACGGAGAAATCCAACTTCTCCATAGATAGTGAGAGAGTCGGTGAAGCCCTTGAGTGGTGTGACAATTCCATGGGAGTGAGGCTTTCAGTGTATTTTAGAAAAATGGTGATCGAAAGGTCCACGGTACAGATATTAAACAAGAGATAATTACAATCTTTTTCTGACAATGCGTCTTCATAGAACCTCAGGGGGCTTAGTACCTGTCACAAGGGGTTACAGCAGCATCAAAAACGTATGTGTATGTCTTATTTTACTTGTATCATGCATCGGTTAACATGCACAGGGTATTTAAAAGGTGCTTGACAAAACTTTAGATGCCGATTCTTACAATGATTCTAATAAAAGTTCATATCAACATAAAGGTCGTTTTTTCGAGGAAATTTTTCAGCCAATTTAGTTAAAACTTGCCGCCGAGAATTTAAATTAAATCGAAAAGAAACAGATAAACGGGACACATACGCTCCAAGGAGAAAAAAAAACGTTCAAATCGGGTGATCAAGACAGCTATAACAAATATACGTCTGTAGCTGTAGTTTCAACAAATTTCAAAGAAGTTAGCCAAACTTTTCTTTAAAATAAAGTGTATTTAGAAGAGAATCATAATTTTGAAGACGAGTTCACTGGACCCACGTCTGCATATACAAGCTTTTCTCTTTAGAATAACCCATAGGATCATCTCTTTGAGTTTGGCCAGGTTTTTTTTAGTACCGTGTATATCTGTATGATACATGGGATCCTGGATTATTACAATAAGACGATAAAGAGACCTGCCAAAAATGAAGTTGAATAGCGATTGTCTTTCCAATTTCCTAATAGCTTGTGACTCAGTTTGGTTGGGTGTTGTACAAGGAAAGATCTAATCTTGGTTTTTTGTGCTATCCAAAATGTGTAGGTACTTTGTTGCATTGAGCCTACACTGTTGCGTCTTACATTTCTTTCTCGCGAAAGAAACAACAATCTGCGGTATTGAAGTATTATACTAGTAATCATGGTTTTTCCGAAATAATGGTCAAAAATTCAACGACTAACTGTTTGGATTACGCTCAAACTGCTGTGTGATTTGACGACTCTCTGCACACCGGCTCAGTCTAAGTATACAGGATGGAAGAATGCTTCGAAGACAGAAAATCGCATGTGAAGCCTTTCGATCTATTAAACCTGTAAATTACGTGATGAGACTGGCAACGTAGCATACTATCTGGCAACAATGGAGGGACTGGGCTTGGAGGGGAGACAGGAAACATGTGATCTGACTTCAGTACAAGTTTGAACTTCTCGAGTCATTTAGTTGTCTGTAGCGATATTTTTGGAAACAGATTTTCTATTGTGTTCTCAAAATGAGTGAAATCAATGTCGAACAATCGTATCCTATCAGCTTTAGCTTCAGACTTGGGCACAGTACAACGGAAACTCTTGCTAAACAGGCCTACGTAGATAGTGTTTTACCAAGAGCCCAAGTTTTCCGGTAGCTTAAGGCATTTTCAGAAGGGACAGAGCTGATTGAAGATGGACCACGAAGTAGAACGCCTTCATCTTCAATCGTCAGTTGACTTTCAGAATGATCGATAATGAGTTACAGAGTCACATCACCGTTCGTGAGATCAAAAACAGCTGGGTTTTACATCAGGGTAATGATTAGTTTTTGGCCAGTAAAACCATTCCAGTGGCTCCCCACCCTCCTTATTTGCCTGATTTGAGTCTTTGTAACTTTTTTCTTCTTTCCAAAGTTGAGAAATGACCTCAAGACAACTCATTTTGGGACAGTCGAAAACATTTAAATGGCTGTAACCAACTAGTTGAATGCTCTCCGGTATTGGAGTCCCAGTATTGCTTTGAGGGGTGGAAGAACCTCCAGCACCTTGTGGCTTCAGTCATTTTGAGGGTTACAAGGTAAAATTGTAATTATATTTGAACGGAAAGAAAGAAAATCAGTCTCGTCACTTAATTTATAAACCTGGTATTTAGCTATTCCGACTTATGGCTTACGCTTTCAATCATCCCTTCATAGACAGATGAATCATTTTAATCTCACTAGTCATTTGTTAGTGAATGACATGATAGCAATTATCTCAGATTTTCTAAAATGCCTAAACCACATATGTACCACTTAGGCAGCAGCGGAGGCCGCAACAGTAGACTCTTTGGTCTCCTGATCAGTCGCCGTGCGCTGTGCGGGTTCGAATCCCGTCCGAAGAGAAACTTTTCTCTTGGCTATGGATGTTGTGTTTGTCCGTAGGTGGTAGACGGTCCCTGACTGTTGAACTCAGAGGTACCACCTGGCGGATCTCGTAGGCGAGGCCAGAATGTGTGCATGTTGTATGCGCACGTGTTCCCTCGCCAGAATCCGTGTGGCGTTACCCTTTCCCCTGTATCCCCCTATAGCCCTACGGTAACACATGAGTGTTTAGGGCTTCGTGGTGGTTGGAGTATCAAAAAAAATGTAAAAACTACTCTCTCCTGATGTTTTGGCCACAACGGTGGTCTTGTTTAAAGCACAGATCAAAATGACAATCACAATATATTTCATGTTCGTTTAACTTTTTCGCAACTGTGTAGTTCTATCTACATGAACACCAGCTACATGATAAGTTTCAGATGTAATATTCTCAGGTCAATCCCAAAAATCACTCTTTTACTTTTATCCATGTAGCTCTAGAAGCTAATATAGCAACCGAAATGATATTAGAGTTATAATCTGTTTTCTTAATTATTGACAGGGTGAGTTTAGGAAGATACAATGGACAAATAAGACTTTTAAGTACACGACAACGTCCTAATGCTACGCTACTGGCAGCTTTAACGGATTTCTACTTCAGTTACCCTGCAATGTTGTTAATTGATACAATATGTAAAAGCGGGTTATTGTGTATATCAAGATTACATCAATTTATGCATTTTTAGGTGTGTTTAATTTTATAAAGATAATAATCGGTATATGAATAAAATATTAACTTTCATTGATTCTGAGCACATTCAGATTTTTTTTCTTTTTATCGTAAATAGTAAGTATGTACTGTCAGAGGCATGAATATGCAACATAAACTAATATCAATCGTTTATAGCAAGAAGAGAAAAGCTTTCGGTACATACACTCAATGCCATGTCATTCTGCCACAGATACTCTGTTCGCTACATACTTTTGTTTAAACCTAGATATTCACAAGTTCAACGTGACGATAATAGAACGAACATGCCCTTTATAACTGGTATTTGAGACAAAGGTCATGTTACAAAAAAAATGGGTGGACTGTAGCTGATGTCATTCAGATGTTATTCATCCTACCTAATGCATTATAAGCCTAAATACTGTTTCCATAATTATTGCCTGTTTATTTCTTGCATCTGATTATTGCCCTCAAGCATCAAATGAGTAGCCCAAGTAACCGAGTCACAGGTGTGTACGCATTGAATGTTTTCCTACATAAATCTGAAACTGTTCAGTTTACAACATTATTTTCATTCAATAGTACTGCTTTCGTCCACTTTTCAAACAGAAATATAATCGTGTACAGCGCTGTTCCATGCTCATTGGCAATTTTCTGCACGGTCTAGAGTTCTAGGACAACGAACAAAGATCAAATCAAAAGTATCCTCCTTCAGAAGTATAAAGTCTATTATTTCCATTGATGATTTCAGTATGCCGGCTTGAGTGCCGAATATGCGAGACAGTAAAGTAGAAAATCCGAGTCGTAATTATTTATAACACACGGCAGTTACAGCTACTACCGGTAAGTGTATGAACAAATTTTCAACCATAGGTTCTCTGTATCGGCACGTTCTCCAACACTTGGAGATTTAGATCAGCAGTCGAATCCGAAACCTGAACATTCACTTAACCCATCCCCTAAACGCTAGTAGACGAGAAACAGTCTACCACTAAAATGATGATAGTCTTCCACCACTATTATCAAAATCCATTCTTTATCTGCTGTATGTAGTGCCTACTGTAAGCTGGTGCCTGGTATAGACTTCACCTATTTTTGGCCATTACTTGGAAAGCATTTGCTCTAAGTTTCCTTCTCTCTCTTTTCCATACAGATTGTACCTCTGTTCTCCAGCTCCCATATGATTAAAGCTGTTATATCTCTAGTAAGACTTCATCAGAAGTTTCCAAATAACCAGAGAATATAGATGGAGGACAGAAAGGATATGTTAGGACATGGAAAAAGATTTATCTATCACAAGTAATCGTAGATTAAAACGCAGAGACGATATCAGAACAAAGATTACCTGAAAATGGAAAAAAGAGAGAAACTTTCACAAACAATAGAACGGGGAGACATTCGTGGAATATAAGATCAGTATCTGTAAGAATGATGAGTGACAGGTCGTCAAATAGTCAAATGTGAGTATTCTTGTACGTCAAAGCCCTTAAATTTAACAATAAATCGTTAGAACGCTATAGCATGTTAGATCAGTATGCTTTTCGTTGAAAGATTAAAAATGAAATATAAAACCTGTCGTAAGGCAAATTCACTACAAAAATCCAATTGGATATTATGTGTTTTATATGCAAGACGTCTTCTGACATCTGCATTGCGAAAAAAGCTAGCTATATGCTTTGTTCTCTCAAATATTAATTATTGTAGTATTCTTTACCAGCCTTGCTTTGATCAGCAGACTAAAAGGTGTTCACAAGTGTCTTAAAGTAACTATGTGAAGTTCACTTATGGCTTAAGAAAACTCGATCATAATAGCCATGCTGACAACACACTTGGTAGATGAAGCTCGAGTGTTTGACTAATTTGCAGTATTTGGTCTTCTTCCATAAACTGCTCGCAATCGGTAAACCCAAGTGTCTAAGAGAAAAACTTATTTTTTCTAGTGGAATACGCAACAGAACCTTTGAATATTAGAATACCCCATCACTCGCTTTTCCAATGCTCATTTTCCTGCAATGCTGCTAGTCTCTATAATAATGTCCCTCTTGATCACAAGACCATGAATCTGCCGTGTGTCCGTAAGCTCGTTAGTCTGTTCTTACAGAGCTGTACGTTATAATGTTTCTTTCCTTTGTTCAGTTTTTATTAATAATACACTTATAAGTTATACGCTCATGGGCACACTATATTTGTAGGCATTTAAAATTCAAACTCAAAAAGCAGATCACTTTTCTTCTAATAAATAAGACAATGACACTACATTGAATGTGTAACCGATAAAAATTGTGATCTAAAGATTGCTGCAACGTATAATGTTCCAATTCTATAAGTGTATTCCTTACGCTATTCTTAAAGATATAAAAATTATTTTCCCTTACGTGATGCGATATTTTATTATAAAAACTATACACGAGTAAGCAGTGAACTTTTTCGTTGTGGTAAGTCTGTGTCGATGGTAAATCAAGCTACTGTGCCTTGTATAGCTAAAAACAGTGTACACTCAAAAATATAAGTACCTGGCACAGTGAGAATATTCATCTCGCTAGACATTTCTCTGCAAGTTTGTCCATTTCGCAGAGACAGCATAGTGTGCACTGATCTTTTTTGTGCTCTGAACGCCCTGACAGAGTCACTGCTGCCCTCCATGTCTACGGATGGAATAAATGTTTGCGTAACACACAATCTTAAAATGTTCAGTGCCTAAATACCTAGACATAATTCTAAATGCTTAAATGATCTTTTTACAGACACTTACGATATGATTCCCCAATCCAAATTCTGGTCAGTGGGAACTTTGTACTTCGCGCTAGTTGTTCTTGCATCTACTTGCAAAGCATCTTGCTGCCACTGAGCCAACATTTCCGCCCGTGATGGTATTGTACGAGCCCTTTCCCACTTCAGTTGGTCCACTTCAAGATTTGTACCAAAATATGCCTCTATAAACTAAACTTGACGAAACTATTTACTTCTAAAACAATTTATTTTCTCAAAAACATTTTAGATACACTCTAGTCGTAAAAAATACATATTTGAAATCACTTATACCTATAACTAATAGAACATCTTAACAAATAAACAATGTGCGAATAAATGCGCGAAGTTAACAAAGCAACAATTCAAAGATTACCATTGGGTCACATCACCTTTATTTTTTATTACGGCTGAAATCCTTTGGGGCATAGTGTTAACCGAGTTTTGGCAATAATTTGGTGTAAAACAATCCCATATTTCTTGAAGCTTTTGTCTCAGTTCGATGATTGTACGAGCAGGATGTTGTCGTAGAACCTTTTTCATCTCGTGCCACAAAGTTTCAATAGATGACAGATCTGGACTGCCAGAAACCCATTTCAAAAGTGGTACATTATTTTCTTCCATCAATTTTATAGCCTTTTTTGAGGTACGGCACGCTGCACCATCTTGCTGAAACACCAAATCTTGGCCGGATGTCAAACATTCTTCCATCACTGGTAAAAGCGATTCTTCTAAAATTGCCAAATATTTGTTTGTATCCACATTTCCATCAACAAAATGAACTTTTCCTACTCCTTTTGATAACATACTGCCCCAGACTATAATGGATGCTAGAAATTTCACTTTTCTCTTCAGACAGTCAACATGGAATGCTTAATTTTTTTTGCGAATAACTCTACTGCTACTGTCACCAACACAAACTTCGAATCGGGCCTCATCAGTCCATTGTATTGCACACTATTCTTGAGGTGTCCATTGTATACGTTCTTTAGCCCATCTAAGCCGATTTTTCTTTTGCAGCGGAGTTAATAGTGGCTTTTCTTTGGCCTATAAACAAGTTGTGCAACTTTAAGGTTTTTGCTTCACTTTTTTTTAAAAGATAACTTACCTTGCAGATGCTAAATCCCAGTTTGTGGGCCTCTCTATGAGTTGTGGTCCTCCAAATTCTCCTTCCAACAGCGTCACTCCACAGAGCACTGAATTGTAAATAATTGGCACGCCTGTTTTTCAGGATTATTCTTCTTAATGCTCTTCGGTCGGCATTTGTGATATTACTTTTTTTCACATATTAACTGAACCAGTTACGTTATATCTTCTAACAATATTTCTCACACTGTACAGCGATAAGTCTAACAAAGTTTGAATTTCTGAGTTTGATTTCCCGGAATTAAAAAAATTAATTATCAGTAACCGAAGTTTCTCACGATTCTCACCCATTTTGAAAACCTTAACTACCCAAAACTATTTTAAACGTATTCTGACAGCTGTGATTAATAAAAACAATTGTCATGGCTTTTATTTTTCACAGCCACCTATGCGTTATAGACTTATTCTGCATTGAAATGAAAATGGGTTGATATGCTGTAATTGCAACATGTGTTATTTTTATGCTGCAAATTTGATTAGGGAGTGATAAAGTTGGTGTTTTCTACTATATATTATCAAAATATTCATTGTTAATATTTTAAACCTATAACACCCTGCTACATTTTTATTATTTGTGTTTGATAAGAAAAAAACTAAGATTTCAATAGTTGGGCCAACTGATCTGGGAAGGGGCTCGTATACATCAGACATAATTAAAGTAGTTAAATGCTGTGATGCAGTGACATACGCTGACGATTCGATGTATGTGTATATCTTTTTATCCCCAAAATTTTGAATATTCAGCTTCTCTAATTAATAGTGTTTTAAATGCCAGTTCAGATTTTGGAAAGCAGAATGGTCTTAAACTTAACGCTGAAAAAACTACAATTATCATTTTCAGCAAAAAAACGAAAAATATTTTATTAAAGAATAATATGCACCATTCTTTTGAAAAAAGCGCAAGCATAGTTATATCCTAAAGTCTATATTGCATTGCCTTTTATTTTCCATGTTTAGATCAAGCCATAACGACTACAAAAAATACAAAATGATTGTTGCCGTCGGATAGATAATTAAAAAAATATAGATGACCATACCTCAAGGAGCATTGATAGTATGGGCTGTTTAAACGTCGCTGGGCTTTTCCGATATCATTTACTCACTATTGCACACAAAAAATGTAAAAAAACATTATAAAGGGTTGTCCAATAGGGACGCAGACAAGTAAACATCAATTTGACATAGACGCCATCTTGGTTTTCTGACACCGACATGTCATTTTGTTAGTTGAATGTTTACCATTGATCGCTATGGAGTTGTATTCGATTGAAGACCGCATTAAAGTTATTCAAGAGTCTAACAAAGTTGCAATTTCTGGGTTTGATTTCCCAGAATTAAAAACTTGAATTATCAGTAACCGAATTTTCTCACTAATAATCTTTCCGCCACCCATTTTGAACCTCAACTATCCAAAAGTATTTTAAACGTATTCTGACAGCTGTGATTAATAAAAACAATTGTCATGGCTTTTATTTTTCACAGCCACCTATGTGTTATAGACTTATTTTGCATTGAAATGAAAATAGGTTGATATGCTTTAATTGCAACGTGTTATTTTTATGCTGCAAATTTGTTTAGACAGTGATAAAGTTGGTGTTTTCTACTATATATTATCAAAATATTCATTGTTAATATTTTAAACTTATAACACCCTGCTACATTTTTATTATTTGTGTTTGATAAGAAAAAAACTAAGATTTCAATAGTTGGGCCAACTGAAGTGGGAACGGGCTCGTATATTGTTGACGTTGTGCAGCTATTATTATTATTATTGTCACTATTATTATTATCACTATTATTGCTATAACAATTATTGGGCTCATCCTTCATAGGCAAATCGAACAGGAATCCCAGCATATCTCTCACGAATTTCCCCGTCGTCGCGAATGGATCCGCTAAACCGGATGACATCACGCTGACCCACTCTCCGCGTCTGCCATCCGATTCGAAACTCGGTTAGTATGCCTGCCGTTGAAGATCCGTACTCGCCGACGTCCGCCAGCGCCGCTGTTCTTCCATCTTCACTTCTTCAGTTCGTTTTCTTCGCCTGAAAGGAGAAACGGTGAGCGTCGCGTACGTCAAGAGAGAGAGCGAGCGCCTTCGGTCGCGGTTTACGCGCTAATTTTTATTTTCCGACGAACGGGAAAACTTGAGCTTTGAGGATATTTTGTGCACACGGAGTTGGACGTGAAGAAGATATTTCGAAGCTTTGTTGCGTTGTAAGTTGTATTTTCTGCAATGATGATGGTATTTATTAACTATGGTAGATGAAAATAAACTACACGGAAAACTTTCCCAAGGAAGAGTCAACATATTTGCGCATCAACGAGGGTGGTAAAAGAAGCATGTTTTTATATAAATGCTTGACATCTATCGCGAAATATCTTTCAGAATGTTGGCATAGGCTGTTTGATTGTTTAATGGAATTATTTTGTAAAAACTTGCCATTGAAGCTTTCTGATAGTGACCGTAAGATCCATTTTACTCTACTTTCTGCTATTTTCTACGCCTTCGAAACGTTTTCTATCTGGGCTCTTCATGAAAAGAATCCTCAGAATGCAGCAAGGAGCGTATCTTCATTTCTTTGTAGGTCTGGTGAAGAACTGTTTGCCAAGAATATTTGATAACTGATTATATTAGCTCTTGATACGTAACTACTTATTCTATTTAATATTGCCTAACGAAATCAAGTAACTTCATCAAATTATACTTCAAGCATAAAACTCGTATATATAGATAATATTGCGCCCACCTCGTATGTGCATATCGCGTGACCGCACCGTCTGCTACCTGCTTTTGAAAGTCCCTCAGATCCACTACAAAAAATGCAATATTTACAATCCCGTGGCGCCAGGCAAGTGCGACGGATAGGTACGCGATCCGTCTGCTGAAAGTGTTTTTATATGTTTTAAAGGCAAATATACGATGTGTGGAATATGTCTAATAAGTGCGTAGAATTACCAGGATTGGAAGAGTATTAATATGTTAACATCAAAAAATTACGATTTTCTTTTTCTCCGTTTTGGCATTTTTCCTCGCCACCACCAGATCTATTTTGGAAAACTACAAAGGTTTTTCGTCGTTGTCCTAGTCCTAGTAACCTCATGCGGAATTTTCATCCAAATCGAAGCGAAAGACCCACAGACCGACAGAAATGAGTGACATGGTTTTCCGTGATGTACAAGTTAATATCATCCAAAAACATAATATCTCACTTTCGAAATTTATCGCGATGACAATACTCCCTGACCTGTAGGCGTAGGAAGTAAAAATGAGTAATACAATCCAACTGAAGCTTTCCGTACTTACACAAAAGCTCCCTACAGTCGCCCCTCCTCAAATTTAATGATACTGTGCCTAAAAATGTATAACCAAGCGGAGCTTTTCTTTCACTATCCATTGGTATATTTTCTGAAATGAATTAAAAAAGATCTTACAAGCGTAAACCCAAAAGTAAGGTCTTTATTCAAGTATGGAATCTACTTATTTCCAATAATTGATGCATAAGCCTTAAATATTGCTCCATTATTTTACATAATTACTGTTCCAGTCGATACATTTTTGTAGACGCTATGACAGTTTTTGTACGTCACTTAGCCGCCAGCTGCTTGAAGCATTCAACCTCATTTTTCACTACGTCGTCAAAACTGAATATCCTTGACAAATATTATTTCAACTTAAGGAACAGGTTGTAGTCACAGTTTGTTCAGTGTATTACAGTTCTTACACCTATTTCGTAAGACTACAAAGCACATGTAGCTAGAAGAAAATTCAGATCCGACCAAAGGACCTTAGGATCATTATAATGATATACCAATTATTGGAAATGCAATGGCTTGTAGCTTAAAGAATAGGAGACCCTACTTTTTGGATTACCCTCGTACATGTACATACTTCATAGCCCAAACCAAACAAGTCTGAATATGACAGAGCACAAAAAATCTCGTTCACTGCCAGTGTGGATATGACAGTTACGGTCATATCGATCCTTTCTCTAGCCAGCAATTCCCTGTAGACGTTCCAGTACATATCTACCTTCTCTTCTACTCAGCAATTGCGAAAGCGGAGCTGAAGTATCGCAACTGATATACCAGTCGCTAGAAGCTTTGAGTTACTTGAGAAATGTAAAATCAGGAATGCCTTTGATCATTTACAAATGTTTCGTTCCTTAACAATCGCATCGAAAGGACTTAATTTACCTATATCGTACGGCCGAGTTAGAACAGAAAATGGCTGGACCATAAGCGAGAAGGTTGCTACCTGTCTTCCCTAAATATATTATCCTGCTACTAAGACAGTGCGCTGGATTTGTCACTTTCGTAAGTAAATCATTCATGTTCAGCATAAACTACTTTAAGTCGAAGCTGAAGCCTGTGTTGATATTGTGGGACGAACACACATACACACCAAGTACAACGGATATTCTTATGTCTGCTACTTTTTAGAAAAGCGTGCCTAGGAAACCGTATGACTAATGTTTGGATAGGAAGAGATCCATCAGCAGATTCAGGAGATAGTGCGGGAGTTGTTCTCTTCTCTCTCCTAGACGCCTGTATTATGGAGTGAAAATCACCCTTCTAGCTCTGAATTGTGAAGATGTCACAAAGACATCAGTCTGAGCACTCCCATCTCCGCATGGGTATCACTTATCTTGGAAAGTGACACTATGCCGATTTTTTTTCGACATTGTGCTGTTTTTTTGACATTATGTAGGTAATTATACAAGATGTTAACTTATCACTTAGTTGTACGTGTTGCCTAAACGTCATGCGGCTTGTTATCAATCTTTGGCTCTGATGTGATGTAAAATCTGCTTCTAGATGGCATTACTGGAGGTAAGCTGTAAGTTGTATGTGTTGATGATAATTACATTGGCTTCTTGACTCAAACACACTTAATTGAGGTTTAAAGCTAGAAATTAGTTGCGCATCCACTTTGTCTTATCCATTCTGGAAATTACATATACAAGTTTGCTGAATTTCAAAAATGAGAGATAGGAAATAATTATATTCACTGTACACTGTCGAATTACAAACATATACATACCAATAGTAATTACACACAACGCGGGCGCGTTGATGGTTAAGCGTAATCCTCCTCAGTTTTTCGTCATATATAACTTTGGACATAACCTCTCTTCAGAAAGCACAACATATAAATAACCCGTCATATTCGGCATATTCAGTAATGATTTTCTCACACAGCAAATATCACTGATTTTATACATATGCAGACCATTACACATAATCCAGATGCTATCTTGCTATTCAACCAACTTTCTTCTCAGAGATAAAAACTAGAGACCCGGATCAGTAGTTTAGTTGAGTGATTCCTCCATAGATGACGTTCTCAACGATCCTAGTGAGCAAACGTCGAATGACTGTTTGCGCCCTGAAAACTACCTAGTCTGCAAGTTGACATCTTTTTGACTTTTTATAGGTTTTTTACATGATACCCGTCTTCAAACTTTAATTTGCGGCAACCCACCCCCCTTTCGGGACGAAAAGGTTTCTCAACATGAATCCTGGGACCGTCACTGCGCCATGTCCTAAATACCATTTCCAAAATCCGCCACTGAGGAGAGCAGCATACCACGCAGATCGAAGGTCTTTGTAATATCGGGAACTATGACGCGAATCTCTCCTGTTGATTAAGTGAACTTAGATACTCCACAAATATGCGACACGGAAACTCCCTTAGGACACTATAGCAAATAAAGGCTTTGTAATTAATTGATTCTCGAACGGATACCTGTAATTCAAGGTGCTCTGATAAATGGTAGTTATATAAAAAAGGTTCATTGTTTGAACCTTTCATACTTGGCGGAATTATTTTTACATTGTAAAGACACCGCTAATTGAGCTGCATTGTTTGTCAAGTTTTTGCAAACTGACATTGCGGTATTAGTCACGTGTAAGATCTATTTCATGTCGTTTTAACCTAATATTAAGAAACAAAGGACAATCGTGGGTATGTCCTCAATAATGGAACGGGAGCAGAAATAGAAGGATTGGTAACCCGAGCGACGTACGTTTCTGCTTATTGGCTTCATCAGGCCCAAATGGAGGTGCATCAAAAACACCGAAGTGAAAACTTATGACTATCATACCTAGAGAGGGCTGTAACCAGAAGGAAGATAATTATGGAAAAGGAAATGCACGTAGAAGCAGGCTCATTAATTTGTGGCTTTGGTTTTCAAATGAAATGAATACTGAAATATAAACTAGAACGTGATGGATTATGTATCATTTCTTGCAAATGCATGAAACGCAAATCAAATAATCTACCCCCAAATTACATTAAAAATCTAATCTAGTAGAGTATGAGGCGGTTGAGCGTGGGAAAATGTTGCTAATTGTGCGAAAAGGTGGTATTCCTGTATGCTACTGGTCCTGCTTACGATGCCCCTGGTGGTGATGGTTCTGCTAGTCCAGCTGGTCGTATCAGATGTACCAGCAGTGGGACCAGCAACACACATTAAAGGATACCTGTATTTCACAGCGGCGTGAATGACCGCTGGTGTTATAATGATTCCAAAGCAGGTGTTTTCGATATTCCACCAGGTTCGCAGCACCATTAATCTACTTTTAAGCTCGCTGAAAAGATGATTCACCTTGAATATTTCTCGTCAAACCACAATGTGATTCCTGACATGCAATTTGGCTCTCGGTCTGAGCAGAGTATGAAGTTACAGGCTTGTTGAGCGAATAACCAGGTGCTCCACCCTTAACGGAAGTACTGGCATCTTGCTTCCGGATTTCTCGAAGGCATTTGATAGGGTGTGCCTCCACTACGAAGTGATCAAAAAACCCTGGCTGTTAAAACTTTTGAAATGATTCCTTGGGGGTAGGAAACTTCGGACCAAAAGTAAGAACGCTCTGTCAACTAGACGGTATAACAGAGCCGGCGTCCCTCAGGGTTTGCTTCTTATACCAATCCTTTATTTATTCATGACGTCCATTGCCCCAGCAACGGTGAAGTCTATCTCTATGATGACACTGCCCTACTGAGCCAGTCGTCTTCCTGGAGATGAGAAAATTCTGCTAAGTATTTTGGTTTCAATCTTGATAAGGAAATGACCTGGCAGAAGCACGCTGAAGCGTTAAAAACCGAATTTCAAATTAAATTTCTTTCTTCTTTCCTTCTTTCTCCCCGACCTTGTCTGGAATCTGGGCAACCAGACCTGACAGACCTGCTGACCTAAGACACTTCAACCATGAGCAAAGGTCCTACGTACCGCTTTGAAAGACAATGGCGGATAGAAAAAAAAATCTAGATAGATACCTTTTCTTCTCACGGTCAGCAAAATTTTACCACGTTCAACCGCTCCATATTCTACTTATGCTGGGGCTACAGAATGTACACTAAGGAACAAAGTCAACATTCGAATCAAGCAACAACACAGTGAATATTGTGACTTAACGGGGCTCCTACAATCTAGAGCACCATCTGCTGAGGTAACGGGGGGGTGAAGAGGAAACGAGGGTGGGCTGGCCCTAGACGGGTGCATACCAAGGTAAATTTTTATAATAACGGATTTCGATTAGCGATCTAGCCTGTAAATCCTTTCCTATTTTGGTACTCAGCAAGTGATCATTTAGTATTCCCCCCTTGTTCTCCCCTTGTTACTGTTCGTCGATACTGTGCTGTTGAATTGTTGTGCTGTACTCTTGTTGGTGTGATTGTTCTTGAGCGCCTTTTTTATCAAGGTTGATAATGGACAATAAAAAGTCATATGCGACCATTTTAATTACGAATTCAGTGAGTTTAATTCATGATGAGGTCAACAATAGTGTGGACCAGTTCTACTCTATAATCGCAAAATACATTGCGGAGTAAGCGAATAAATTAATGCAAGAAGATGTCATACCATCATATACCCAACAGACTTTTCTAGAAAGGCAGTAAACAAGGCAATACAAAAATCATTGGACACCGCAGTCCAATCTTGTGGTTTGTTTATTGATCGCACACATCTATTTCTGGCAGCATCACCTTCATCGACCTATTACAGTAGGCAAGAAATGTACTTAATCCAGGTATAAGCCTACCTGTTTACTGATTTGCAAAAACTACCTAACTGTTTCCTCTTATTTTGACGGCATAAGATATTTTTATGACCCTCGTTCAATTGTTACCATGTACCACATGACCCCTGCAAACATAATTGTGTTTATTGACATGAATACATTTTTTCTTAGTCGGAACACACCGTCGCGTCGCTTGGACTGGCAGTACGAAACAGTAGACGAATTTTGCCCAAAAACAGATTTGCACTTCACAGCTTACGTTTCATTTTTTATTATTTCCAAATGAAACTCTTGCAGCGTGCCAGAAACAAAGTCCACAGGGTGCTAACGATCCACTTTTTCGATTTTATCCACTAGGATCTTTTTAATGTATCAAGAAGTTGAGCACAAATAGTAATTATTTCTACCCACCATAATTCTTGCACAAAGACAAAATTTTGTCAAAAGCTCTGGTAGCATCTTAGGCAACTATCTCCTGCTTATATCCAGAAAAACATCACAAACTGCAGAACACAAATTGAAGGTAACGGCGAAATGGGTACATTTCACGCGTCATGAAATTCAAATGAGAATGCAGGTATAAAATCTACCAAATTATCGTTCTCAAAAACATATTTCCTTGACATATCTATGACTTTAAAGTTCCACGCTAAATTCCCCTATACGTGACTGGAGAGATATGCGAATTCATTCTTCCCTACTGTCAGCAGTTGCAGATAGATCTGTTGGCTCTTGGTGTCAAACCTATAGAGCAGGTACCGATTTTTTCAAATCGTGAGCACATTATTCCTCGCATTTTCGTAACTTAAATTTCCTGTAATCACTGGAACGAGAAGCTTCTTAATAATAGAACGTGTTTCACTGATATCAAAGATGCAACATTTAAAATCACCTTCCTCCAACCCCCACTTTTTAAGCAGTACAATTTTTTTATGTCAATGATAAGGAACCCCTGTAACGTCAAAAGCGGAGTTTCAGCAATTGTTACTTATTCTTTTTTGCCTATAGCACCCTTGCCATTGGACTAAAACTACAGAGCTTTGGCATACTAGTAACCCCGTGTGTAAATTTCATAAAAATCTGAGCGGTAATTTCCAAGTTGATGATGAGTGATATAGTTTTTCGTGATGTATATGTCATATGACTCAAACAAACATAACATCTCATTTTAGAAATTTTTCGCGATTACAATACTTCCTCGCCACTGGCGTGGGAAGTCAGTACCTATTTGCAGAACGACTTATCTATGCGATATTATATGAAATAGGGCCATCTAATTATCTGAATACATCCTTTCTTAGTCCATACATTGTGCCGCAACGCTTGGGTTGGCAGCACGAAACAGACAAAATTCGTCCAAAATACGATTTGTAGAGGTTTGCGCGCTCTGAAATTGACGCTTTACTTTTTGATATATTTGAATAAAATTTTCATATTTTACTGAAAACAAAACCCTACAGTGTGCTATAGAGCCACTTTTTCATTTTTTTCACTAGATTCTTTTTAAAAAAATCGCGATGTTGAACAGAAAAAGTGCGCACTTCAACCGATCATAAAACTTGTGCAAAAACAAAATATGAAAACGTGCTCCTATAGCACCCTGGGGAATTATCTTCTGAACATACTGTATGAATTTCATTCAAAAATATTGGAAAATGGACTGTCAGTTTCGAAGCAACTGAACCCTTGTAAATGGCTTGAAACTCACTGCGTCGGAGCCGCCTTAATTTATGGGAAAGAATTTATCCCGGGTAATGTCGGCCCAATCATATCCGTCGCGAGCACAGGCTCTATGGGAAACCTATACAGTTTCGCACAGTACCAGCAGGCAAACGGTACCAATTTTACTGTAATTTACGAGAAGTTGGGAACAATAGGGCTGATAGGTTGCAGCATTATCGGGAACTTCGGCAGACCTCCTGAAAAATCTTTATCGACTTTGATAATCAAGGAACGCTGTTTATGCACTGTACATAGACTTCCATTAGCAAAGAGCTGAAAACGGGCAGATTGAGCTGAATTGATTGATTAATGTAATCAGTAGGTCGTTGCCTTTCTACGAAAATAAATCGGACCAAATCGATTAAATGTAGCTAATCGGACACCTAACTGATCTTGTTCTCTTGGAGCGATCGTAACAACAATTCGCATCTATGTAAAACCGATCAGGAACTAGTTAAATAGATGAGAAAAATCCTTACAAATGGAAACAGGGAGGAAATTGTGAGTCATAGAATTATGAATGTGGTTTCTGGATCTCATGTTACCATGCTGACATGCTCTAGTATACTGATTTTGAATCCTTCCTTTTTGTAACTTGTTAAGCACTCGTTAACATATGGTCATTCGTGAGCGCACACATAAATTTTTCTCAGGGAGATATCGCCGGAGAGGTAACTTCTAGTAAACTCGTAGCCCCCAAAACTTTTTCGAGAGGGGGTGGGTAGCATATTCTCTCAGGAGGAAAATCTTAAAAATCCCCAGAATTCTAGGCGAACCCTACCTCTACCATCTTTATTTGGGTGACCTTGTGGGTACTCCATGGTATGTACATATACATGGGTCTTGGAGTATCGTCAGCATTGTAATCGTATTTACTGCGAGTGCTAAAATTTACTGAAAGTCATTCAACGTCACTATATATGTTTGCTTTACATACACTTTCACCAATAAAAGCTCATCAATTATGTGACATGTTAATGTACTGAAATGGCGCAACAAGGCAATGAGGGGCTAACGCTGAAAAGTCTCCTCTACTTAGACTCTTCGTATCCCATTTGAGGTTGTCGAATCTTGGTGGAAATACTTGGATATCTATGATTGCTAGGGACTTCTTGTCCAAAATCTCTAAACCTTCCATCTCAAAACATTTCTTGTTCAGTAGGGGCATGCTGGAAAATATTTGAGATATACGACAAAACTATGTATTTTACGTAAAAAGGTAGATCAATTTACATATATTTTCATCAACAGCAGTAAAAATGGAACTGCTTGTGTATTTCTAGTCCAAATGACAGCTATTTTTTTCTGAGATCAAGTGTTCAGTGCTTTTTAACAGGCCCCCTACTTATTTTTACTATGTTTACGCGCAGAAGTGGTAGTTGAATGCTTGAAGATGGCGGCTTGGCGCTATTTTCTTGACTCAACTACAAATCATCAAAACGCTACATGTTATACCAATTTTCTTCTCTTGAGCAGTATGCAGTAAAATATGGAACATTCTTAAAAAGTGTCTGTCAAATTCGTTTAAACGCAATGTCTCATATTTATATGTAGCCACATTTAGTTAGGACCATCTATAATAAGATGATCGATATAATTAGTATAAGGTTTTGACGATTAGTAGTTGAGTTGGATGCGACTCAATGTAACACAACACTCAATATTGACAGACTGCTAGTAGGCCAGTTCTAAAGATAGTAATTTTATGTTCTATGGTTTCAAGGTACTCATAAGGAACTTTAAAATACGGTATCACATGACTACATTTAAAAAGATAGCGCCCAGCAGAAAATTTTAAATTCTCGTGTTTAAGTTAAATTATAGTATTCATGCATCAATATAATTCCGAATATCAGCTCTCTAGCAAGACCCGTTCAAACAATAGATAAGGCGGACCTTTCAGAAAATGCAGTTTATTATAACTATTTCCATTAATTTACTCAAAAATTCAAATTTAATTTGCCATTTATTCATGCGTATCTAGGTTCAAACCTGTTAGCATCTAGCTGCCTTTGCAATCTGATATAAGGATGCTTATGATTAAATGACAAAGATGATGATATAGGATATTTCATCTAATAAAATACAACTTAATTCGGTAGCACTTTTCTGAGGCACATTTTATATAAAAGTACAATTGCATGAAAAGTATTGTATTAGACCCTACAACGTGTGTAATATAGTAATTTTGATAAATAGTCATTCAAAAAATTAGAGGAGGGCCAATTTATAGGGGGTCATCTTAATTTTATACGAAAGCAGACTTTTTTTTATATACTGAAGCAGTCGCCATGCTTATCCGATTTTTGAGCTGCCTGAAGTTAGAAGAACTGGTAAAAATTTCCTCAGTCAGAATCTTCAACAATCTCGACACCGTAGGAAGGAAGGAGAGGTCGTACAGGCCAGTTCGACAGATTTGGAATTGAAAGCAGAAGCCTGGCAGGCTCAACATCATGCATGCATCAGAGAGCAAGATTGCCGACTTCCCGTCGATGCGAAAAGCTCCCAAGACTGTCCTTTAGAGAAGTGCCATTGATCAGTCGAACAGATCTCCTCTGAACAGCGTCGGATTTGGACAATGTAAGCGGGATGGCGACCCCAAACATGTGAGCAGTAATCGAGGCTAGGACTTACCTGGGCCATGTACAGAGTGGGGAGGTTATGGAGAGAAAAATACTTCTTAGCCCTCAACAAATAACTCAGCTTTTACCGGCAGCTGTCGCGACTGACAAGTGTTGTTCATGCCAAATCTAGTCTTTGGTAAATCGGAATTCGACCAGCCGAAATGCCTCTGGCAGAACACGGTCATCTATCGAAACCGCATTTGTGCTAGAGCGCTTCCTTTTAGTCAAGGTACATTTGAAGCATTAAATTTTACCAGATTGTTGCGTCCATAAGCGATGATAACTGCCAGGTTTCTCATCAGAAAGTAAATCGCTACTAATCTTCTGTCTAGCTCACCAGCAGAGATCAGCCTACCACAATGAATACCTGCGTGTACAGTGCTTTCATCGGCACACCCGTGGCTGTAACTGATCGTGCAGGATCTACAGCAGAAAGTATCTGCTTCCTATCCCGGATCTACATGGACTTGCTTAGGAGCTTTACATATAAGCGTAAATCAAACATGCTCCATGTTACTTTATGGGAAAAACCGAATTACCTATTTGACTCCGTCTTTTTGTGGACATGCGCAACTATCAATAATGCAATTGCATATCTAAGCATAAGTATGTCCCAACTGAAAAAGAAATCAGATATAAGCACACACTGAATCGACCGCAGAAATAATAATTATAAATATGAAGGTCGGTGAAACTCATCGTGTAAAGGGGAATACCAATTTGTAGCCCAGAATGGACTAATGTGAATCATACATCTAGTAAAGCGATGTAGCTCAATGTCACCTCGGCAATAGAGTTGTTTTTGTTGCAGAATGCACTCAGAATAGAATAATGGTGTTGGAATGATTGGTGTCATGTTCATGATTGCAATTTTAGTGCGAAGTGCCAATAATAAATACTATTGAAAATTCCTTTGTAAAACCATGTTTTTGTTTAGCTGTCTGTTATTATTATTCAATAGGAATTTAATACTTCTCCTATTAGAAGTATTTACATGAGAATGAAGTTCCTCTATCTCAAGTTTTCAAATAAACACCCTCTTTCAATGCTGATGTAATAACGTAACCACGCTCTTAGCAGAAGTTCATTCATTCTATTAGGAGTTAAATAAAAGCTTGTTTTTTAAAATATATTCTTTAATTTTATTTATTTTTACTTTCTAGTATTTATGATGTCAAATAACTAGTTTGGTAATTTATATATAACTTTCATATATTTCATTAATGAGAATCCATAAAAGTCCTTACTTTATTTGTATCACAATAGGTAACAATAGACATAAATCGTATAATGATACAGATATATCAATAACATATGTTGCGACGATCGCCAGATGGAATTAAGAATACCGTTATTTGCTTATTGTATTTCTCTCATTAAGCCTTTCGTTTGAAATTCGTATCATAGTGGTGACCACAGAAATTATAAATCGCGATTTAGCGATGGCCGCCATGTTGGGTTTAGAATGGCTTCACTTTGCTTATTATGTTTCTCTCATCAAGTCCTTGCATTCAATACTCCTATATAGATGATAAATAATCATCATTTTGCGGTGACCGCCATATTGTATTAAGAATGACATCCATTTACTTATTATGTTTCTCTGATCAAGCCCTTTCATCTGATGTCCATAGTATAGGGGTGACTATGTAAATTATAAAACGACATTTTGCAGAATCTGTCATATTGGATGCAGGCTGACATCGCCTTGCTTGTTATGTTTTCCCCATAAAGCTCTTTTACTTTATACCTATATAATAGGGGTGACCTTGGTAATTATAAACGCCATCTTGGGATGGTCGCCACATTAGACTTAGAATAATCTCATTTTGCTTATTGCGTTTCTCTCTTTCAGCCCTTTCGTTTGGTACCCATATTATAGGGGTTGATATGGGAACTATGAAACACCATTTTGTAGGATCCCCCATATTGGATTCAAAATGGCTGCGGTTCAATTGGTTGAGGTTAACTGTTTCAAAATCCTAATCCAAGGCTTGTCCCACACATACAAACTAACATACAAATAGGTCAAGTTAAACAAACGCTTGTAAAAATGAATTGGTCGTTTCAAAAACGTTATGAGTATCGCTGACAAATAAGCACCTTATGATGAATATTTCTGAACTTAATATAGTACTTGAGTTTAAAATTGTGTGTCGAATAATCATCCCATTTTATTTATGATAATAACGGAAAAAGCTCGAAAAACTGTTGTTGACCTAAATTGTTTAAGCAAGAAAAAATGTTAGTGGGATATACTACTTAATCAAAAAAATCAGATCAGTCATATTTTTAACTGCTTACTTTTGACTTTTGACGATTACACTCTAAATTTTTTACATGTCACCTGTTTCAATTTTGCGTGAAAATCAGTTTTTCCGTAATAGATCGAAACCGTGAATCGGCCATCATGAAGAAGTACAAAGACTTATCCGGTTATAGAAGAACTCGCGTGTTTACTTACCTACACAGGAACAAAAAATGATTTTTCAAGATAAGTCTTCTGCATTACATCTTTATACTATCTAAGTGAACAGTGTTTTTGCGTTTATACATCTATCGTATCTTTTCAGCTGTACGAATAGAGAGAATGGAATCCGAGGTATTGATGGCAGGCAAGCCAACTCAAAAATAAGTGATTTTATGCAAAGCGCTTAAGGCAAAGTGGAAACTGTGTTCACCCATAAACATAGTAATAGTACTTTTCTCTCGATTTTCGTCGTAGATTGTTTGGCAAACTTCTGACTACCTTGTCAACTCATTTTCTAATGTCTGTGGTATAAGTTTTCTTGTGCTGATCATCTTTATTTTAATTGAACTAATATAATCAGCTGTTCACCTCAGTAGACGTCAAAACGCAATGGATACTCGTAAAATTGGGCAACACATACGAACAGATAGACAAAAATTGAGGTTACAGTCCTTTGATGCCTTAACGTTTTAGGTATCTAGCTCAACTGTCATCTAATTTAGTGTCGATTGACGTATTTTACCCAGAGAAAAATAGATATTCATGAGAATGATTCGATAAAAAAGCTTCTTGAGTGTAACCAAATGATGTTATAACGATTATCGTCATTAAGTGAGATGGAGATACCGTAGCATTTTCACAATTAAATTCAGTCTAATCATCTGCTAGGAGAGAGTGATTCTTTATGGTAGCTATTTAACTTGTAGTTAAGTTCCAGCACTCTCTAATCCTCGATGCCAAAGAATGTATGCAAGTCTGTTACACTTATTTGCAATATGTGTTTTTTATTGGATGTGCTGTACTTGATTTAACAAGACTATGTTTTCAACAAAGTCTGGTGCCTCGTGCCTCTGAAACTGCAGGTTTATGAGTCTAGTAATAATAATGATGATGATAATAATAATAATAATAATAATAATAATAATAAATATGCTATATATGGATGACCTCAAACTATACGCCGAGTCAAGACAACATCTTGCTTCTCTAGTGCGAACGACAAGTATATTCAGCAATGATATAGGAATGAAATTTGGGTTAGATAAGTGCGCCACTGTCACTATAAGGAAAGGTAACCTAACTCTTTTGGAAGAAAATTTAGAAAACATCGCGCCTCTAGCAAAAGACCAACCGTATAAGTACCTGGGGATGCACCAAAGTAGGGGTGTGTGTCATTCTACCATGAAGTCAATCTATAGAGAAAAGTACATCCGTCGGCTTACAAAACTACTCAACACCAAATTAAACTCCCAGAATCTTTTCAAAGCAATCAACAGTTGGGCAATAAGTTCACTTACATATTCGTTCGGTATTGTGAAATGGAGTAATACAGACCTTGAAGAGCTAGACAGAATCACTCGTGTAAAGCTCACAAAGTTCCACTGTCACCACCCAAAGGCATCAACCGAACGGCTGTACCTCCCTCGCGCACAAGGGGGCCGCGGATTGCTCAACATAACACAACTCTGCAAGTCTCAGATAGCCAAATTACAAAATTACTTTAATAACCATCTAAGTCCTAAGATAGCTGCTGTAGTGGAGGCAGATGACTCATTTACCCCTTTGAGCTTCCGGCAACCTCAAGCAAATACGGCCTCGGAATCGAATACTAGGAGGAGAGAATGCTGGGAGGAGAAAATTCTCCATGGCCGTTACCCATGCCAACTGAGAGGTGACAACATAGATAAAGCTTTGTCATTCACCTATTTGAGAAAGGGATATCTCCATCCAACAACGGAAGGGTTCATAACTGCCATCCAGGACAAAGTAATAAAAACAAAAAACTATGAAAAACATATTCTCAAATCCAACGTCCCAGATGAATGTAGGAAGTGCAACCAGGCGGGCGAAACCATCGAACATATTACTGGAGCTTGCCCTGCGTTGGCAGCTGGCGATTATTTGGGAAGACACAACCAGGTTGCAAAAATAATCCATTCACAGCTAGCTCGTAAACTTAACTTGGTACAATCTCCTCCGCCATATTACAAGTACACGCCTGAGCCAGTTCTGGAATCAAAAGATGTAATACTCTATTGGGATCGGCCATTTCTAACCGACAAAACTGTAGACTTTAACCGTCCCGATATTGTCCTGATAGACAAAAGCAACCAATATGCACAGATAATTGAGGTTGGAATTCCGCTTACACACAACATCCTCAAGGTAGAGCGTGAAAAATCTGTTAAATACCAGAACCTGGCGATTGAAATGAAGAGGATTTGGAAGCTAAGGGAAGTGCAGATTGTACCCATTGTTATCTCCGTGGAAGGGGCTGTTACCAAACAAGTCTCCTCAAGCTTAAAGACCTTGGACCTTCCAAACGGCCTTCACATACTATTCCAAAAAGCCGTTATCTTACAAACGTGTCATATTGTGAGAAAGGCACTGTCTCTGTAAAAACTATCCTTGGTTGGGGTGAACTCCCCCTCAAAGATAGTACACCACCATACGTGAGGACTATGAGCATAATAAAAAAAAAATAATAATAATAATAATAATAATAATAATAATAATAATAAACGGCTTTATTGGCGGAGTTTAGCATACTCAACCTTTCTAAAGACTAAAGCTAAAGCTAATTTGACATACAATTATGGTATTTTACGTATACAGTAAACGATAGTATGTCGAAGAATCTAACTAAAAGAACATAATGGTAATTGATCACAGGACATTTGGTCATTGATCCTATGCTGAATTCCTAGAAGATGTTGTCTGAGATGCAGTTTGAAATGGATGTTATTAGTATTTGATATATCAATATTCCTGCTATAGATGTTAAAGAGATACACTGCATTATACGTGAAAGATCTATAAAAGTGTGATGTTTAATACATGGGCATTGTAAAATGGTTTTGATGTCTTATATTGACATTATGTATACTTGACCTAGGGACTAGCTTTTCTACTAAATACGAGCCCCTTTCCACTTCAGTTGGCCCACTTCAAGATTTGTGCCAAAATATGCCTTTATAAACTAAACATGACGAAACTATTTACTTCTAAAACAATTTATTTTCTCAAAAACATTTTAGATACACTCTAGTCGTAAAAAATACATATTTGAAATCACTTAGACCTATAACTAATAGAACATCTGAACAAATAAACAATGTGCGAATAAATGCGCGAAGTTAACAAAGCAACAACTGAAAGATTACCATTGGGTAACATCACCTTTATTTTTTTATTACGGCTGAAATTCTTTGGGGCATAGTGTTAACCAAGTTTTGGCAAACATTTGGTTTAAAACAATCCCATATTTCTTGAAGCTTTTGTCTCAGTTCGGTGATTGTACGAGCAGGATGTTGTCGTAGAACCTTTTTCATCTCGTGCCACAAAGTTTCAATAGGTGACAGATCTGGACTGCTAGAAACCCATCTTATTTTCTTAAAACCATTTTGTAACTTTTTTTGAGGTATGGCACGCTGCACCATCTTGCTGAAACACAAAATCTTGGTCGGATGTCAAACATTCTTCCATCACTGGTAAAAGCGATTCTTCTAAAATTGCCAAATATTTGTTTGTATCCACATTTCCATCAATAAAATGAAGTTTTCCTACTCCTTTTGATGACATACTGCCCCAGACCATAATGGATGCTGGAAATTTCACTTTTCTCTTCAGACAGTCAACATGGAATGCGTTTTTTTGCGAATAACTCTACTACGACTGTCACCAACACAAACTTCGAATCGGGCCTCATCACTCCATTGTATTGCACACCATTGTTGAGGTGTCCATTGTCTATGTTCTTTAGCCTATCTAAGCCGATTTTTCTTTTGCAGTGGAGTTAATAGTGGCTTTTCTTTGGCCTATAAACAAGTTGTGCAGCTTTAGGGTTTTTACTTCACTTTTTTTATAAGAAAACTTACCTTGCAAGTGCTAAATCCCAGTTTGTGGACCTCTCTATGAGTTGTGGACCTCGAAATCATCCTTCCAACAGCGTCACTCCACAGAGCACTTAATTGTAAATACTTATCACGCCTGTTTTTCACGATTATTCTTCTTAATGCTCTTCGGTCGGCATTTGTGATTTTACTTTTTTTCACATATCTTGGCTTAGTATTAACTGAATCAGTTACGCTATATCTTCCAACAATATTTCTTACACTGTACCGCGATAAGTCTAACAAAGTTGCAATTTCAGAGTTTGATTTCCCAGAATTAAAAAATTCAATTATCAGTAACCGAATTTTCTTACTAATAACCTTTCCCAAAACTATTTTAAACGTATTCTGACAGCTATGATTAATAAAAACAATTTTCATGGTTTTTATTTTTCACAGCCACCTATGCGTTATAGACTTATTTTGCATTGAAATGAAAATAGGTTGATATGCTGTAATTGCAACATGTGTTATTTTTATGCTGCAAATTTGATTAGGGAGTGATAAAGTTGGTGTTTTCTACTATATATATCATCAAAATATTCATTGTTAATATTTTAAACCTATAACACTATGTGCATAAGGTTGAATGTGTGAGTACTGTACGGATTTCAAGATATCAGCTGTGTATATAATGAATAACAACGGTCCTAAAACAGAACCTTGAGGAACTCCTGATGTTATTGTTGTTATCTCAGATCTTTTGTTATGTAGAATAACGCTTTGCCTACGAAGACTTAAGTAATTGCAAAATAAGTTCAACGCTGTATGGTCAAGGCCATAACGACACAGTTTTGCGCACATAAGTGAATGGTCAATGGTGTCAAAGGCTTTTGAAAGATCCAAGGATATAAGTTGAGTGGCAGGCCTCTTATCTAGCGACCGTATAACTTCATCATTAGGATTTAAAAGAGCAGTGGTTGTACCCTCCCCTAAAACACGACTGGTGCTTAGGGAGAATCTATTGAATACTGGTTTAGCTGTACATTAACTATTTTTTCTAAAAGTTTGGATGGAATGCATAGTAAACTAATAGGTCTCAAATGAGCATACTACAGCCTCTCTCCAAAGTCGAGCAAAGTATCATTTCTCTAAGCAACAGTTTATAATGTATGTCAATGGATTTAATAACTCTGATATACAAAGCTTGAGCATACACAAGGTTATGCCGTCAGGACCACATGCATTTGATCTTATCTTCGATATATGCTCCAGTACAACACTTTGGTCAACAAAGCTGAATGTGAACCTGGAATCACTCATTTTGCTGGAGTAATATTTGATGATAAGAGCACTAGATTCATTTTTTTCAGTATATGCAGACATGAAGGACATGTTTATTTCATTAAGATCGCTTAAGGATGGCGGAACTGAGTTTTCCAAAATTGCCCATTATTTCTCTGATAATGCAAATAGTTAAGATATGCACATTTTTCTATTCTCATTGCGATCACTGCAGAGTTCCTCATCTCTTTGTAGTGCCTAAGATCTTTTTCGGTTCTATTCAACTTGTAAGTGTGTAATGACCTGTCTCTGTCCTTGAAAATCAGTTTAAAATTATCTGTAAGGGAGCTGGCGGCCTGCTAACTCTGACGGTAATTTTAGGAGTATGAATGTCGAACAGTAGTGTAACATAGTCAGTCAATAATCTTACTTTTTCATCGATACTTTTTACAGTATAGATGTGACGCCAAGGAATGGAGCGTAAGTCCATCATGGACAGATCATGATCTAAGTTTTTATAATCACGGCATGTAACAAACTTTTGACGAGACTTTTCTCGATACAGAGACAATTTACACAATACAAGTCTGTGATCACTAACAGCATCTGCTCTTAACGTACATGTATTTTTAACTATCTTTTCATTTAATACAAAGATTAGATCTAAAAGAGTTGCTGTATTTTGAGATATCCTTGTTGGTTCAGTGACTCCTTGACAACATCCATATGAGTTGAAACACTTTAATAGATTGTTTTCAGTGTGAGTCAATATATCAATATTGAAATCTCTTAATACTATTATATGATCAAAGTCAAGTTGCAACCGCGGCAAAGTTTGATCCAAATTTTGAATGCAAGCAACCAGATCCTTGTTAGGAGGACGATAATAGACTCCAACAGAAAGTTTAAAACTATTAATGACAACCGAGATAAACAAACTTTCATAACAATGAGTTTGTAACATGCCAATATTTATGTCTAAGAATGTACATCTCAAATCATTTTTCACGTAGAATGCAACCCCTCCCCCGTGAGACGGACGATTACGCCTAAAAATTAAATGAACATCAATTGCTACTCATTAATCTGGCAGATCACTAGATAGCCAAGTTTATGATACAGCAAGAATATCAATACTGCTGTTAAACATCATTTTGTGAATAGTGACTGAACATTCAAGTGCGTAGTACGTGTTGAGAACTGTAACAGATACGTCCAGTTATATTTAAGTTTTTTATGCATATTGTAAACCAAAGCACATATCTAGAGTGATGTTAAACATAGCTTTCTACCACGTAGAGCTGGGTCGGCACTGAGCAAAAGAAAGATACCACAGGAGTCGATTCCGATTATCCCGAAGGAATCAATTACAGATATTTAAATTCTGATTCTGATAATTCTGACACCGATTCAAGTGGTTTCGATACCGCTAACAATTCCGTAATAATAATAGTCGCAAAATACTTTTGATTGCAACGGCTCCAAATGAGGAACGGTCTAAAAGATAACTTGGTGTGGATTGATGCAGGTTGGAATATAGACGAATATTATGCTTATGTTTGGCTACCATTTAAAGTTTTCAATATTATACGTATATTTATGGGTGATTCTTCATAACTAGTATCATTTGAAGGTTTTATTGGGAAAAAATTATGATTTGACGGAAAGTTCCCTGACTTATGTATTTAGTTTTAATATTGAATGAAACACTAATCTGCACAAAGAAACACATATAATTTTTTCATTTTCTAAATTTAGGGCACAATATTTAGAATACTGTTTGCAGAGGAATGATGTCCAGCGACAGAGGAATGATACGTGAAAGAATATTTAATAATAACAATATTAAATTAACAATCTTTTAGATAGAATTCGAGAACTAAGAGTTAAACATATAAAATAATAATCCTAATTTACAAAAGTGACTCCAAGTCAGAGGAATGACATGTAAACACAAGAACAATACAAACCAACTAGGTCATTGATTGCTTATCCTAAATTATAGCTGAAACTTAAAAATCCCTACATATAGTATTAACTGAAATACGCTTAAACTTTTTCGAAAACGTCCACATCATCATGGAATTTATAATATGTTTTAATTCCTTTGACGAAAATATACGGTGGTGGTAGAATTGCAAGTATCTGATTATAACCCACAAAAGACTTGTCATTATCGTTAGCCCTGAATGCTTGCATATTCTGGAACTTGCACACTTTCAAAAACATCACAGAAACTTCGTCATCATCAAGTATGTTTTGAACAACAGCAGCATAACGGTAACTTGTTAGTTTTGTTTTATACTCCTCAAGTTCATCAATCCCTTTTATAATGTTACTTGGCAATAAGTCTTGTTGACTTATTCTAGAGCTTGTGCACGTCCTCGTAATGAATCCTTTGCAACTTTGTTTTCGGACAAATAAGGTTGCTTGAGGGTAAGTCATCGTCAGAGTCGCTGCTCATTTCTGGCTCTATTTGAGTATGCTCATTGTCTTCCTCAAAGTAATCTAACGTTCCACAAAAGGAAAAATCAGTCTGAACACCAAATGAGCTCAATCTGAAAAATCTTAACAGTCGCGTTTTGTGATCTTCAACTTTGACTTGATGCACCTACATTGTGCCGACAAAAGGCTTTATGCTGTCCTTCTCGATTAAATTGTTGAGTTTATTTATATCTGCATCATCAACTGGAAAGTAGGTTATGTTTTTGATATTATTCTATTTAAAAGGATTCCATATGAACAGATATCTTTTCCTTCCGCCACAAGCCTATCAGCGGTTCGCTTTGTGACTCCACCAATACCATCGGGAGCACCCTTGCCGTGTCCAGACTCCCAATAGTTCCAAGAACACTCATTGATTTTTGGATATAAATGGTGGAGTTTGGTAGCTAGAAAATAAAACATAGTCTTATTCCGATACTGCGTGGCAGGACTATCGCTGACAAAAATAAGTGTATCTGCAACATGAACTTCCAAAATGTAAGACAGGATCGGTTGAGGGTGTGCCCAAATTGCTGATACGTCATGCTTTAGATTTTGAAAAAGAGTGCAAAATGACTTTGATTGAACAATGCCATTAGACACGAAATAAATAATTACAGTATGGAGGCAAATCTGTTGACGCGAACCGCCAAATTGGAATGGCTGCGTCTCCTCAGCGTGTTTCAAGGAATAGTTCTCACTGAAGTTCGCGTGGATCATGACTTGATTCGGCTTCAAACTTACCTTGTTCTTGGAAATCTGATTATACTGATGCAGAGATCTTGCTTTATGCTTTAAGAACTTTATGATTGATCTTTCAAATTCGATAACCATACTTTTGCTTGATGGTCTTAGTGACACTCTTTTTTTGTTTTGGGACTTATCAAAGTAAGACCTTTTTTTCGTAGTCCATTTGAAAAAATGCCCGAACTGAGTGCTTTCATATGGTTTGCAAGAGACGGATGGATCGTTTTTTGAATTCATATTTTTCAGTCTATGATACCTTTGCTTATATTTCTGCTCCTTAAGCTGTTACGTCCTGATTAATTCGTGTTTGTATTTATATTCACGGCTTCACTTTTCCCTATTTCTTGCGTACCTTTTTCTTCCCGCAAGCCTTTGGTGATTTTCAGGTGTAGTAGGCAGACCTCCCGGTTCTGACTCTTCTTCTGATAACGGTTATGGTGTCTTCATGCATTATACATATGAGCCTTTCATTTTCCATCCTTATCTGCCTCTTCCTGTTTCTGTACTTCTCTGAATATTCCCTCCATTGTTCCCGTTTCCTTCTTTTGTCCCTTTCACTAAGATCCTCGATGGCCTTTATTACTTTTTTATCCTTTTTTTTCAAGTACTGTGTTTTTCTTTTTGCTGCTTGAGCTGTTCTCTACCAATAGGATCTTGTTTTAAGTGGTGATACCTCCCTTCTCTCTGCTTCCCGTTTTTTTCTAAGCCTTTCTTCTTTAGTAGAGTTGTAGAGTTATCTGTTTAGACCTCGCCATTTTCTGTACCTATAAATTTTAATCACTGTGAAACTTATACCTATAATTAATATCACTGGGACAATTCAATGATCATTCCTCTGTTCCCATCGTCATTCCTCTGGGCTCCTATGAGCCAGAGGAATGACGCCAGAGGACTGACCATTTCACTAAACTTGTAAAAATCTGTATCATAGATACATAACATAACCTCACTTTCAACATATTTACCTAACAATTTAAGAAACATATCTGTAAGCAATAAGAACAAATGTGAAAAATGTATATTTATTTGAAAAGTCACTAACCGGTGGACTGATTAGTCGTTTGTGACACTTGATTTTCTCACAAATATTGTATCAAAAGCTACAAAATACTATAGATTAAATGTTCGCCGAAGAACGTTATACAGGTTCAACAAAGATGTCTGCCGCATAGATTCTCATAGAAAAAAGCTATTTACTGCCCATCTATCAATGTGCAGCTGAACAAAACGAAGTATGGTAACAAAGAAAATGCATTGATTGCGAAACGGATTTTTTCCTTTTTGTTTCATGGGCTCAGTTTTTATGTAGCTAGTGGTCTGTTTTTTGCAAGGTAACATATTCTCAACGTTATTTAGAGAACATATTTTGCTTGAAAGTGTTGAACATAGAAAATAGGGTTGGTAACAGCCAGAGTACATGACCTCTCAGACATGAAACCGATATAAAAACGAATTATTCAAGTTTAAAGGAACAGTGATTATGGTACAATATGTTCTTACTGTTACATTGCCATATCAGCAGTGATCGTTCAGATCAGCAGAAACGCAAAAAAATAGTATTTGCGGAGAATCACCCTTATAATAAAGAAGCCTTTGAAATACGTTTCTCAGATATTTTACATACATACTGAAAATTCAATCATTTTACTAGTAACTGACACTGAGCATATAAGCCAAAAATTATTAAAATCGGATAAACGTCCAGGTGTTTACCTTTCTTTCTCACTCAGTATAGTATCTCATCATGCGCTGGCAAATAAAGTAGACTATTATGATTCCATGATTAGTTGCTTCCTTATTTCGATAAGATTGGCAATGCGATAATTTTGGAAGATTTTCCACCAGTATCGTTTTAAAATGTAGAAATTTTTTTTGAATAGACGTTATAATTCTCTCATTTGATGTCGTAAAGAGGGTGAAACGCAAATATTGTCGACATATAAATCTGTAATGTATGTGACAGGAACACAATATTTATAGAGTACTCCATTATCTGATCGAATCAAGACATACATATATAAGTGTGAGCTCGGTCGATAGCCTTTTCTGTCTACAGGGTGATTCATAAGTACAGGGTGACCTAGATATCAATTTTTTTTTAACGGAAAGAGTCATATCCTATTGAAGATTTGGATAGGCAATTTAATAAAACGATTTATTCAATTTTGTCTTAAAATTTTTGAGATATTGGACAAACTGTCGAAAAAACACGCACTGGCACTTCCGCAACTGTTATAGCTAGATTATTATATTTTTCATAAAAAAATGCTCAGATGGAGAAAATGTAAGAAACTGCAACGTTGTACCAGTTCATGAGTTATCTGATCATTCAGCTGTTGTTTGTCACCTCCATAAAACGTTAAGCAACCGGTCGCAAAAGTTTTACACGTTTAGGGACTTTCGTAACTGCAATGAACGTACCTTTTATTATTTATTTCATTCGACTTATTGGGATGATATTTTCCAATTAAACAGCTTTAATGACATGGTAAGTTTTTTAAATAACAGCTTACTAAATTTATTTAATAATTGTGCACCTATGAGAACACTTAGAGTTACTAAGCCACCAGCTCCTTGGCTAACATACAATATTAAAATGATTAATAAAGCCATATATAAAGCTTATCTAAGGTTTAAAAGAAGTAAGTCAACTGCCCACTGGAGATATTAAAAAGAACTCCGTAATTATGCTGCTGCTGCTCTTCGGAGGAAACTTAACATAATTAAGTCCTCTATAAATACTCTTCCAGATAGCTTCAATGACGCAGATGAAATAAATTCACATTTCTCAAATATTCCGATCATGACCAAGACACAAAAGCAATTAGAACTACTGAACAAATATCAAAACAATAAGTTTCCCAAGTCATTTTGTTTCCAAAAGGTTGCCAAAGAATCTGTTGCGAAGAGTTTCTCATTTATTAAAACTAATGCTGTAGGGGCTGATGGAATCTCACTCATTATGATAAAATACATTTTCACTTTGCTTTTCGACCATATTACATTTATCATCAATCACGCAATAGCAACCATCCTGTTTCCCTGATGCTTGGAGGCAGGCTATCGTCATACCTATTCCTAAAGTAGCGATTCCCACGTCTGTATCGCAACTTAGACCAGTCAGCTTGCTTCCCGCATTCTCGAAGCTTTTGGAACGGAAATGAAGATACAAATGTCTCAGTATATTTTCGGTAATGAAATAGTTCCATCAATGCAGTCTGGATTCAGGGAAAAGCATAGTTCAACAACTGCTCTAGCCAATTTCACTGATGATGTTATAAGAGGCTTTGTTCAAGGAAATATCACTTCTGCTGGATTACACAAAAGGTTTTGACATGACAGACCCTGAGGTTCTGCTACTTAAGCTGTCTTACTATGATTTTACTGACGCTGCAGTCAATTTGATACGCTGCTATTTGTCAAATAGAAATGAAAAGGTCCTAACAGCTTTGAAAATGTCACAGTCAACTGCTATAAAGTTTGGTGTTTCTCAAGGTTTCATATTGGGACCTTTACTTTTCTCTCTATACATCGGATTTTCATCAATATGTCCATAATTGCCCAATCCATCACTATGCCGATGATACTAAAATTTATTTTAGTTTTCAACACAAAGATTTTAAAATAGCGGAAGCATTGCTCAACGAACACTTAACAAGGCTAATAGATGTTTCGTGCTCGCATAACCTAAAAATTAATCCATCTAAATCTTCAGTTATGGTTTTCGGCTCAAAAAACAAAAGAACATTGATCGAAACGGAACTTAACCTTGAAATCTATGATTGTCAGCTCTCTATAATGAATGAGTGTAAAAACCTGGACACAGAACTAAAAAACAAAAAACACGTAAATTCGTTATGTAGTGCATCATACTACATTTTGAAGCAGTTTTGTCCACATAGGCAAATAATATCTACTTCAGTAAAGCTGAAACTGTGTGAAGCATTAATTATATACAAAGATCAGTTATTGTGACAGTATATATGGTCCAGCTCTATCAGATAGTGAACAAAGCAAATTACAGCGTATTCAGAATTCGTGCGTCCGATTTTCTTGCGGAATACGAAAGTTTGATCATATTTCTTGTAAATTTAAGGAACTTGGTATTCTGCAGATTTCAGGCATGCAAAAACTTCACTTATTGACACTCACACATAAGGTCTTAGCTATCAAACAACCACAATATTTGCATAATAAGTTTGTTAACTGTGTAGTGACATAAATCAACTGAATGCAAGGAATAGAAATATGTTAGTGATACCCTTACATTCTAAGGCTGTCTACAAAAGATCGTTCAGCTACAACGCTATTAAATTATACATATAAGGTTCTGCCTCTTACATTCCAAAACTATACATTATTTAATTTATGAAGAGGCTTAAACTAAAACGACAAGTCGAGGTCTGATGATGAATACAAAATGCTCGAAATATGGACTATTCTTGTAATTGTCCTTTTTTGTGTTGTTAATTATATGGTAATTGAGAATTGTGGATACATTTTTATTGGTGGAATGTTTTATTATATATTTTTTTGTTCTTTCAAAGGTTTAGTTGGAAAACTCTAATTTTAGCGAAACTTCGCCTTTTTGTACTTTTACTTAGGTACGAAATAAAGCCCATTTATTGTTATTATCATTATTATTATTAAAATTATGATGTCAACTTATTTCCGTGTCCTCTTATCTTTTCAGTTTTTTTGACAGCGTGACCAAGAACGCAAAATGGCTGGCTTCTCAAGATTTTCAAGTGGAACGTCCTGTATATTTTCACATATTTTGATCACCCTTCCACAAGCTTTTTTTGAGAAAAGGTTCATGGGGGCATGTACAACCGATTTTTGGGTTACTTTTAATATTTTTGTAGACCAGTCATTCAGTTGGTCTTAGATAATTTTCACCAGAATTTTAATTCTACTCAGCCTTTGCAATAACGGCTGAAGGTCTAGATGTCGCTATGTTTTTTGTAGCTCATACAAACCTTATATCAGAAATAGGCTTGTAAACGGGGAATACACAATGTGAAATAATACAGGGTGCATCAATTGAAAATTTTTAGAAATACTTCACTTTGCCTTATAAACCACTCTGAATAAATATCCAAGAAACGGAAAAAGTAACTACATGGGAAACGTTTTCTACGTCAGAAGTATACTGTTGGCTACAATGGACCGAGCCCACCCTGTATGTTTATATTTTAGTTGATTGTAAAACGTTTTGGCTTACACTGGGTCCTTTTCAAGTAGAATTGACAATTATGTGGTGATTTATATTGTTTTGCTTTCTGCCTTTTATGTGATATTTCGTTCGCTCCTTTTTTTTGGAATGTTAGATCATGAATGGAGAGATATTTTTACAAGCAACTGCTTCCACTATCAAAGGCACTACCATCAGCTGAAACAAAAGAATATCCATCTATTCTAGTTTGCATCCATGGTGATGTATCATTGTCCTGTCTGTCGAGGCATGAAGCGGTAATTACGCTTTTATGTACAGTTATGTTCGCTCTGTAATCGGATATGTGGGGTCCAATGAAATGATGGAGTCGGAATTCAGTTTTTTGTACTCCGAATTGGGCTGCACAGTAGCTGGTGCTGTTGATTTTGATGGAGATGATAAATAACGATAGTGCATTTAAATGTGAAGTTTTAAAATATCTGCAAGTCTATATTGCTTTGTTTCAAGCAAATAATGTTTTGTTGACATATCTGTGTCTGGGTCCAACGCTACTAAAGTTTTTTTTTATTGGTTCTCCGAAAATTCCTCAAGTGTATGATAAAGGTGAGATATCCGATAAAAGCTTAAAAATAAAAGGATATCAGCATATTTATCGATAAACCTACCTTCGTGGTTCTTCCTATAGATGTAGGAATACAACGGTGGGTTTTTGGGTAAACCTGTACTAATTGTCTTCACAGTTACGGTAACTTTGATTGATGCAAATAAAATACAAGTTCTGAGAATGAATGTATGCTGTTTTAAAAGAAAAGTGTGTGTGTTTTACACAAGGAGAGATACAGCAAATACTCCTGGAATAAACCATATTCAGAAGTGCCACCCTTGACCTCTTTACTCCGCCATGTGTACTTTCGTGCTAAAAATAAGCCCAACGCTAAAAATACTTCCATTATTTTTATACTCACATCTTCTATATTCCGATATTAAAAGCTACTATAATATTTACACTTGTTCCACATCAATCTAAGATTACGAGGGCTTCCGTTGTAGTATTCATATAGACGAAAGAATTTAAGCATACCCCAAATAACTCAAAGATATGATAGATTATATTCAAAAAAATGTTTTTAAAATCTAGCTTTTAAGTGCGATAGAGTCGACCCTCAACGCGGGTCGGACTATTAAATTCTGTTAGACAGATTTAAAATGACGTCTTTGAATGTGAGGAGGAAGCACAGTTCTGTTATTTTTTTGTTTAAACTTTTGCATGGAACTATAGTTTCTTCGGAATTGTTATCACAGCTTAACACCAAGATCCGTTTCAAGATGTAATGTTACTTTCTTTTGCAGTCGTGCTAACACAAGTTTGATTTTGAAATCTCCTGAAAGGGTTATGTGTTTGAATTATAATAGTGTTTGTAAGTTTTGTGACATATTCTTATGTTCTATTTCGGAGCTGAAATGTGTTTTGCGAGAGCGCCTAAGATAGTTTTATAAGTTAGGCTTTTGTAATATTTCTAATTTAATATTTTGGCCTATAAATGGAATATTATCTGTTGGGCAATAAAAGCTATAAATAAATAAATAGGATATTGTTTTTTCCGGAATGCTATATATCTTTTCGTGTGTTTACATTAATACTTGATTTAAGCTCATACAAAATCTTGGACTAAAAAGACATGGTACCAACGTTTGTTTATAGTGAAACTGATGCGAGGGCGATGCCTGAACATCATAAGCTTGACTGAGTTAGTATAAGAAGCAGGAGATTGGTGAATCAGTCTAGCCCAAAATATGGGAAACAACGATAGAAAATGGCTAGTTCACTGACCACCCTTCGAAGTGGCAGCTTAAGAAAATATTTCGGCAATAGGGTACAGGATCTTTACACAGGTGGGACCAGTATGTAGAATATGCTGGTAATGTAGGTAATGAGGCTAAATGCAAGAAACTACTCCCTTGCAGCTGAAATAGCGGTATGAGATACTGGCTTTCCTTAAGATACTTACTCGTGCCTAATCATGCTTTGCACGTTCCTTGATTCCATAATTATTGAAATTATAGAAACTTTAACAAGCATGTCGAATCGATCAAAGGTATGCCCCAGTATTTGTATACATCTTTAATATACCGATATTCTAATATCGGTCACCATTATACAAACAATTGCGTATGTATCGCATCTGGTGTTCCAACAACTTGCTCTGCACGAAACCGTTTCTCGGTTTAATCAAATAGGACAGAACTTCATGCATCATTGAATAGAACTAGAAACGTAATACGGTTACCAACGAGTCATTCAATTATGTATTTTAAATAAAACAATTTGTGAAGACTGAATGTTTTGGTTTGGAGTGCTCCAGATATAAAAGGTCAATGGCTAGGTTGCATCCAGTAACAGTTTGATGGTGTTTTTTTATACATCCACGAGGCTGGTAAGATAAAAAAATGTATGTTTCTGAGCGTCTTCTCGTTTGTGGTACTCGTAAAAATGAACAGTTGCTCAGTTCAAGTTATCGTTGGTTGACAGAGCAGTCCGTAGGACCTTAACTTTTGTGACATAGTGTCAGTTTGTATGTCTGTCAGGTCTGGAAACTCGGAAACCAGACAATTTTGATGAAGGAGGGAAGGAAATAATAAAAGGAGGGAATAGGGCAAAGGGATTGAAAAGAATCATTTAGGTCAGGGAACGTCTAGCCATTGTTAAAATTTTGATATGGTCTAAAAATATTTGATTTTTGTGAGAATTCTGTCAAAATACTCCAATTTTGATTGTTCTAAATTGACGAATTATATTTGGTTACAGTGCGAGCCGCGACCTTTTGTGCTTGCGAACTTGCTCAACTTTGTACAAACAGTTGGTAAAACTTACCAAAGCTTGGTGTGCCGTCTATGTGATGGTTGTCATTTCTTCTTAAGTGTTCTCTGCCAGTTGCTCCAATGTCGGTGTAGTTTATTGTGATAAAGTTTATTATAGTATTTTGACAGGATGGACCGATATGAGATACAACGCGGCCCCTTTGAGGGGAATTTATGTCACTTCTTATGAGAAAAAGTTTAATGAGCTCATGGCATAGAGGTTGCAGAAGTATGTGACGCATCCTTACCTAGTATCTCCATAAAGCTTCAAATGGTCGTTAATGTTATGATAAGCTTGATCGTCTTGTCATTGTCGAATAAGCATTTCCGAGCTTCCGGATTCAATTCTACAGCAGTACTTTCTCTTTGACCAATCAATCCTCTGGTCGACTCTCACATTCATCATACACTGTTTGCGATAGCCTGAAGCAATACGAGTTTTTTGGGATAAGCTATATTTATAAGCTGGTGATGTATCGTTTTCCTATTTTGTTCATGTCACCACTCTATTTTTAAACACATCAGTGTTTTTTAAATTGATGACATTGTTATCATCATTTTGTTGATTTAATATTCTTGTTAGATTATCGGTTGAATACAAGAAGTGATAAAATATTAATTTTCAATATACAACTATTAACAAAAAGATTACCATCTTTACAGGTTGCTATGCATTGTGATACATTTCTATTTACTATAAATCTAATATTGCTTTTCATTTTAATTTTGCTCATTTTAAGCTGTCTTATTTCGACTTAATCATCGTAATCCAGAGTACTATGACCAAAATTCCTACTATTTTGGGTGCAACACAAGAAGGAGCTACTGAGCTGTTAAAGAGCTCAAATTTTGGATGTCTTTCTTGTGCGTCACCTAGAAAATATTTCATTATTTTGTTTCACGTTTGTGCAATTTGCTCTCAGGAATTTTCATATAGATAACTTATGTTTATCCTTTCTTTGCAGATATGATAAGATGATCGTGAGATGGCAGCTAATCTTCGGATTGATACTAGCATTATCATGTCAATCGTGGACTAGAAAAGGTAACTAATGTCTGAGTTAAAAATTATAATTTTAGTAAAACTGTTTGATTTTTCATTAGCATGTCTCCATAGCTTCTGAATCTGATGAAGCTCTGTCTATACTATAGACTATAGTAAATAGTTCGTGTATTGTCATCCTGTACCAAAGTGAACGAAAACGATCAAGAAAGCTCAAAAGCTTTTTTTTAACAAAATCGTTTCAACAGAACTTACAAATTCGATTTTTGTACAAATTCAGTATCCAGGGAAGCATGTAGAACAGATTGAGTTTCTCTTTTGTCCAATTTGCAAGCAGCAACTTCACTAAGTGACATAGAAAAAAAGAACACCCAGTAATAAGGAATTTGTTTCAAATATTTTATGGGTATATGTTTGTTTAGGTTACGACAAACAATGATTAGCTTTAAACCATACAAGAGTTTTTTTTGGTATCGCCTATTCTTACAAAAAAGTAGGTAGGCGATAGTATTTTGTAGCTACTATTTGATTGTCGTAAAAGACATTATGAAGAGCTGCTTCAATATGTTTGTTATGCCTACCAGGGTGCACTGCAGTCTAAATACTATGGTTGTTTGTTATTGGGCATGGAAGCAGAAAGGTCGTACACGAAGGTACAGGGCATGTCAAAAGAACGGCCCCATATCAAGATCGCCGCCCTAGGCTTTTGGCTCTACGGAGCCGCTTCTCGAAGGTTAATTGCGGACCAGTGGTTTGGACAGCATCGGAAGCCCATAACAATATAAATTATTTATCGCCAGATCAACCGTTTCAGACTTACTCCATTGCGTCCTCAGTTTGTCCGACCTCCTAGACCCCTAACTGACCGACTACCATTGTCTTTAGTGTTGAGTCCATATTCTGAATGGGGATGCATAATTGCCATACAAGCAGTTCACCTTTGGTATGGTGTTCATCGGAGGCAACATGACCGTGCATTACATCCAGGAGGTGAGAGAACCGCATAGTTTGCAATATATACGTACGTTCACCACCACTTTTCCAACAAAATAATACGCGACCAAATATAGTCAGAATTACGTTGGTCCATTTTGAAGGAAATTAAGTCGATTTGTTGCCTTGGGCCTCAGATCTCCTGATCTAGCGCCCATAGTTCATCCCATCCTCCACAGACTTGATCATCTGATTAGGAGTAGCTCAGACGCGTCTCTGAGTGCATAAAACATTGTGGAGGCGCCAGAAATTATATTGTTTTACATTTTTTTCAACGGTCGAATTTATCTGAAATTTTGATCAATTACCCAAGAGACATGCCTTATATGTGTGGCATCTGTATTTAAACTTCAATTGGATTATATATATATATATATATATATATATATTTGTTTATTTTTTTTCCTAATACTACTTTATACTGTTTTTCTTTTTTCAAATATTGATTACTATGATTATATCAAAAAACAATGCTTTTAAAGTTGGTCACTTGAATGTCACTAATTTTAATGAACTTGGGCAAATCATTGAGGAGAAAGATTTTGATACTTTAATGTTAACTGAGACTTGGTTAAAAACTGTTGACGATTCTTATGTATTTAATATCCCTAATTATCAATTTATTAGAAAGGGCCAACTGGGTAGGGGTGGTGGAGTAGCGGCTTACGTAAAGACAGAATTTGCAGTACAAAAGTTAAACTTGGATTTCGAAAATAATGTACAACTTGAGTACTGTATATTTAAACTAAAAATTAATAACAAAAATTACAGTTTTTGTGTTTTTTTACAGACCACCAAAGCTTAATTTTAATGTTCTAATCCCTGATTCTGATAATATATTTTCCTGTCTTTACCCTTTAGTTGATGAAATTATTTGTTTGGGAGATTTTGATTGCAACTCATTTAACCTACAAAATCTACTGGTACCCCTATTTGAAAATTATCATTTTACGTAGATCATTTGTGAACCTACACGCATTTCTGGAACGGTTAGTACTATGCTTGATGCGATATTTGTCACTACTTGTCGATAGTGGCTAGGTCTGGTGTTTTATCGGCGGATAATATTTCAGATCATAAATTATATGAGAATAATATTGATAATAAAATAACTATTTTAAATAATCTAGTTCTTACATTGTTTAGTAAGCATGCACCAATAAAATAATCACTAATAACAAAACCAAAAGCGCCTTGGTTAACTAACAATATTAAACTGTGGTCAGTTTTAAAAAGTTTTAATATCTGTTCTACAAAAAATAATGAAATTCCCCAGTCTTTATCAGGACCTAATGATATTAATAGCCTTTTTGCTGCTTTTCTACAAAATAAATCTAACTGTTCGGAAAAAAATAAATTTTATAAAGACAATGCCTTTAAAAATAACTTAACCTTTAACTTTAAATTAGCAGAAATAACAAATATAGACAAAATTTTAAACAACATAAAAAGTAATGCAACCGGTATAGATGATATTTTGCCCTTACTGTTAAAATGTTGTTGTCTGTACATAGATAAGTATATAACAATTATTATAAACTGTTCCATTGAAACAAGCTACTTTCCCGACAAGTAGGAAAACCATTACCAAAAATAACTAATCCATCAAGTTTTAACGAACTTCGTGCGATTAGTATACTTCCTGCTTTGTCGAAGATATTTGAAAGAGTGCTGTACGAACAAATTTATGACTTCTGTATGAGTAACAATATTACTCCTGGTACTCAGTGTGGTTTTCGTAAAAATTTTGGTACATCACTGGCTCTAACAAAACGTACTCGATGACATATTAATAGCAAATGATAAAAAGATGAGTTCAGCTTTGGTACTTCTAGACTTTTCAAAAGCTTTTGGTACCATTAATCATGAATTGCTGGTAGCTAGACTTCAGTACTATGGCTTTAATAAGGAACCATGTTTGCTTTTAAAATCATATTTGACAGGAAGGTATCAATCGATTCTATCAAATGACACATTTTCAGACAAAGCGGAGATCCTATCGGGAGTTCCTCAGGGATCAATATTTTTAATTTATACATATGATATCCTTACGTCTTTAAAGTTTTGTAAAGTTCAGGCCCTCGCGGATGACACCCAGGTTTATTGTTTTTTGATATTGAGGATTACAAATATTACGAAAATTGTATAAATGAGGACATTAACACCTTGAACAATCTCTCATTAGGTCACAACTTAAAACTTCATCCGGAAAAATTGCATGTAATGATTTTTTATAACAAATCTAAGACTGAGATTTTGAAAGCTAATCTCAATATAATGGCTAATAATTCAAAATTGAATTTTGTTGAAAGTACAAAAAAATCTCGGTGTAGTTTTAGATTCTCAGCTTAGATTCAAATATCACCTAATAAATCTGTGCAAAAATGATTTTGTTCTCTAAAAGTTTTGCATATTAACAGACGCATACTAAACAGATCACTTAAAAAAAAATGTGTGAATCCCTAATTCTTTCCAATTTCAATTATTGCGATTTTGTCTATGGGTTTTGCTTAGATCAGGAAAGTAGAGGTCAGATTCAGAAGGTGCAAAATGTGTGCCTCAGGTTTATCTATGGTCTGCGTAGGTTTGATCATATATCTCATTTGTATAAAGAAATTAAATGGCTTAAAATGAATGAGCGTCGCACTCTCCATTTTTCTAGGTTTTTATTAAAAATTATAAACACTCCAGGTTCACCTGATTCTATAAAAGAACGCTCAATTTTCCACCACTCTGTTTATGATATAAATATAAGATATTTAAAAAAATTAACTATGTCGCTTCATAGTAGTGCATTGTTTCAACGATCATTCTCATGCTGTATTTTTTTTAAATTACCTTTGAAAAAAGATTATTTATTGTATTCAATAAAGTAATTTATTATTATTATATCCAAAAAATTGTTGTAATACATTTATTTTTGGTTCGTGTTCTTTCTTTTATGTCACTTAGTATATGTCCGCATCAGCGACTAGGCTGATCAGACGATATTGATCATAAGGTCATTATGGCTAAACTTCTTTGACTTCTCTCATTGTAGTATAGTTTCTGTGAAATTCAAAAATAATCTAATATCATCTTTTGTTGCAACTTGCTTCACACGAAACTAGTATCATTCAGTGACATGGGTTTCGCTGTATGGGTTTTCAGAAGGCAAACAAAAATTGTAAAAAAGGATACGAAGAAACAGTATGTAGAACAGAATATTGGAATAACGAAGTAAGCAACTTCAAGACGAGAGATAAGTTTTCCAATAACTTCATTGTATTATGCATTGCTTTTGACACAAACATGCCTTTCAGCTTGGATTTTTCGGCTGGAGTATTGACTTATTTAAATCTCTTCTATATTATCAAGCAAGTGAATAGATATTGTAAGCACATCACTGTATGCAAAGTATCAAGACTCTGAAACTATTTGAAGTATGTATACACAATTTGAACGGGATACACAGCAGAGTATTAATTTGATGCTGCTAATTGGCTGCAACGTAATCTGATCTAATCTGACCCAATGATCCAACAATTTAATAATACCTGATCCTAATGCTATATTTTTCATCATATTAACTGCAATAATTCTACAACGTAATGTGTAATCTCAAATATACACAACAAGAAATAATACACATACAAGGATATAACTATACGAATTGAATCAAAAGAACCAAGAAAGCGTGACCAACGGCGCGTTATAAGACATCAAGGAAGCATTGGATTAATTAAAGAGTTGAATTTCTCGATTTCAGCAGCAGTTTGTTTTTATCTTTGTTACCAGGAATTCTCCAACAATGAGCATTTTGATGTGTATTTCCTACGTTACATATGGTACGAGAATATTATGTTTGAGTGATTTTGCTCATTATACGGAACATTTTTTGTTTCCATTGCTATCAACTATGATTGAAATGAATTCTATTAGCGGAAATGTAGTAATTTGCTTATGCAATTATGCACATGCAAAATAATAAATATTTTCCAGAATTGACCAAGTCTATAAGCACGAAAAGCATGCTTACAATGACTAAGGCTAAGTTCAGATGCCGCGCGCCCGACGCGTGTTCTCCTGACGCTCGCTTTGAAAATACAAAGTACCATGCTTACAGGGAAGGGCGTGTCATAAAATATAAGCGCCTACGATCTGTGCTTACGACGCCAGTAGAGCGTATTGAGATACCATACTACAACTATTTAAAATAATGACTCATACGCGTGATCAACACATGATCAGAGCTCGATCCCGGCTTCCTTCCAGTACAGCCGTATAGCGTACGACATATGTCGTTTCTGTGGCTTTGCGGTGGTCAACAGCACAGACAGAGATGGAAATAATGGCTGATTGTACTCCGCCGGTAGAACCAATGAAATCAAAGACGCGCCTCGACCGGCAGACTCATAGGCGTCAGCAACGCATTGGAACGTGTTTCGTTGAGCGATCGCATATTGTGTGTTTTTATAAGAATTGTCGTGTGATTGTTATTGTTGTGGTTTCTGTGGTTACTGTTTTCGTTATACTTAATCATGGAGAGTACAAATGGCACGAGTGGAAGTTTTGAAAGCCAGGGAACAAGTAGACGGCTTCGTAAAGCACTGAAGAGGGACGCGAAAGAAATCGTGCTCAACGTGTTCAATTATCTGAACAGAACTATGTCGCAGGAGATGCACTCGCGCGTTGTGAAAGTATTACAGGCGTTCCAGAGTGGACCATTCGTAGGGTGGTGCATGAAAAGAAGAAAACTGGAGCTACTACTGATCCAAAGTTTAATTTGAAGGGACGAAAGAGCGTTAAATTGGATGACGATAGCAAAATGGCGTTAAGGCGAACCGTACATTCATTCTTCTTTAGGAATGAGATACCAACCCTCAAGGCTGTACATGCAGCGATCAAGGAAAATGAAATTATACCCCAAATGAGCGTCGAGGTAATGAGGAAATCCCTGCACGAAATTAATTTTCGTTACGAAACGCGGAATCCGAAGTCAGTATTGATAGAGAGACCAGAAATAGTCGCCTGGCGTCGAAAATACCTACGCGAAATGATTGAATATAGGCGACAAAGCAGAAAAATCTATTATTTGGACGAGACATGGGTAAATGCAGGTCACACAGTTAAAAAAACCTGGATAGACAAAAACGTAGTGAGTAACCGACAAGCAAGCATTGAAGGTTTGTCAACAGGTCTTCGTGGACCGTCAGGGAAAGGTCAAAGATTGATCGTAACTCATATTGGTAGCGATAGTGGCTTTTTAGAAGAGTGTGACTTGATTTTCGTCTCTAAGAAAGGAGGTGATTACCATGACGAAATGCTTCGAGAGCTGGTTTCAAGGGGTGCTTCAGCGAGTTGAGCCCAACTCTGTGATCGTCATGGATAATGCTTCCTGCCATAGTCGTCGAGCCGAACGTGTACCGACTATGGGATCTCGAAAAAGTGACATGCAGCAATGGTTGCGCGAAAAAGGAATCCCGTTTGACGATTCATGTGTGAAAGCGGAATTGTATGAAAAAATTAAACAGCACAAACCTGCGAACATTAGTTACGTGACTGATGAGATGGCCCGTCAATGTGGTGTCACTGTGCTGCGGTTACCGCCCTACCACTGTGAACTGAACCCAATAGAGCTCATCTGGGCTCAAGTGAAGGGTTATATTGCGCGCCATCACACAACCTTCAAATTACCAGACGTTAAGGTTTTACTTGAGACTTCCATACAGCTAGTAACGCCCGAAGCTTGTCAAAATGCTATCCGTCATGTTGTGAAGGAAGAAACAAAAATGTGGCAGCTTGACCACCACATCGATACCATCATAGAGCCAGTTATAGTCAATTTCAACGAGGAAAGCGATAGCGACAGTTTATTACTGTCAGATGTAAGTGGAAGCGACGATGAATAAAGGTAGTTCCTAAATTTTTTACTTACAATATGTTTCAAACCACTCTTTATTAAGCATGTGACAAATCTAGTTCACCCATGTTAAACATTCATACCCCGCCTATGAACAGCCGACTACTGGTAGTTAAGTGATGTTCACGTGAACATCGATGAGTCATTACAGTTTTAGATAGTTATAGTATAGACATTCTCATTCTCTGTTCCATTGACGCTCAACTTTTGCTTTTTAACACAGATCTTTTTATTAATGACATTGAAAACTGCATTGCGATTCCAAGTTATATTCAAATAAAACAGCAGAAAATTGTCATAAGCTTTTTCAAGTCTGACGATACCGAAGAAAAAGGAAAATATTAGGTAGGTTTGTTATAAATGCTTTATTCACAATTAGTGTTTGCAATAAAGACAATGATTCGACTCATTCAATCCAACGTTCCTTTTTCGACAGTCTCAAGTTGTTGAAGTATATGTACCTATATTCTTACTTCATATTTTTGAAGATTGGGACAGAGTGTAACGATAATCTTATAGAAACTCTATTCCTTAAAGTCCGAGTGAACGAGGTAAGCTCTTTCTCTTCAACGTCCTTTCATTCTGCCTTGTTCTAACCAAGCACAAATAGCTTCTTCCACATTCATTCTCGTTGCCTTAACACAAAAATGGCTTCAAGCAGGTTGAGTCTGCACTTCCCACGCAACGTCATTATCAATTCATTAAGAATTATGTCCAGCACAAACTAGTCCCTCTGATAAAAGAGTCAGTCACACAGGCCCATAGTCCATGAGCATTCTTGCCGCACCAGTATAGCATCTGTATGTAAGCGTCACCTCTCCGCGATACTTAACCCGCACGGGTATTACGTATCTTGGAAAGTGACATTATGTCATTTTTTTGACATTATATTGTTTTTTTTGTGACATCATGTAGGTGTTTCTACAATATGTTAACTTAGCACTAGCTAATGGATACGTTGTGAAGTCGTTTTGTAGTTGATCGTGTTGCCTAAACTTCATGAGGCTTCAGTTATCAATGTTTGCCTCCGATGTGATGTAAAATCTGTTTCAGAGATGGCATTACTATAGGTAACGGCCAATGCATAGGTGCATAGTGGGGATTTGTGTGCTAATAATATGTGTTGATGATAAGTCCACTGTATTCTTGTCTCAAATACACTTACTTGAGATTCAAAGCTAGAAATTGGTTTCTTATCTATTTTGCTAATTTTCAAAAATGAGAGAGATAAGAAAGTAATTATATTCACTGTACACTCTAATTACAAATTATATACATGCCAATAGTAATTACACACAATGTGGATGCGGTGGTGATTTCCCGTAATTCCCCTCAAAGTTTTTGAAAATACAAAAAACGCAAAAAATCATAATTTATAACTTTGAACATAACCTGTCTTTAGAGTATAACATATAAATAACCCGTCGGGTGCAGCTAATATACGAGTATAATTCGTTGACAGCATATTCAGTAATGATTTTCTCACACAGCAAATATCACTGATTTTATACACATGCAGACCAATACACATAATCATCCAGATGCGATCTCGCTATTCAACCAACTTTCTTCTCAGAGATGAAAACTATAGACTAATCGGCTTCATGAAACGTATGCAACCAACAATGCGTGTAGTTGAGCTATTCCTCCACAGATGGACGCTCACAACGATCCTAGTGAGCAAACGTGGAATGACTGTTTGCACCCTAAAAACTACCTAGTCTGCAAGATGATATTTTATAGGTTTTTTTTTTGACGTTTCATAGGTTTTTTACATAATACCCGTGCCGGTCAGATGTGGCGATGCGGTCAGAGCTAAGGAAACACTTTGCAGTGGCGCTAAAGAAGAATGTGTAATATCATACCAGAACAACAGAGCACTCAGCAAAGCCGTCGGCAAAATTGAGATAAACTCTCCCATCCTCAAGTTTCTTTTCCTCTGTAAATTTTTTCAAAAATCACCGGGATCCTATGTAATTAGTATTAAAAAACGAAGCTTGAAAGATTTTTATCTTCTTTCGTTTTTAGCCTTTTTCTCTGCCGCCACCTGACCGATTTCCAAAAACTATAAAGCTCTGGCATCCTTGGCATGTACTATGTACTATGTAAACATTTAATTGGAATTTAAGAGGTACTTAGCCTATTATAAGATTAGCGGGCAGGCGGGCAGACGAACAGACTGACAGACAGACCAACGAAAATGAGCGACATGATTTTTCGTGATGTACGTCATATAAGATCCAAGAAACGAAATATCTCATTTTCGAAAATTTTTGCAGTTACAATATACTCCCTGCCAGTAGGCGTGGGAAGTAATAATCTGACTCTCGATTACCTAGTTCCACTCTATATGAAACTTGTATGCGTGCCTTCCGAGCACCGACCCAACAAAGCCGCGGAACATCGATGCGCACCATCTAAACTAAGCCTACTCCACACAAAAACAATGGTAAAGTACTTTTGGTGGAATTGAACGAACTGCCTCAAAGTTTCAGTGGAATCTAAGACCGGAAACACACATTTCGGGTAGAACCGGGAAGTCAAAATAAAAACCTTCAACATGGCTGTATAGAAAATAGATAGTTAACTCTGGGACTGATATTTAGAGGAAAAAAATGAGGCTAGTTTACAGAAAAAGTGTACTGCAGGTCAGTCCTTGAATAACAATTGAAAAATGGCATCAAGTAGGTTGTCTCTGCACTTGCTACGCAATGCTGTCATCAGTCAAACAATCTCATTATAAATAATATTTCCTTGTCTAGCTTGTATTTCTGTACAAATTTGGGCCCTCTGAGAAAGTATGCTACCTCACGCTGTACAAGATGTCTTGGAGGCAAGTATGCTTAAACAAAATTATCTCTTACCGGTGGATGAGCCTCACCCACCCGCTGAGAAAAATTCCTGCGGGCGCGCATGATCGAAGCTATGTTTTCATCTCGCTCCACGGCAGTCGAGCAGCGGTGGCCGACTGGGACGCACACGCATTGGCCTGGCCCCAAAGCAAGTATTATCAGCACGCAACGGTTGAAAATATTTCTCCATCATTCTAATTTTTCAGGATAAATGTCCGGGGAAGTCTATGATGAGTGAAATATGTCTAATAAGTGCGGAGAATTACCACCGGTTGAAACGTATAAGTTTACCAACATAAAACTATTGAGACATACCCTTCTCCACACCATACAATATTTTTAAGCCCTACAATTATTCTTTGAAAATGATCAGGAGCATCTGAGACATCAAAGTCCCGCCGCAACTAGATTGATTTCATAAAGCTAAACTGTCCTTGGCACAGGCGGTGACCTTGCGTGAAAATTAAGTCAAAATTTGAGCGGCCCTTCTCAAGTTATAGAGGCGTCAAGTATTAGCGAACAGACAGACAAAAAAATGTACCTCATATTCGAAAATTTTCGTGATTGGTATACTTCCTCGCCAGTGGGAAGTGAAAACAGATGAATTTTTGAAAAATAATTGGGAATTTTGCTATCACTTTGAACACCAATATTTCAGATTTGCAGATAATGAAAAAATTCAAATATTCAAAGACACTTATGTGCCTACAGAATGGGTTCTACTGACATGCGGCTGCCTAGATATTTTTTTAAATACATAAGAAATAATTTCAAATACTTTTATTTTCATTTTTTTTAGTCTTGTCTTCTTTAGTTACAGATTCCAGTTTGGAATTTCCTTCAAAATGCCCGATGCTAACAGAATGTCCGATGAGAGCAGAACCCTGTGACGATGATGACGACTGTTCTGCCGATGCCATTTGCTGTACTAGTCCTTGTGGAAAAATATGCACCAAACAGCTATTTACAGGTAGGAAAATTGTGCTATTGTTAGCCTTGAGCGATTGGTAGATATTTATATTCCAGCGCGGTGGCGTAGTGTTAGACTCTGTTTGTCTACTAATTTAGTTGCCGTGAGCTGCGCGGGTTCGAATCCCGTTCCAAAGATGTTGGGATTGTCTGTACGTGGTAGACGGGTTTAAACAGTCGATTGTGGAGGTACCACCAGGTGGACCTCTAAGGTGTGGCCAGAATATGTGCATATGTGACGTTACCCCCTTCTCCCTAGTTATTCCCCTTTAACACCATGGTAGCCATGGGTATTTAGGCCTGCGTAGTGGCTCAAGTATAACAAATGTATCAGCGAGTCAGAGAGGTACGTTTTTGGAAATATGTTACACAAGCTTAGCACTGAAGAGCTCAGAGTACTAGGTACTACTTTGCTTACAGGAAACATTCCATCCATCAAAGCATTACTCTATTAGGCTTAAATTAATTCTCATACACCGTGTAAGTCTTCACCATTTCTTAAAATTAGTAGACACACTGGTTTTTGTGAAATTACACAGCCTACTATGAGTGGGATTACGAGTCCCTTCCCACTTCAGTTGGACCAACTATTGAAATCTCAGTTTTTTTCTTATCAAACACAAATAATAAAAATGTAGCAGGGTGTTATAGGTTTAAAATATTAACAATGAATATTTTGATAATATATAGTAGAAAACACCAACTTTATCACTCCCTAATCAAATTTGCAGCATAAAAATAACACATGTTGCAATTACAGCATATCAACCTATTTTCATTTCAATGCAAAATAAGTCTATAACGCATAGGCGGCTGTGAAAAATAAAAGCCCTGGCAATTGTTTTTATTAATCACAGTTGTCAGAATAGGTTTAAAATAGTTTTGGGTAGTTAACGTTTTCAAAATGGGTAGAGGAAAGGTTATTAGTGAGAAAATTCGGTTACTGATAATTAAATTTTTTAATACTGGGAAATCAAACTCAGAAATTGCAACTTTCTTAGACTTATCGCGGCACAGTGTGAGAAATATTGTTAGAAGATATAACGTAACTGGCTCAGTTGATATTAACCCACGATATGTGAAAAAAGTAATATCACAAATGTCGACCGAAGAGTATTAAGAAGAATAATCGTGAAAAACAGGCGTGCCAATTATTTACAATTAAGTGCTCTGTGGAGTGACGCTGTTGGAAGGAGAATTTCGAGGTCCACAACTCATAGAGAGGCACACAAACTGGGATTTAGCACTTGCAAGGTAAGTTTTCTTATAAAAAAAGTAAAGTAAAAACCCTAAAGTTGCACAACTTGTTTATTGGCCAAAGAAAAGCTACTATTAACTCCACCGCAAAAGACAAATCGGCTTAGATGGGCTAAAGAACATAGCCAATGGACACCTCAACAATGGTGTGCAATACAATGGAGTGATCAGGCCCGATTCGAAGTTTGTGTTGGTGACAGTCGCAGTGGAGTTATTCGCAAAAAAATTAAGCATTCCATGTTGACCGTCTGAAGAGAAAAGTGAAATTTCCAGTATCCATTATGGTCTGGGGTAGTATGTCATCAAAAGGAGTAGGAAAACTTCATTTTATTGATGGAAATGTGGATACAAACAAATATTTGGCAATTTTAGAAGAATCGCTTTTACCAGTGATGGAATAATGTTTGACATCCGGCCAAGATTTTGTGTTTCAGCAAGATGGTGCAGCGTGCCATACCTCAAAAAGGCTATAAAATGGATGGAAGAAAATAATGTACCACTTTTGAAATGGGTTTCTAGCAGTCCAGATCTGTCACCTATTGAAACTTTGTGGCACGAGATAAAAAGGTCCTACGACAACATCCTGCTCGTACAATCACCGAACTGAGACAAAAGCTTCAAGAAATATGGCATTGTTTTACACCAAATTTTTGCAAAAACTTGGTTAACATTATGCCCCAAAGAATTTCAGCCGTAATAAAAAATAAAGGAGATGTTACCAATGGTAATCTTTCAATTGTTGCTTTGTTAACTTCGCGCATTTATTCGCACATTGTTTATTTGTTCAGATGTTCTATTAGTTATAGGTCTAAGGGATTTCAAATATGTATTTTTTATGACTGGAGTGTATCTAAAATTTTTTTGAGGAAATAAATTGTTTTATAAGTAAATAATTTCGTTATGTTTAGTTTTTAAAGGCATATTTTGGTAAAAATCTTGAAGTGGGCCAACTGAAGTGGGAAGGGGCTCGTAGTGCATAAAATAAATTCCGTGAGTTTATATAAACTCTGCAACTCAGTAAGATTTATCAAATATTATAAAAAAAATTAGTTGATTATGAAGTAAAATCCCTTTTTGGAATAGTGCGCTGTTTAAATTTACGGGATCGACAAGCCCGCGTGTTGAAGGTACGTATTGAGCCGAAATTCCGCGGGTCCCCCTTTTGCAGGATTGCAGTCCCAATTTCAGTTGTCGTTCTGTAAGACCTATATGTACCATACTCAGCAACACGATAAGCAAGAAATCAGTAATATTATTGACATAAAACGATCAAGAAACGTTTGCGGTTCTTCCTATGATCCGGAGTAAAGGCACATGCAAGCTGTAACAGCATCCAAAATTAGATTCATCCTATCGCCCACTTTGAGGCGCTGCATGCATTATGGGAGAAGCTTTTCTGAATTCTATTAGCAGAACGAAATCATTTTTAGTTGCATTCCTATTAGGCTCTGAAATATTTTATGCAAATAGCCACTTGAACAAAAAGATAGCCTGCGCCTTATTCATGGTTTCACCATTCAAATTCTAATTGACTGTATTTTGTATGCAGATATGTGATGTTGGGATGCTTTGTGTGGATGACTCATGTAGTAATTAACTTAGGAATACATTATGTTGACCGAAGTGATTCAAAATGTATTCTACAAAGTGACATGCGGTGTAGCAGTACTCTTCCTTGTGACCTAGTTTTCTGGTTCATAGATACAGATTTATCCGATTTGTATTTAGATATACAGCGTAACTGGAAAAGATAAGTCATGTATATTGCCTCGGCACTTCTCGCATATTGAATGCGTTCAGCAAACATGAAGCGGTCCAGCGGTGCACGGTTTTATGCTGAAGGCAGTAGCTTTGTCAGTTCGACGGCAGTTTTAGCTTGATTATCAGATTTGATAATTTGTAGATTGAATGTTAACGAACTTTCAAACATTTCTGTTGATATTCAGCATAGAAGCGCTGCACCGCTGGAACGTTTAACGTTGTCTGAATGGACTCAATTGCTGCGTTCACTGGCATTCAGCCGTTATATAATGTCATTTAGATGCTCAGAGTATCTCAAGTCAACATGAGAAATGCCCGACTTAAATTATTTTGATCGTAATAATTTTTTTCTCTATGCCCTGATGCCTGGAGGTGACAAGAAGGAAAAGGAAAATTTAGAATTTCCCAAATGCTTTCAACCTAACTTCATCAAGCAAGGAATAATTTATTGTTTAATTGCGCCCAAAAACTACCAGAAGATTGAAAAGCATCGAAAGTCAATGTCAAGGGACGTTCTGGATTTTTTTCAAAACTCACACATTTCAAAAGTTTTTGTGCATTTGGAAAAGCAGCAACGTTGATCCAAAATTTAATCGAAATTCGCGATACAGAGTACATGCCATGTAGCACTTGAAAAGCTTCGAACTTTTTGCGACTACCATACGACCAATTTTGCTACCGCTAGGCGGTACTTGAGTGGTTACAGGTCAAACTGTCATTATTAGATGGTTAAAAGACAGATACGATAAAAAGGTAACCTGTTTTTCGCTATAACTATGTCACATTTTGACGTCGATTGAGGTGAACAGCTGATCAGCAATTGACATCTTGGCCTGCTTTTCACCTTAGACATGACCCTCAGCCTAATCAGCGTCATCTACCCACCTAGCTTTCCTGATCATCCCCCATTGGTATGGGAGATAAAAACAGTGACTGAATTCCTTAATCATTAAGCATGTTGAAAAATGACACTACAGATTGAAGATAGATTGTGGGTATTTTCCTACTTTTCTTAGTCTATTTAAAGGCATTTCTCAGAAAAAAATAATGTTCAGATATGATTTCCCAACAACAGAAATTAATTGTGTGAAATTTTCTAAATTTCTTGCTTAGTTTGAGGGCATATTGCTTGTGATAATCAACTTTAAAATCGATGCTTTTATCCATTTTGTGATATTTTGACTTTGTGCAGCATTTCGTCATGTATTCGTAAAAGTTGACATTTAACATGTTTTTCATTATCCATTAATTTTCTTACGATGATTGTCTAATAAGTTATTAAACTATAAAATTATGTCGTTTTGTGCATCTGCAAGATGTAAATTTAGTTTCTACCGATACGTCGTAATCATAAATAATAAATTGAACGTGTTGCATAAGAGATGAGATAAATTTTAACAAAACTGGTATTTACTCACGATTGAAGCAGCAGAGATCAAAAAGTAACAATGACCAAAACGATTTGACTTTTGGGTTAAGATTTATCGACTCGTAGATAGGCGGTGCATCTATTAGATTTGAAGAAGCTTAAGATCGCGACAATTTTGTTCTTCTTCTTCTTATTATTGTTATTATTATTATTAAACAACAAATTTGAGTTGAGTACAAGTACTATAAACTCAAACACATAATAGATAATAGCGTACAGACAAAAGAAATATAAAAATTTAACAATCTTAGCACTTTTGAAGTAGACATATACAGAACAGGAACAATATGTTAAGCACTGCGGTGAATATCATAATTGTTTTTGAAACTGTCGACGGATGCCGAGCTCACTACATTAGATGGAAGACTGTTCCATGCATCGACGACACGATTTGAGATAAAGCGCTGACGAGTAGAGGTTCTAAAAGCTTCCTTCTGCAATTTGAAGTTACGGCCTCTGAGATTGTTCGTTGCCAGACGAAACAGATGCGACATGTCCACACCGAACAAATTATGCAGTGCTCTGAAAGTGATGATGAGATCTCCTCGCATTCTTCTATCAGTAAGAGCAGGCAGGTTATACAGGGTGTTTCAGTTTATTGTTGCATAACTTTAAGATTCGATATAACTTTTATAGTCTATATAAACATAGGTCGAAAAATGCGTGGCTTCCGAAATACATGGTGTTTAAATTTACTTTCTAAAATAGTTTTTTTTAAATATTTCGAACAATATTTGATGTATAACAGTGAAAATTGGTATACAAGGGTTTTTTGGCACGACAAAATGAACCATGGGCATAGTTTTACTGTAGCCGCTATTTTAGAAAGTAAACTTAAACATCCTGTATTTCGGAAGCCACGCATTTTTCGACCCATGTTTATATAGACTTTATGCATTAATTTTAAAAGTTCTATCGAATCTTAAACAATAAACTGAAACACCCTGTATAACTTGAGGCGATCTCCATAACTCGGCTTACGTGTGCCATAAGGCATACGTGTAGCACGACGCTGAACGGCCTCTAATGAGCTGCTATCGCGAACAAGGTTTGAATCCCATACCGGAGCAGCAAACTCCAGTAAGGGTCGTACGAAAGTTGTGTACAAGAAGGAGGAGGTACTAACGGTGCAAAAAATGATCTTACTATCATATATAGCAACCGCTTTGCCTTAGAGGTCTGTCAGACCAAGATCTGTGTGAAGAAAAACAGTCTCTAAGATATGTTTGCCAATCTTATATGTTAAGTTAGGATTATTCTTTCCCAGCTGGAGAACGTAACATTTCGAGAGATTTAAAGGCAGGAGCCAAAGTTTCTGATCAACTTGAGGTCTTCTTGAAGCACAGATGAGGTCATGGCAGTGTTATAGACTTTAGTATTATCTGCATATGTGGAACACATCGAAGAAAGTCGAGTGGGAAGGTCGCTTGTATAAAGAAGAAAAAGTATTGGTCCTAGCACAGATCCTTGTGGAAATCCACTAGCAACAAATTTCCCCTGATTCCGAGACGTTCAAGCTTGTGCAGGAGCCTTTTATGCGGAACTCGATCGAAAGCTCTGGAAAAATCCGGATAAACCACGTCGACCGGTTCATTTATTATACAAATAAACTATTGATGCTACTTTCCTAACAATGAGCCACTTTTTTCCAGGTTGTCAAACCTTACGTATGGCAGCAGCCAGAAGAGCCAAGGCCTTCCTAGACGACGAGAAGACGAAGAAGGTTAGAATGCCTCGTTGCAGTAAAACTGGCAGCTTCGAGCCTGTGCAATGCGACAACGAGATAGCTTCGACCTGCTGGTGTGTTGACGAAGCAGGCTTCGAGAAACCTGGAACTAGAGCACCGGCAGCGGCGCTTGTCAACTGTACAGGTAGGGGACACTTATATGACGTACATCAAAATACCTATTTTAAATTCAACAACGAAAAACATTTTCTTGTTTCCTACAAAAGTTATTGACGCCATTCTCCACGAGTATATGCTAAATGTTAAAAAAAATGACGTCAAGAAGGTCGACTCTGTATCTGTATCAGTTCATAAAGGATCATATTCGGCACAAGTTAGAGTCTCTGAGAAAAAAGTTAGCTATGAACATGTAAAACAGAAATTAAACAAATCAAGTCAGTCAAATAGGCCCATGCAATTAGTTAATATATACATCCTTTCCCTGCCATACCGTTAGTGCAATTTTAGAACGTATAATTACCTCTGTTGGAAGCGTTTAAATATACTACTAGCAAAAAATTGAGGTATACCCTCCTCCACTCCTAACAACCCCCAACCCTCAATTTTCAACCTCTCCAAATTTTTTTCTGAAAATGATCGGTAGCCTCTGAAATGTCAAAAAACGAGTTTGAACTATTTGCATTTTTTGTCGTTATCTGCTCTCAGTTCCGCTGCCACTGTACCGATTTTCAAAATCTACAAAGTATTTTCGTGTGAAAATTCCATCAAAATCCGAGTAGTACTTTCTCAATTCTAGACGCAGCAATGATTAGCGAACAGACCGACGGAAATGAGTGAATTGATTTTCAGAAAAGTAAATGTCATATCATCCAAAATGCATAATATATCATATTAAAATTTTTTCGTGATTTCAAATCTGGGCGTGGTGTGGCGTGGGAAGTTAAAGCTGACTATATACTCGTAGATAGTATAGAAATGGAATTGCGCTCATAACACCTACCTTGCAGAATCATTATTTTTTGAAATGATACATTTTGCTATATGGTAGTCAGATAAGCTGGTCTACAATCAATTGCTGATTATTGAGAAACACTGAACATTACTTTTTTATGATAGCCGATCCATGGTTTAAGTGTCAAACGAGAAGTTCTGTTTTCCCGGGATGACAATAATTAATAAGCGACTATCATGATTAATATGATTCTTAACGTATACAGGTATGTCCATAATCCCTTTTCTAGATCCAGACCAGTTTTTCGGGCTAAATAATAAGCTGTGAAAGTTATACAAAGCTTCAATGTTTTAAAGGTCAAATACTATATTAAGCCCAAAGGACTTCTTCGAAACTGGTTTACTTGTCAATGAAACAGTTTTTATTGTCAATTGAGAAATTATAATTGCGTGGCTCATGAAGTTTTTAAGCTCCAGCAAATTCAGTTTTCTTTAGTGATTTTGCATTATGCACCAACGGCCTTGCCATTCTGGCTCCTAAAACTTTAGAAGTCTTTCTTTGAAGGTAGGAAATTTTGGATCAAAATTAACAATATGCTGTCGGCCCATCAAAGCCTCTGTCGCTTAGGGTTTGGTACTTGGACCAATCCTTTATTCGCTTTTTATTCATGACGTGATGATGACACGTTCGCTCTGGTGGCCCTGGTTCAGGATGGCCTGTTAAGTGAAAAACTGATGCACTTCTTCCTCTTCGCTCTCCCCTTCCTTTCTCTATCCTTATGTTCTTTCTCCCTGACTTTGTCTGGAATCTGGGCAACCAGACCTGACAGTCCTACCGACTTACGATACTTTAATCAAAAACACAGGTCCTACGGACCGCTCTGACAGATAATGACAAATATAAGACATTCTGCATTTCAGTTCGATGCTACGGGTGTGTAAAGATAGATAAATTCCAGCGACAGTAACCTGTGCTGGGGCTCGCCGTACATCTCCCCAATTACATTTGGCGTGAAATAATACTATAATCTGAATAGCAAGCTCTTTCGCCTTGCTTCATTCAAGAAAAGTGAACCATAAAAATCGGTACAACCATGTGTAACATTTAACACGTGATTTGAATAAAATGGTAAACACCTTTAGCAAATGCAAGAAGACATACGTATGGATTCCTGGAAATGTCTTCGCTTAGCATTTCAGAAGAACAGCTGCTTTTTAACTTTCACTTTGTCTCGGATGCCACTCACACACGTTGTAGTGTGGTATGGATTTCTTTTTCTGTCAATGACAGGTTGATAGTCTAGGAGCCGGTAGTCTGTTTAATGAACACTCCTTGCTTGTGTTGATTGGTATTCCCTAGTTCATCGTTTTCAGTTTGGATAGCAAGATATCGAGCTGATTTTAAAGCTTCTTTTCTTACTCATTTTACACCAAACAGTGATTTTTTCGGGATGCATTGGTAGCTCTTGCAATGCTTCTGGCTGGTCTTCACTCCAGATGGGGCAATTTTGTCTGTTAACGTAGCCATTCAACCAGAAATGAGCTTCGTCGCTGAACACAATTTTTCGATGAAAATGTGGATCTTCCTCCAACTTTGCCAGCGCCCATTCACCAAATGGGAAACGTTGTGGCAGGTCGTGTGGCTTCAATTCTTGCACCAGCTCTATCTTATAATGTTTTACACCCAAATTCTGTCGCAAAATTTTCCACGTAGTGGAGTAACAGAGGCCCAATTGCTGCGAATTGCGGCGAATCGACATTTCACGGTCATCACTAACACTGGCGGATACAGCCGCAATATGTTCTTCAGTCCTCACTCTACGTCTGCGTGTTGGTGTTTTAATGTCCAATAATGTAAACTGGGTTCGAAATTTTGTCACAAGCTTCCGAATAGCTCCCTCAGTAGGCCGACCAAATTGTCCATAAATTGGAAGCAGTGCTCGATGCACTCTCTTAACCGAGAATGAATTTTGATAGTAAAATTCAATAATTTGCAAGCGTTGTTCGTTCGTAAGTCGATTCATGGTTAAATTATAGATCAAACTGATCAAGTTTCATAATGACACAAGACACGATTCACGCATCATCTGTCAAAAACAGTGTTGCCAAAAAGATACTAGCAAAAAAATCACCCATTATATTCATATGTTTAAAAGTTTGAGAGGTTATGCTGCTGTCAGGTGCTGTTTACACATGGTATGACGTCAGAGGTCACTAATATATGGGCCAAGCATGGCGGACAGTGTTTTCGCTTGTCTAAGAAAAATATGTTTTTTCTTGGTCTAATATAACAAATATTAACTGCTTAACGCCTACTTAAAAATGTGTCAGCTAGCATATTCTTGCTTCTTGGACAGCTAAGTGCTTAGATGCTGTAGATACTGAATTTCAATTTTTGCTCACCTTAGCTTGGAGGTGCTGTTGTGTGATGAAGGGTCCATAAATATTAATGACGGTTTTAACTTGCAGAAGAAACTGCTCATAGAAATCCGGGCTACATTTAGGAAGCGACAGCAATAAATATCCATTTTTTCTGCTTTCATAGACACTTCCTTGCCTGACCCGAACAATGAAAATCGTTCGATATTTAACAGATAATTCTTGCCCAGGTTTTCATATAGCGCTAAACAATAAGCAGTTCCCACAGTAGTGTTATATAAGAAGGATTGTTCACGATTTTGTTCGAATTTTAAGGCAATGACAAATTATCACTGTATTTAACGTTGAAATATTTATGATGACTTTTTAATTTGTATGAAGTTCCCATACATATTTTTCTCATAATGCAGAGCATTGAAAGAATTATGAGCGAGCATACACGAGCAACTTAGTACAGCATGCTTAAAATAGCAGCAAATAAAGGAAATATAAGACAGCTGAAAAGTCAACACAACAAGGAAGTATCAAATGTAATGTAGCTTGCTGAAAAAAGTTAATACCTAGTTACTAAACTACGAAGACGTTTTCAGAGAGTATATCTTTGAAATACGAACAAAAAAAATCATGGAATACAATCTAAGGCCCACATCTGTATTTGTTTAACGTAATAGTATTAATATATGAAACTTCCATGTTGATATATTGCAATATTTTGATTTTTGACTTCCAGCTCCCAAACCATGTGCAGACCATACATGTAGAATGTTCTGTCCGTACGGATTTTCAGTTGACAAAGAAGGTTGTCCACTTTGTAAATGCAGAGACCCCTGTGATGACGTACACTGTCCAGGGACGTTGCAGTGCCATTTGGAAGAATTGGCTTGCGCTGATCCGCCTTGCCCCCCTGTTCCTACATGTAAGTTATCATTTTAAAAATCACCAAATATAAAATGTTGTTTTGATTCTTAATTTTTCATGTCACCTTCATGTCTGCTTATCCTCAAAAAAACAGTTTTAATGCTGTCATTCCCCCTATATTCTACAAAAGAATTTTTCTTCAGCTAAAAATCACTTTCTCTGGAAATGTTACATTTGTATTATTTAAGGTTACCGAAACATTATACAAGGTGTTAACGAAGTACAGTCCGCGAATCACCAGAAGTTCGCCAATTTTGCCCTGAGAACAAGGTTATGATCGTTATAAAGTAAACTAAGCATTGAATATACCCGCACGATAACTCAGATCAAATTAGTTTAAGAATTTTTTTTAATTACATTTTTTCCACCCCACAATGTTTCAGATTTTTTTAAGTTACAAGCTTCTTAATGTCTGAAAATCTCCAAAAATTGGTATATCATGTCAATGCTTAAGTAGTCGGTTAAAAACTATAGTTTTTGAGGTCGTCAAGTATCTTAAGTAAAGTTTACGCATTACCTTAAAAAATCCCGAAGAATATTTTGAGATTATTTCATTCTAAATTGATTTTTAATCTTGTCTGTCTGACCAAAATTGGCGAACTTTTGGTTTTCGCAGACTGTACTTCGTTAACACCTTGTATAATATAGGTACGAAAATCCTTCGTTGTCAACATACATGTTATGCTGTGAATCTATTTTTAACATTTTTTTTTTAAATAAATCATTAACGATCCGTTAGGCGATCTTATTGAAGTTTGTTGATAGCAGGTGCAAATATATCAACAAGTATTTAATAGCTACCACCACTTAGGAAAGCAGCCTTTCGAATAGTGTAAGTCATCTATATGACCAGATTTGAACCCGTTGACTTTTTTTGTTTGGGGGTTTCGATGTTATGCGTTTTCCAGATTCTCATTGTTACGTTTGCACCTACTGAATTTTATGGAGCTCCAATGAAACCTGGCTATTACAAAATTCAAGTAAAAACATACTTACATATCGTTTTCTGAATGAGATCGATAGGTCACTCACATGTTCTTCTACTCCATTTATATCATAGTGAAAATGAGTAAAATTAGGTGCACTGCTAGTTCAAATTACAAATTGCTAGGAAATCATTTGTAGAAATTTATTTTCAGAACGGACACCCCGCTTATTATTTAGAACTATAATACATTGTGATTTGCGGAGCTGTTGTTTTACTTTTAAGACTTGCATCGTCGTTGTCGTGACTAGAAACCCATCTATTCAATATGCCTTGTAGCAATATCTACAAACTCTCAATTTCTAATAACCTTATTCTACTCACGATTTTTGTTGTCGTTTTCGAACGACAATTAACTAAAGAACATGAGGATGCACCTTTGCTTCAAATGTCACGTGGCGGAATTTAGATACGGCGTTATGTAATTTGGAGCCCTGAACTTTATGCATTTTTAATGTCGTGGGATCATACCGAACCCTTGCCCTTTGGCTTTCGTTTAAAGCATGATGCAAATTTTGTACAAATAAGATCATGTTCAGTCAATACCGGTAATAAGTAAAACGCAAACACTCTTTGATGAAAAATTCATTCGCGAGTTTGGAGAAGTAGACCAGAACTATTAATCTTAAATCGCATATATCGCGGAATAATTATTTCACACGACAGATAATGCTAATGTGCAACCAGGTTAGTGCGTCCCTGTCGGAGAAAAGACGCCCAGCTTTCCCAATAACAATTTTGGAGACCTAACTGGTAGTGTTTAGTAACCAACAATTTGAGAGACTGGACAAATAGGCGCCGGTGGTTGCCGACCTAGCCAGTTAGAATACAGCACCAGGCAAATTCAATCCTACCTATGCCACTGCTCCTTTGTTCTTTCAAGCTGCTTGATGCCCCATCTGTCGGTGCTCATGTAAAACAAACCGTATTGATCAGATATCTCCAATTGCTTTGTAGTTGCACCACGGCTTCTCGTGGGTATGACACCACCGTACCACCATGCGGGGAAAGTAACCTCTATACCACTTGTCGGATAAGTGTATCCGCAACAATGAGTATGTTTGGTAATCAACAGCTTCCCTATCTCTCAAGTGCGGGTTCGAATCCCATCGGCATCCATTTTTCCTATGTCTTTAAGTTGTTGTTTAGTCGCTGTTGCGGATCCGTCCAGATGAGGCAGGGACATCAAACAGCTTGAAAGAACAAAAGAACAGTGCGTGGGTAGGATTGAAACTTACCTACTATTCGTCATTTGTTTGTCTGGGCGGTCCGTAGGACCTTTGCCCATTAGTCACTGTCTGATGTACGTTAGTCGAATCTGTCAGTCCTGGTTGCCCAGAAATCAGTCAAAGTCTAGGAAAAAGAGAAAGGGAAAGAGCAGAAAAAAGAAGAAGAGCAAAGAAAAACAGATATGCTTAGTTTAAGAGGAAACACCTAGGCTTTTTGACTTGGTACACGGATTAATTTTGAGGTGAACTAAAAAAAATTTTGATTTGGTTTTGTTAGAGTATAATTTTGAGTTTACTAAAGATTCACGCTAACTTTTGATTACAGTGCGAGCCGTGGCCTTGAATGTTTGCTCCACTGTGTAGTCCACTGAGTCACGCAACAGACGGTTGCTTTGCGATTCCGCTTGACTATAACGTCGCTGCGCCTGAAGCTTGACATAATCCCTCAAGTAAGGAATGTCAAGGTCTCCGTGTAGTGTCTCATTTGACACATACCATGGAGCGTTGCAAATTGTCCGCAAAGTTCTGCTTTGCAGTACTTGAAGACTTTGCATGTGTGTCTTGGCAAAGTAATGGCTTCTTCACAAATTTTTGAAGATGGTTTAGTGTAAAATAAGCCGGAAAGTTAAATAAAATGTGAGAATATTCATTCATAACCAATCGACAGGAATATCAAAAAACAACGAAATCTACAAGATAACGGTCTTTAATCAGATTCTTTATTTATTTACGGCCAGTTTACATCGTCTCGGTTCCGCTGATATCACTATAGATTTAGTTTTCTCTGTTGAAATCACCATGTTGTATGTTGTATCTTCGAATTCTTTAATTAATCTTTGTAGGTCATCCTCATTTTCGGCTATTATTATGGCGTCGTCGGCGTAGCATATTATCTGCATTTCCTGTTCTCCCATTCTATATCCTCTTCTTTTTTTAACTTTCTTTTTGATTTCATCCATTATCAGATTAAATATCAGTGGGCTCAGCGAATCTCCTTGTCTAATGCCAGTTTCATACTTGATAAAAATGTAAGTGCAATACTTATTAGCGGACATACAGACAGAAACATATCTGAAGTTCGGAATTACTCGTGATTACAATGCTTGCCCGCCTATTGGCGTGAATGGTAAAATATTTCGTAGAAACATCGTTTAGGAACTTGTATAGACTAGTGTGTTCTATAGGTACCTGATTTGATTTCAAAATAAGATGTGGTAATTGCCATGTGGGATTTTTGTTTTGTCCTTTATCCTTGAACTGATATTTGAAACCTACCTCTAAGTAAATGAATACCCATTTCAGTACTCAGAGCCAATGGGTGTATCGGTTGAAATGTCAAGTGAGACACGCAGTAATCTTTTTCAAGACCCATCCCAACCTGTTGGAATCCACTTGCGCAACATTGTCGATGATGAGATTTACCACGCATCTGGTTAGAATAATGACGTGATTTATAGGTACCTGCGATTTTTCGCAAAATAATTGCTATTTCATCCGTCGACTATTTGTAGATGTTTACGGGCTGTTACATGTCAAGGCCTATCTTATCAGTCGTAAAATAGGGTCAAGAAGATACACTCAATATGTAGAGTGATTTTGAGCTTCAACTTAGAACATTCTTGGTAGGTATATTTTGAGTTAAGCAAAATTGTTTTAGACAGAAACAAATAAATCATCTAAAACAGGATTTCCCAACCTTTTTTTTTTGTTTCCCGTACTACAAATTATATTTTCGTGCCCCCCTTTACTTTTTCAATAAATACAAGACAACGCACATTATATAGATACAAAGACTTTTATTTTAATTCTAATAAAGAAACTTTAAAAGTTTAAATAAACTAGTAAATGTTTTTTTATCAAAAAACTTGAATAAAATGAGAGTAGGTACTAATGAGCCACTTGAGATTGCATGTTCTGTACCAGTTGGTAGATTCTAAGTTCTGTTTTTGCCAGAGATGTTTAGTTTTAATTAAAAATAGAGCAGAAAACCCTGAAGAAAAGGGAACTAGTACTCGTAAAGCAGGAGAGTCAAGTGTCGAATTAACACGCAATCTTTTGATCCAAAATTTCTGCAATGTTGGGAAGTGGGAAGTAAAACGGCTTTAAAATCGAGGAGTATCAGCGATCGCGATTATGAGTACCTATTTGCAGAACGACTTATCTAAGCGATATTATCTGAAATAAGGCCACCAAATTATCTGAATACAGTCCGTACATTGCGCCGCAACGCTTGGGTTGGCAGCACGAAACAGTAGACAAAATTCGTCCAAAATACGATTTGTAGAGGTTTGCGCGCTTTGAAATTGACGCTTTATTTGTTGATATTTTTGGATGAAATTTTCACAGAGTGCTGAAAACAAAACCCCACAGGGTGCTATGGAGCCACATTTTCATTTTTTTCACTTGGTTCTTTTAAAAAAAATAGCGAAGTTGAACAGAAAAAGTGCGCACTTCAACCCGGCATAAAACTTGTACAAAAACAAAATTTCAAAAAGTGCTCCTATAGCACCCTGGGCAATTATCTTCTCAACATACTGTATGAATTTAATTCAAAAATATTGAAAAATGGAGAGTCAGTTTTGAAGCAGCTGAACCCTTGTAAATGGCTTGAAACTCACTGCGTCGGAGCCCCCTTAAGAAAAAGAATTACCTTTTCTTTGAATTCATAAAGGCGAGCCACCATGCTGCCTTTGGACAGCCAGCGTACTTTTGTATGGAACCGAAGAACTTTGTGATCAGAATCGAGATCCTCGCAAAGTAAAGCAAATAACCGACTATTCAAAGCGCTGCTCTTGATGTAGTTTACAATCCTTATAGCCGAGTCGAGCCTGGCGTAAATTCTGTGACAATGCTTTGGAAGCCAAAGCTTGCCGATGAATAACATGATGTGTACTAACCATTGCGGGATTTTTTTCTTGAGCTTTTTAGCTGAGCCGGATCGTATATTGCAGGTGCGCCATTTGTACAAAGTCCAATGAGTTTCTTCCAATCCAAAGCATTTTTTTTCAACAAGATTTGATATTGAATTCAATATATCTGCAGATGTAGTATCTGCTGTCAAAGATTAAGAGGATAAAATCTCTTCTTGAATGATATCTTTGCCGATGTAACGAACATAAACTATTAACTGTGCACAATCAACGATGTCGGTGGCTTAATCGCAACTAAAGGCAAAAGATGGCGATAATTTTACTTTATTAATTATTTGTGATTTTATGTCTGCTGCAATGTCATCGATTCTACGCTTGACTGTGTTATTCGAAAGAAAAATAGACTTCATTTTTTGCTCTGCATCTATTCCTAAAGTTACCTGCGTGGCTTTTAGGACCCATGGTTTTATTAATTCTTCACCGATAGTATAAGATTTCTTTTGCTTTGGAATCACAAAAGCTATTTAAAATGAAACTTTGAGATGTTGCGATACACCTGTGTGATAACTTCCCGATTTATCCAGTCTCATCCGCTTGAGTGATACTGCTTTAGAAGAAAAAGCTTTTTCGTCTTCAGAACCAGGGTAGGATGTTGTTGCTTCAAACGCCTTTCAAGGCGATTGGACCTCATGTTATCATAACTTAAAACTTTCATACATATCACACACTGAGGTAATTGTAATTCGTCTTTTTCTGTGAAGGTAAATCCAAACTTAGCGCAATCTTCGGAAACCTTTCCTTTTTTCGCTGCCATTTTGCACCTACAACAATAAAACAAATAAGTAATAAATTAATAAGCAAAATACCTACATGTAATTACTAATTATATGCCCATTATTTTATCTTAATAAGTTATGTATTCAAGAGTACATTGGCCACCGGGACATTTATATTTTTGTAGGCAGGTTGACGTTATAATAGTAATTTTAAATACATTTGGAATCAATGTTAGGTACTTAAAGTTCGTCGTTTTAAAATTATTTCCCCACGTTAGTTTGATTGTGATGTGGTAAAAAAGTCCCAATGGCCGATCTATGAACGCGTGTCTCCACTCAATCAACAATTTAGTAAATTAAATAAAAATGGTAACTGAAGTTTGTAAATACACAAACATACCTTTAAAGAGTGAGACACAATAATTTGACACACTCAAACACATTTCTCAACAAAACATGTACATCGAAACGTCAATTTTTTTGCAAATTTGTAGGAATGAATATCACGGATGCTCATCCGCGTCTGGTAGGTACTCAATTGTTTTCTAGGTGATGAATGTTAAGCGGAGCGCGATGGTGGTGATCGCGGATTTCATGTTGTGACTTGTCGAAACTTGTATAAGCTGCGATTGACGACGCCGTGTTTTGAAACTGCAGTTGACAGAATAAGTGAATATGATATTTAATTTCTAACTTTATGCGTGTAAATTAAACATTATATTGTAATGCTATTTGTTAATGTTGTTTATTTTTTTTTTGTTTTTTTCTCTCTATAATGCAAACGCTTTCCGCCCCCCTTGACATCTCTCTATGCCCCCTTGGGAGGCACACCCCCCTGGTTGTGAAATCCTGATCTGAAAGGTGCTCAAAAAAGTTAAATCCCATTTAAAGGTATCTGTTTTTAACAAGATCGGATTAAGATGGATGTTAAGAGACCCCACCCCCAGACACCCAAGTCTTTCAATTTTTTTTCAAGAAAATGGTATATATATTGATGTATCATTGTGTAAAAAGTGTCTTGTTAAATCTGGATCGCGCTACCCGTCCCTAGACATATCCCCCCCCCCCCGAATTTCGAGTCACAAGCATCTTCCTAAACATGAATGCTGAGACCACAGCTGCACCCCCAATGCAGGTTCCTAAATCCGCTCTTGGTTTATAAAAAACACTTTATAGGGGCATAAGCAGCCTTTAATGAGCCATTTTTTTGCAATACATATTTCGCTATATATGTTCTGTCCACATTTGTCAGTATAATACACACGTCTCAGTTATGGAAATTTCTGTATATACTTTTAAATGAATTTTTAAAACTACAGTGCCAACGACGCTGATTTAAATACTACATTTTTGGCGCGTTTCGAAATGACGTCAAAACTCACGATTTAGAATTTAATTGTATTTCTAGTTGATGTGCTGTTGAGTTTCCAAAGGTTCTATTTAACATCATCAGGTTTTTATTAAAATAAAGTATGGATGAGTAACGGAACTATCCAGAAAGCTCCAGTAATTCATATTATTGTGAAGACGATTTTAACTTTGTACAAAACACAGAACTACCATTTTGCCCAAATATGATTAGTTTTTATTTACCTTACAGTAAAAGGATTTTTATCGTTTTCCATTTGCCGTTTAAATGAGGTAGAATAACACTATAAACCACCATTTAGACATTGTTGATTGCATTCAGGGAGCTGTAACTCACAAACTAAGTCCGCGTGTGGTCTAAAGTTATGTTTTTTCAAAATGATCAAACATCAAACTGACAGCTGGATACCTAATGATAGTGAAGACAAAGGCCTGCCAAATCAGACTGACTAGTAAACAATCGGTTTGGTTTGGTCAGATGTCGAAAAGTGACGTCACACCAATAGCGTGGTGGTTCGCTATTTCAAAACCTCGTAATTTATATATCTCTTTATTAGTCAATACTCGTGCTTTTATAGCTCTCAAGTATAAAATAAGGTTGAAGGTGTAATTCTGTAACGATATATACTGTAAATAAAAATAGTTAACCGATATTCGTGTCACAGCATATTCCCTATTATAGCCCAGGCATCATGGATAGAATAACAAGCATCACGCAGGTTTTTATCTCCGTTTGTTGGAAAAAAATTGCTTCTTGTTCATATGTAAAGTTTAAGTTTTTGATTTTGAGTGAAACGAGCAATTGACGGCTAAGCATTTATTTAAAAACCTGAGCTTTTTGTTAAATATTAGTGGCAATTTAAACTTAAAATAATTTTCAAACGGAGTCGAATTGAACTTTTTGTTTTCTTAAATACCAGATCCTGATTTTAAATTTTCTCAAGTTGAAATCCCTTCATTGGTTACAAAATATTCAAAGTAGGAGTGAAGAAGTAATTTACTTGACATAGCTGTTTCCTCCAGCCTAATCCTTTGTTTTCATGTCATGAACATATAACGGCGAAAATATCTCGTTTAACTAATCCATATTGGAAATATGTATGTAAGCATTAAGTCATCAGCAATAAGGAAGTCAAAATCCCATTACTTTAATAACAATGTTGAAAATAAGAACGACGACGTTAATATATTATGCATAGGAAATATTTTATGTATAATAAAAGAAACGTGACAGGGATTATATTTATTAAAATATCTACAAGGAGTGGTGCTAAATGCTAATACCACGTTTCTTCAAACGTTTTGGCATTATAATTATAATAAGATGGGCAATAGTGTAGCATTTTAGGTATACAAAAGACTCTCTTTGAGCGCCTATCCCACGATATTTAAAGTTCAGGGTTTTGGGTTTCTCAATGCGATGTTACATTTACACGATGTTGGATCTTCGATCTCATCTGGTTAATTATTGACGTGCCCTTTACAGATATCTATAATATTCTCACAGTGTTTATGTATTTGAGCATCGAATTGAATCATCCGTGCTTATCGGGAATTAAAATCTAATAAGACGTGCTTTCCGATTATTTAGTTTGCGCTGCTTCAATATCTCGGCGAAAATCCAATTTGTTAGAAATAATACTCAGTGGGGTGATTCCTTAATTGATTCTATTAATATCTAAATAATTTCTTTATAAATTGCAGGGTCTATCTAATATTTTTTAGAAACTGTTTTCTATTATAAAAGTATACAGTGCTAAAAGAACTTATTTTTTGAATGAGTCAGGTGAGCAGGTTGAAATTTGGGAAGGTGAAATTGACGCTATATTTCAAACTACAAATAGTGGTCAAAAATGATGTAAAAAGGAATAGGGGTCATATGATACCCTACGCAAAATGTAAAATCACTGTACTTCAGAAGGGAGTTGTCAGCGTTTTTTGTAAACTTCATCCCAAGTCAAAAGCCATTTACCAAAACGTCCTAATCAATTACATCAACATTCTGCTTTTGGAAGGCTCTATCAGAACTAGCAACACAACATGGAGCATTCAATTAACAAACAAAAAAATGATTTTGACAATTTTTTAAGAGGAATACGGATTTTACATTCTAGGATTATAAGGTATAAGCAGCTTCAGGATGAGGTATCACAGGACCCTCATTCTATTTAGAAAATATTTCAAAATGGTGCTCAAACGCTTTTGAAAATTTTAACTGCCACTGCCAATATCCATGCACCAACTTGCAAGGCCTAATTTCAGCTTGCTAACTGACCCGTACAGAAATAAGTAGGATTTTAGTTAATGACAGAATTTCATTAAAATAACTATGTACTCCATCAAAGAAAACTATTCTGAGAGGTGTTTCGCTCAGAAGGGAACTCGCAGATGATAAAAGCTCCTATGTTGTACAAACCTACAAAATAAAAAATTCAAGGCAGCGTTTAGCTGCGGTTTTCAAAATTGGCTATTCTTCTTATGTCTCTATCGTGTACAATGCTGGAATGTCTAACATCAATGTCTTGTCATAATATGATTGATATCAAGAGAAAACAATATCCATAACTAAGAAAAAAATCTTGGCATAACTTGTTAGTCTATTAAAAAAATATGAATCTTAAACATACCCGGAAATGACATTTAGCAAATGATGGAAATTTCAAAACACCAACATAGCCTTAGTCCAAAATTTTTAGTTACTCCGATTCTCTAATTTATTTACACTTCTCCTTTCATTGAAATTTTGTAACTCTGCATACGTCTTTTTAAAAGTACTGTTCACCATTTTAAGTGCTTACTGCGGCAAATTATGAAGGGTTTCCCTTCTGCGGGATTATTTTATTTATTTACAGATCGTTTATTCCAATTCCTTGATATGTAATTTTTGGCATGTATGCGGGTGTAGTTATGGTAGTCAATATTGAAATTGGTAATAGCGGGGGTCAAATCAAGTCAAAAAGTTCATATGACCCATGGTCCAAAAGTCAATAGATTTTTGTCTAAACGGCTTTATAATTTACAACTTTAAATGCTTTATATCGACCACAATCACCACAATCTAACTATTTTTTATAATCTAATCTAAAACGTTTATAAATTAGGTAATTAACAATTAAATGGAATTAAGTAATTCTAAGTTAAGCCAAAATTTGTAGTCAGTAAGTAAGTTTCATTGAATTAAATATTTAAAACACACATGACAACAGCGCGTCGGTCTTTCTTCACTCTTATCGAACTGGCAATCGATCGCAAACGGTAACAGTGGTTAGTTATCGCTTTGGATAGGTAAATTACTTTATCGTTTTGTCGAGCAGAACATCGGATGTGTTGTTTTGTTTTTGTTCGCATACGTCGTCGTGTTTCTTTACAATGTCCTCGAATCAAGTTTTTTTAATTGTTTGCATTTTACGAGTATATTATCAAACAATGAAATAATACCTAAGAGCCAAAAATAACAAACTCCATCTTTATTTACACTGCGTTCCGTCGTAGTTTGCGTCTGGCATTGCGGCGTTGTCAGATTTTATTTTACTTTAAAGTCGCTTTTCTCTAAAAAATACCGTTTTGACCCCCATGTTATATGAAAAAACTTTTTGCTTCCTTAAACCTCCTCTATCACCCATTTAAATAATGACTATCATAACGTTTACACCCTGTATATTCTGGCAAGTAGATCATCAATCTATCTAACTGTCTGTATATCTATCTAACTATCTATCTACGTGTCAATACAGTGACGAAGGTAGTCTTGAAAAAAAGTTTTGAAAACGGTTCACACTGTCAGCGGTAAATACGAATACGCTAATGTATTATGACTCGAAGATGTGGTGTGAAATATAAGCAATCTGACGCTAACATTAATCCGTACTTGAAAGACCAAAGGGATAAAAGAAAAGCCTCATACTAGACGCATTTGTGTATTTTGTATTTTCTTATATTTACAGGCAAAAAGGGGCGAAGCCTAGACAATGTTTGCCCAATAGGAGAGCCACTTAGAATAAGCGATACCGTAAGACCCTTTTTATGTGGGAATGAGCACAGTAAGCCTCAGTGTCCGCCACTTTACCAATGCTTAGTTCAGAAAGGTGAGAATAGCAATGACATAGATACTTATTACCAGTAGTTTTACTGAAAATACAGATACATCTCCCATTTTGTACAATTGAGTTTGCACTAACCTAAGGCCTGAAGAATCAACGATTGTAAATATGTAAGCTGCACATACTAAACGAACCTTCTACATTTTTTTTATATAGGGAACGATTATGGAGTTTGTTGTCCAGCATCCTTGAAAATCCAAAAGACAGGGACTTGTCCAGCAAAACTGGATCCAGCTGCACCTTGTGGTACTATGTGCTCTCATGACCTAGAATGTCCTTCTATTCAGAAGTGCTGTCATACTGAAGACTGTGGAATGAGCTGTATTCATCCAGAGAACATAACAGGTACGTTGGTGTGTGGCTTCTGATCACTTGTTGATATTTAGAATTGTTCATTTTTGTTCAGTTTTCATTTCGATCTGTATTGACTGCTTTCAGAGTGTTTCCATCAAAAAGCTTTATCTGAAGTCCTAGCAGTAAGTGAAAGAGCTGGAAGGGGATACGTCCCGCAATGTACTGGAGATGGTCAATTTGAACCTAAACAATGTAGCAGAAACGGTCTGGTTTGTTGGTGCGTGGACAGGTTGGGAAGGAAACTTAAAGGCTCAATGGGAGCCGCGGAGAACGTCAATTGTTCCATGGTTGAATGTAAGTAGAGCAAGGGCATATCAGGAAGATGTCATATATTTCAGTACGTCAGCTTGTATCCCGGACGCTAATGTAACGAGCGTTGAAGCTACGGCTAAGATAGTAAATATACGCAAAAGATTCGATAAATAATTCTTGCTAATGCCCAATGAATTCGGACTAGATAGAAAGAACAAGCCTACGATTTGTTTGTCGCCAAAAGTACGTGGTCAGTAGTCAGGATGCAAGCTCATACTACAAATCGGCCACCTGTTCGACAGTTTTTGACATTTCGCATTAAATTCGTGCTTTTCTGCGAAAACATATAAAAGTATGTGGGTTCCATACGATCCTAGTATTACAGACCATTGCCGAAAATGGTGAATGTTTTTTGGATCGCAGAAAGCAGTTTAAACTAAATAATAGCAAACCTTTTTATCCGAAAGTGGTACATATTATATTCATGGGCGTTGCGAAAGGGCATGAACTTTACATTGGGCTTTTACCTGGAAGGTTGTAAGGTAATTTTTCACTCCTTGTTTCATTTAGCACTCAGTCCTTATCCAAGATTTCTTAACAGAATTTTGTATACCTAAGAATGATATGGAAAAACATAAAAATTGGAGACAAAATTTTGTATTGGATATCATAAAGGGCTAACAGAATCTCTAATCTAACTAAACTAAAATCGTACTTTATCTACTTGAATCTTAAACTTCTCTCGAAATATACTTTTGCGTTATAAGTAATAATTTTACGATCCCAATTTAGCGCTATGAGATTCTATGAAGGACGTTCAAACCTTTTTATTGGATGACTACAGTAAAAATAGTATAATAGCAACTAGGTTGTCGGATCACGACAACTATTTAGAGAAACCGAGTAGTATTCATGTCAGGTCCCAATATTACCAATATGTATGCCGCCATAGTTACTGTTGATAGAGAGAGTGTTTTGTATTGTTTACCTTCCAAAATCACAAATTAAACAGAATTGTTCATATGCCGCACCGTTATCAAATATGTATTCACTTTCGTTTCTTTGCTTTATTTAATTTCTGTTTATCGACAATAACTGAGTGATTCACATCGCAATACAGTTAGTATTTCTGCCTTGGTCTACACCAAATACGAATAGATATCCTTTCCAGTTGAAATAATGTACGCCGCTGGATTGGCTTCACTTTGGTAGACAATGGTAGGTTAGCCAGAAGTATTCACTAAGTCCACAACTTTGGCGAAAAACAATGTAATGTAAACATATAGGTTTGGGTCCTTATATACTATTAAAATTCGTTTGTAATGTTAAATTGCTCTCCGATATTTTCTAAGCTTTGGGCTTTCAAGGTCATCAGATTGACATACACTGTCAAAATTTTTATTTCGAACTCGCCACTGTGTGGTAGGCTGGAAGTCAACCTACTCGACGAGTTTGAGTTATTGCTAATTATTACCTTATTCTTCCAGCTCGGTTTGTAACCGTTGCGAGATCCATAGACAAAAATACGATAAACTGTGAAGAAATGGAATGTGCCCAAGTCTGTGAATATGGCTTCAAGCTTGACGAAAACGGATGCCACACATGCAAGTGTGACGACCCTTGTGATGGATACAAATGTCCTGAAGACGAAGAATGTGTGAACGTCAAGGAGGCCAGCTGCACTGACTTTTTGTGTCCTTCACTTCCGGTCTGTGAGTACATGTTATGCTCAGTGGCACAGAAAATAGAACACTCAGTAAAATGAATCGAGTTTTAAATACAGTGAGACATAGGTAAGAGAATGTAATGATTGAATTTTGCAGTTAAAACATTAGCTGTGTTGCTGGATTCTCCTAGAATCGTGTTGTGCCACTCCGGTACCGTAATCTGTCCAGTGGTCAGAGCATGCTTCTGAAGATGTGGCTTATGTATCCTTGAGATATCTCATCCCAAGCTAACTGCACTTGGTTCCGAAAATCTGGCAGTGCTTGTGGCAGATGAGGGTCAAGAGGTCACTATTTTTCTCACCATATTCAACACATGTTCAATGGGTCAAAGATCTGTTAGGGTGATAAGGAAGGAATGAAGGAAGGTGACTTCACCATGATCAAGGCAGTTCATTGTAGTTTTAGCACTATAAGGGCGAACATTATCTTGTTATACAATGGGATTCTGAAGCGTTTGGAGAGATAGCAAAGAATGGATTACCAGTATTGGATATAATTTTGTGGCCTCATACTGCCACTACCCCCATTAAGTCTTTCCCAGCGTATTCTAGTGCGTGTTGTCTATCGTGACTTTCTAAATAAAACCGAGACCGAGGAATTTGGGAGGATAAATGGTCTAACATTATTTTTAGTGAAGAACCTTGCTTCTATCTAGAAACGCATGGTGGACGGTAACGAGTGAGGAGATGCTTCGGAGAAGGATGTAAAGTATGTTTTCACTTGAACGTCATATTGTGGGAGTCATGGTTTGAGGTGCCATTACATATGACCCTGAGTCACCTCCAGTTTTCGTCAGATATGGTATGACGGCAAAACAGCATATCGAGGAAGTACTGGAACCTCATCAATTCCCCCTAATACTTGATATCCCGATTTGGAACTAGGTAGTGCCCAACTCCATAATTTTAGATCCAGAATGAACTGCCTCAATAATGCCCAAGTCACATTTCTTGGCGTCTTAGATCCACAGACTTTGAATATGTCTGAGATGTGACAGGAAAGATAGTGAGCTCTCTACTCAATGCTTCCCAAACGCCAGCAGTTCTTCAGCCTGGTCCAGCGACTGAATGACTGTATACCGTAACGGGGTGATCCAGTACATTACTGAAGAAAACCAGCGACACGGCAAATTTTTGACTTCTAAATTTATTCATAACTTCCTATGTCTATATAAATATATGTTCCAATCAAATTATTTGTATTGTTGTTCTATTTTTCTTTCTTACATAACACTGGACAACAAATTTTAGTTTTTTAATTGTATCTTGTGGGAAAAGTGCACTTCTTTGTTAATTTTGGGGCGCTGAATCCAAAAATGACAATGAAATAAAAAAATTAGTTGCGGTTTAGAAAAAAACTTTTTATTTTTGAGGATATATTAAAAAAAGTAACAAGATTCATATACTTATAAGAATCACTATATGCGCTGTCTTTTTGCTGTTCTTTTATGGATCGTTTCTGGAGCATCTCTACCAAGAGTCCCACAGTAGTCTGCAAGCATGGAAGGATTCCACTTTCCCTGGTACCTTTTTTCCATTGTTGAAATATCCTGATGAAAACGTTTGCCGTGCCCATCACTTACGGCTCCGCAATTGTCAGGAAAAAAGTCCAGGTGTGAGTGTAGGAAATGTATCTTAAGAGACATATTACAGCCCATCTTTTGATACGATGGCAGCATATTTTTGACAAGGGTTTTATAGTTGTCAGTTTTTCTATTTCCCAAGAAATTAGTGACCACCAGACGGAAATCATTCCAAGCAGTTTTTTCAATACCTGTTAAAGTGTTTTCAAACTGTGTATCTTTCAAAATATTTCAAATCTGTGGCCCAACAAAAATAACCTCTTTAACCTTTGCCTCACTTCTCACTTGGAAATTTCTGACGCAGGTATTGAAAAGCTGACCCATCTCTATCTAATGCCTTGACAAAGTTTTTCATTAGGCCCAACTTGATATGCAGTGGTGGTAATAAAATTTTTTTCGAATCTACTAATGGCATATGCTATACATTTTTTTGACCTGGCTCTAGAAATTGACGAACAGGCCAGTTTTCTCTGGTGTAATGAAGTGCCTTTGCCCGACTGTCCCATTCACACAAAAAACAGCAAAACTTTGTGTAGCCTAGCTGCAGCCCAAGTAAAAGTGCAACAACTTTCAAATCGCCACAAATATGCTATTGGTGCTCATCGTATTTTATGCATGTCAATAGGTGCTTCATATTGTCATATGATTCTTTCATGTGAACTGCATACCCTACAGGAAGAGATGGTAAAATATTTCCAATATGCAATAAAACTGCCTTTAAACTCAATGTTGAACTGTCTATAAACAATCTCCATTCTTCTGGGTTATAGTTTATATTTAAAGCCGCCAGTAAGCCGTTAATGTTACTGCAGAAAACCAAGTTATTCTCCATATTGAAAAATGGTTCTAAGTCTTTGTGGCGTTTATGAAAAACACATACCGAAACATCGGCTTCTAACAAGTTCCACTGCTGCAGTCTTGATCCAAGTAACTCTGCCTTACATTTTGGAAGTTCTAAATCTCTTACAAGATCATTTAATTCTGACTGTGTTATTTTGTGTGGTTGGTGGCATGACGTGCTCGGTATAAAATCAGGATCTCTTGACGTTGATGGCATATCTTCTTCCTGGCGAATCACTCGATCGCCATGATCTGATTCGTTTTCTGATTCGCAAGTGTAGGATTCTGGGGGTTTTGGAATAGGATTTTCGTCACTGTGAGGCACAGTTCTCATCGCAGATGGTATGTTTGGGTAGTTAACAACCGATTTTTCTTTTCTTGGACATACCTGTGGCTTATCCAACACAAGGTACCATGCAAAAGTAACAATCATTAATATGGTCTGTAGGCTCTCTCCAAACCATTGGGACAGCAAAGCGCATAGACCGTTTTTTGCCATTTAACCAGCTCCTCAGGCTTGAAGCACATGTATTACAGCAGATGTGGGGTGCCCACTGTTTGTCTTGATCACCTAGTTTACAACCGAAATAAAGCTGATATGTCTTTGTTATTAGTGGAGTAATAGACCGTCTCTGAGACGCAAAAGTCACATCACCACACACGTAACAAAACTGATCTGGATTGTTTACACACTTTCGAGACATCTTGCATGAACGCTGTCAGTCAACTGAGGAAAAAATGGCTAATATAAAACAATATAATGTACACGTATGTATAACGTAACACAATCATGCCGATTACATCATCCTTCCTTGCCGAATATAAAAATGTAGCACGTGCATTCTTGTGAATTACAGTATATTAACACTGTCACAGCAGGAGCACATATAATTACCGTATCTCTAAAACATGAACTAATATTGAAAAAATAAGTTTCATTCCGGTTTTAGCACATTAAAAATAGTAATATTTTGTTGATTTTATTTAGGATATTTTTTGGCTGTTGATCAGTAATCGGAGATACTATTTATTCGACATGTCTGCTCACCGCAAACGATACGGTTTTCTAACTTGTTCCCACAATTTGGACTCCGCTTTGCTGATAAGTTCACATGTACTCCAAAGAACACTTGGACATAGAATACTGGAGGATTTTTAATTATAGCAAGTAGCATAACACATACCATGCTAGTTCTAAATCGGCGCGCATTTGTATCGACAAAGATCGGCCATATTCAGAGACAAAACAATAGCAATGGTGTGATGTGCTTTGCAACTGTTGCAGCTCTTCCGTCTTGGTAGCTGCCTATTGGTCCAACCGTTGTCGGGGGCATTTATTAACAATAATAATAATACCTTTTAGCAAGGCATCAGGGAGGGCGTAGAATGATGAGCTTGGAGCGTCTGCATGACAGGGTGCACTTAGCATTGCATGTGATATTGTCAGGAGTACCGCTCATCCGCTTTGTGCGTAAGCACGAGAATGCGGATAATGGAGCTCATTCTTTTAAAGCAGCGAAAACAGCAGCCGAGGAACTCAGTTTCATACTTGACTTTAAGTCGGAACTCCAGTTCATTACAGAGCTGGTTCCTGCTCAACTGAAGAGTTACATAAAAACTGCCTATGCATGGAATTCTCTACAGACACATAGATGAGCAAGGCTTGTCTAAGTAGTTGACCTTCTCGTTTCTAAGGACTAGCGGGTTAAAGTCTGAGACTGAAGGACAGGCGCCAGAGACGCTTACGTCTGTTGGCACAACGCACCTCTGCAAGTGATATACTACCATTTGAGGCACTCGTACGGTACAGATGAAACACCTGTGCTGCCCTCCAGGAGATATTGTGTCTGTTGTGGAGAACCAGAAATATAGGACTTACTGGAATTACTAGTTCCCCGCGTTTGAGCTGGTGCAGGCGAATAAGCGTGACATAGTCCTCCTAGACCACGAATGGAAGGCGATGTCCATTATTGAATTTTCAGCTCCGGCCGAAGTCTCGAGGGAGGAGGAAAGACGGACCAAATATCAGGACCTCCGCAGGCTTTGGCCAGACTGCACTGTCAATCTGCTAGTTTCGGTCATTGGAACCTTGGGTGGAATGAGGAATACACTGCTCTCTGCAGTTATATCGGTACCGGTATGTCGAGCGTCGGCAAGCATCTTAGCCGGTTTCCTCTCTCGACTTAGGGCACACGGATTGCGGATCAACTAGGTTTCTCGGAGCCCAGATTGACTGTCTTACTCTTGTTATTCTTTCACAACTTTATAGCATCTAAATAGAATTCGTATTTTTGGATGCATTCAGTTTTTCAAAGTAGTGAAATAGTTTCAAACGATGCACTCTTAGCGGCCTGTCGACGTTCAAACGTAACGTCCATGTTACCTTACGGGGTAGTGGCAATTGCCTTACAATGACCATGCAAAGTATATTGTCAACTCGGATGTGATCCTAATATAATCAGATAAACTTTACAGTTAATTATTTTCCTTTAGGTCGTCCTAAAGCGGTATATGCTAACCCATGCACTAGCGGTACGCCTCTGACCGACGATTTACGCGGTGCTCCAGTGGCGTGCGCTCATACGTCTGCCCAGGGTGTCGTCTGTCCGGCAAATTACGAATGTACTGCTGTGGCTGGATCAACACAGGCGGTTTGCTGTCCAACGGAACCCGGCCAAACAGGAGATCAGGAAGTAGAGGAGAGTGAGGATTATCCAGCTGAAGCAGAACAGAACAGGCAGCAGACTAGTAAGTATATCTAAAAGCAATTATACCAATCCTAGTTCAAACCACATTTACGTAGTGCCAAAATAAACAAGAAGAACCGAATTCTGTAGTTCTATTCACTCATCCAGACATTCATGGGCACCCGCAGGAATTTTTCAAAGGGAGGGGGGCGATAATCGGCTAGAGACAACTTTTGCTGAAAGTGTACTTGCCCCCAAAAGCTTTTGTAAAGGAGAAGTCTATCTGCCCAAATACTTTTCGAAAAGTGGGGGGTAGCAATTTTTTTACTGACGCCATATCGCTGAATCCTCAAAATTGTACAAGAAATTAGGGTAAATATGCAAAATCTAAGATCCAACGGCATTCTCAAGGGAGGGTCACGGCTCACCCATTCATGGCTATAGGAGTTCACGAATTCGGTGAATGCGCATTGGTGTTTGTTTTGACGAGGTGTAAATGGTATTTGGATGCAGTGAGGCGGTGGAGGTGTAAGAGAAAGATAAATGCGGAAATGATGAAATTGAGAGAAAACACAACACAATTATACAGGGTGTTCCTTAATGATATGCGAATATTTAGGGGTGTGAATCTACATGAAAAATTATTCTTAGTTTGCTTTATAAAGTATTGTCCAAAAATGTTTTCTTACAAATACTCGGGCTGTTGAAGTTTTAGGAAAAAAATGGAAATTAATTAATACTTTTAGAACCGCTTCAGATATTTCACTGATATTAAGTAGATAGTGAAAGTTAATAAAGTTGCATATTTTTCAATGCAAAAATAATTTTTAGCTTTAACAGTGGCGTGCCTACGGGTATTGACTTCGATATTTTTTAAGAGAAAAATGGTATGCTAATGGTTTTTTGCCAAATAAAAATTATATTTGAATTCCCCGTTCCATTTAAAACAAATGAGCTCTCTTGAATTGTTTTTTTTTTGATGCGCCATTTTTGAGTAAAAAAATAAAAACCGTTCTATTGTCTGAGAAAATTAATGTAATAACTGAAGCATGCAATTTAGCAATAAATATCTAGTGGCTGTGGAATATGTCACTGGCTTTTGACATCTGACAAGTCTCTGTTATTCAGATCTGTTCGCTGTGACATCTTTTTCATTATTAGTTTTTACAATCTTGTTATAAATGGTGAATTATTCAAATGCTGAAATGGCGGAAATGCATTACGTATATGTTGACGGTAATGATGAGCAAGCCGATTGTGCTTTGCCAGATAGTCGAACCTTTTCTAATATTCATCGTCCTCTTGTTGAAACTGGTTTTGTCCGAAAAGGAACATCTGAAGGTAGACCTCTAAGTGTGAGAACACCAGAAATTGAGGAAGCAGTGCTGCACGAAGTCGAAGAACATCCTGAAACGAGTACGAGGAAGATCGCTAGACACTTAAATATTTGCCATCGAATTGTCTGGAGAATTTTAGTGGATTTTTTGTTATATCCTTACCATATTTTATTAAATAAATTAAATAAAAGTACACAAAAAAGCAATTTGACTCAATGATTCTGTTCACGGACGTTGCTAATTTTTCTCGAAATGCCATTAAGAATTTCCACAATAATCATTTGTGGGCAGAAGAAAATCCATATGCCGTAACCGACACCCATGTGGTACATGCATGATGGTGGTGCACAAGCGCATTTCAGTGTAGCGGTTCGTAATTATTTACAAATTGTTTATCCAAATCGTTGGATTGGCCGCGGTGGGCCCCAAGAATGGTCACCAAGGTCCCCAGTATAGATTTCTTTATACTAAGTGAAGGGGCCATTTTCAACAATTTTTGTAATCATTTCGTTGGTTTTAACATCACGTTTATGTTGCCAGTTGTTGTTTTTCATTGCCCCTAATTTGTTTAATTTTTCTAATTAAATTAATAATAATTTTGCAAGTTAGACAATAGAACGGTCTTTATTTTTTTACTCAAAAATGGCGCATCGAAGGAAAGCAACTCAAGAAAGATCGTTTGCTTTAAATCGAACGGGGAATTCAAAAATAATTTTTATTTGGCAACAAATCATTGGCGTACCATTTTTTCCTTGAAAATATCGAAGTCAATACCCGTACGCACGCCACTGTTAAAGCTAAAAATTATTTTTACATCGAAAAATATGCTACTTTATTAACTCTGACTAAGTACTAAATATCAGTGAGATACCTGAAGCGGTTCTGAAAATATTAAATAAATTCCATTTTTTCCTAAAACTTCAACGCCCCGAGTTTTTGTAAGGAAATATTTTTGGACCATAGTTTATAAAGGAAACTAACATTAATTTTTCATGTAGATTCACACCCTTGGATTTTCGCATATCATTAAGGAACACCTTGTCTAGAGTGGGTCATGAATTGATTAACACTTATTTTGTAGTTGTGGCGTGAATCTGTGTGATTCGTAGAAAGGCACTAGCTCGTTTCTTGAAAATTTATTTGCAATGGATCGCGTCGCGGGGCTGCAATGCACTTTTGGTGGGAGCAAGGTGTTAAACAAGATTAATATTAAACCTGAATCAACCAGATAGCCCCGGAATTACAGCTGAAAGGGTCATTGGCCGCTACTATAGTTATATGCTGGACGTTGTTGGTATCATTCAAAACACTTGGTTTGAGACAGCTTTTTATTTCAGTGTGCGAATACCTTCACGATTTCTCCGAAAGCATGGAAGGGACGAGAGACGGAATGAAACTTGCTTTGCCTACTCCTAACTGTGACGAAAGCGGCAACTACCTAGCTCAGCAGTGCAATCAAGGTTACTGCTGGTGCGTTGACAACTTTGGAACGGAAATTCCAAACACCAGAGCAGAAGGTAAACCTTGCAATTTATCAAAATAAAAAAAGGTCAATGAACCAGATATTCTCTATTTGAAGAGGTTATCACATACTTTTATCACTTTATCTTAGATTTACACAGCCCTCTGTCGCCAAGTTTATTTTTTTATTATGGAATCGTCCATTTTATATTATAGATAATTTATGTAGAATTAGTTCTAGTGAAGGTAAATTGACCCGTCAGATGTCATGCGGTATGTGAAGAGAATTGACTTCCAATTTGAATATCCTCGATTTGCCAAATTACATAAATCGGATAACACTTGGATCAATAACACCATTGATTGAGTAATTCTCACAAAGCAACACCAAGTCAGTCCTATAGTTATGCTCATTCTTTATGATGTTCCATTTGTGTACTAGTCTTTGTGAATGTGTATGTTTATCCTGAAGGATAAGCTCTTTCCAGGAAACTATTATCGTGCAGTTATGATATACCGATATATGACAAGAATGGGGGTTCTTATATTTAACTAATATAAATATGAACCACGTTAGAATCCTTAGCTTCAAATAAGTGAGCATCTAAAATGTCCCATTATTTTTCATGGAATTTTGCTAAAGCCTTTTTTGCTCCACATCGTAAAGTGCTGTTTCTGTCAGCTATTGGCTCCCATCTTACTGCCAATAAAAGGCCTAAATCACATACAACCAGAATTTAATGTAATGTCAGAAGACAGGTAAATTGACTGTGATTGGTGACAGTAAAACGCAAAGGGCTAAGAAGATATTGCTTATTAAGCCAAGTTACTTAATCATAAGAAGCCTCAAAATATCAAAATGTTCTTATATACAGGGTCAGCCAAAACAAACTGCACAGAACTGAGAGAATCCATGGACTGTTTAGACCTGACATGCCGCATGGGTTGTGAATATGGATTTGTACTAAATCAAGATACTGGATGCCCCAGCTGTCAATGCAGAGATCCATGCAGCAGTGTCACCTGTAAGGAGAACGAGCAATGTCAGTTGGTTGAAGTGAGCTGTCGAGATCATTACTGTCCACCTGTACCTGCGTGTAAGTGTAACTGTGACTATTATGTGCGAAGATAAGGAAATCCAAATTATTTGTATAAGAACGATTGCGGAAAATCTTATAAATTAACTTTGAGCTCAGAACGGACTATATGAGGCAATAAGGACGTCGAGTTTAAACATCATATGTGAGCAATCTCCTTACTATCAATTATATCGTATATATTAATTTCCAGGTTTGCCAAAGAAGGTGGGTCAATGCCCATATTTAATTCCTGCTTCAAGTACCACGTGCACTTTCCAATGTAGTTCAGATCTCGCTTGCAACGGAACCATGAGATGCTGCAGCAACGGATGTGGGACTCAGTGTACAGAACCACTACTTCTAACAGGTTAGTATTTAAGACAAATCTCATTTTATAGGACCTTTGGCAGATCTAACATCTGTAGTGCCCAAAGCAAACGTTTGTATGGGGCCTCAAAGGGCTAAGTCTGTGACTGAGGGAGCCCCAAAAGTAATTTCAGAGCAGCAGGTGGAAAAGTAGGAGTGTATGATTCTGAAAAAAATAAATCTTATATCTATTCTGAGGTTTTTTTTTATATCGAAGCAGCCGCGCAGGCAGAAGCCTAAATGCCGGAACGCCGCGGCTGCTATGATGATCCCAAAGAAATTTTATTAATACGATTTTTGAACTGGCTAAGGTTAATAGAACTGGGAAAGCTTCCTCTTGTAGATTGTTCAACAATCTCGACACCCTCGGGACAAAGGAGCGGTCGTATCGGCCGGTTCTGGATGTACGAAGTTTGACACGGTTAGGATGTGACGCCAAAGTCAGGCGGATCTATCTGGCAGGCACATCACGCGGCGGCATCATGGAAGAGAGCTCTGAGGAGCAAAGCCCGTTGATGTAACGGTAGAAAAGAGCTAGATCGCCGACAGCCCGCCGGTGCGAAAGAGTCCAGAGACTGTCTGTTAGAGAAGAGTCATCGATCAGTCGGACCGCCCTCCTCTGGACAGCATCGAGCATGGATAATGTAGTCGGGGCGGCAGCACCCCAAACGTGTGAGCAATACTCGAGGCTAGGCCTTTACTGGGCCTTATATAGAGTGAGAAGGTCATGCGGAGAAAAGCACTTCTCAGCCCTAAACAAGTAGTCTAGCTTTTTCTCAGCAGCTGCAGCTATTGACGAGATGTGTTCGTGCCAGATCAGGTCCTCGGTGATCTGGACTCCGATCAGCCGAAATGAAAAACTCTTTGGCAGAACTCGGCCATCCATCGAAACCGGGTGAGCGCAGGGACGCTTTTTGTTCGTCAAGGTACAGTACTGCGTTTTGGAAGCATTGAACTGTACAAGATTGTTGCGTCCCCAAGCAGTGATAGCCTCCAGGCCTCTTGTCAGAAAGGAAGTCATCGCTAGTCTTCTTTTTTCCAACTCAGCGGCAGAGATCGGCTTGTCACTCTGAATTCCTGCATGTAGAGTGCTGTCATCAGCGAAGCTGTTTATTGGGTTGATCGTGCAGGAAAGGAGGTCGTTGACATGTAAGAGAAACAGTGTCGGAGCCAACACCGATCCCTGGGGAACACCTGCGTTGACGTTGTAGGATGAAGAGGAGAACCCGTCAATCACGACGGATATCTTGCGGTCAGAGATAAAGTCAGCCACCCATCTGCAAAGCTTTTCTGGGACGCCATAGGATGGAAGTTTGCTTAAGAGGGCAGCGTGTCACAGCTGGTCGAACGCTTTCGTGATGTCAAGAGCAACGACATGAGCCCCACCATAAGACTGGATGAGTTTACTCCACAATTGAGTGACGTAAGCTAGGAGGGCCCCTGGTGCCGGAAACCATACTGCCTGTCACTAATCAAGCCGTGACGTTCGAGGTAGTCCAGAAGCTCGCGATTTATGAACCTCTCCATCACCTTACTTAGAACAGAAAGCAGAGCTATAGGCCTACAGTTGTAAGGGTCGGTCTTAGATGCCTTTTTTGGGATGGGTTGGACATGAGCAAACTTCCAGTTTTCTGGGAAGGTGCCGGATTCATAAGATATTTGGAACAGACGCCAAAGAACTGGAGCAAGCTCCGGTGCACACCTCTTCAGTACAATGGCAGTAATCAAGTCCGGACCAGAAGCTTTGTTGATGTCGAGCGACAAGAGCACTCGTCTTACGGTCTTATGTCTGAATGTTACCTCCCGTTTGGGGGGACGTCCATGGTGGAGTTGGCAGCAAAGGTCGTGGCTAACACTTCCGCCTTGGCCTTTGAGTTGAATACAATAGTTCCATCCTGACACGTAAGTGGTGGAAGGCTACTGTGTGAGAAGTTCTTTTCAATCTGCTTGGCCAGCATCCAGAAAGACCGACTGCCATTGCGCGGCGACATTACCCTGTGCCTAACTATTATATAGTGCTAGTTTTTGGCATTACGAACCGCTGTTTTATATTTGTTTCTGGACTTGTCTGTTCTCTACAGTGGGGTTTTGTAAGAAGGTTCTGTGTGCCTTTGATCTTCTGCTGGCGAGCAGCGTCACACGATTTGTTAAACCAGCCGTTGGACCTTGGTCTAGGCACTTTCACTGTGCGAGGAATGTATTCCTCCATTCCGACGTGGATAATTTCGGTTATCGAAGAACAGACAGCCGATGCATCCGCGTCAGTAAAACAAACATCTTTCCAAGGAATGCTAGAGAAGAAGTCTCTGAGGAGCCCCTCCCAGTCGGCATGTCCGTAACGCCAGGTTTTGCGGCCTGTATGTGATTCTGCTGCCTCAGCGGGTTCTGACCGAAACCTAACCTCCACAAGACCGTGGTCTGAGTTACCCAGGGGAGCAGGTCAGCAGTGCTGTAAGGGGCAGGATGCGTGGTCAGAAAGAAATCCAGCAGGCTACTGGCGTGTGACGAGACGCGGGGGAAAAAGTAGGGCTCATCACCAGCTGAGTCAGCCCTTGGGTAAGAGCGAGCGCTTCGACTGCACGACCTGCTGCGTCAATCTTGTTTGAGCCCAACTAAAGCTCATTATTGGCATTGAAATCACCGAGAAGAACTACCTCTGAAGCGGGATGATTGATGTTCAGGAAGTAGGTCTGGAAGGCGAGGTATTCGAATAGGTCATCCCAGTGTAGGTCCGAGGGAGAGCGATAAAGGCAGCAATTAAATTTGGGTGATGTTTTGGAGTTGAGGCGAAGCCACAGAATGTCCTTCCGACTTGATTCCAAAGAAACATCTCTGGAGCAGGACAGACTGCTGCGGACAAAAGCCATAACTCCCCTGTTCTTTCTCAGATTGGAGTGCACGTCATAGTTTGGGAATTTAAGATGGTTAATCGGTGCAGACTCTGAGATTTTTGTCTCCGCCAAGAAAAGCACGGCGGGACGATTGGATTGCAGGTAGTGATGAGCAGCATCAATGTTGCTGTTAATCGGCGACGTTGTTCCCTCGAGCCCACCCTCCACCCGGACATACCGAGAGTGGAGTGAGTTTACGTCCGGAGTTCTTAGTGCTCGAGGGATCCATCATCATTAATTTCTTTATTTTGGAAGATAACCGACTGCATAGCTTAGGTGTGGAAACATGCGGACATTTATAAGACACCCTGGGAAAAGCTAGCGGGTGGTACTGCCTCGGTCGACTGGTCCTTGTCTACCACCTTCTTTTTACATGTTAGTGATTTTAAATAGACCTAAAGTGGCCCGTTGGCGGAATTGTACCGCCACCCGGCAATCGATACTGCGGTATTCCTTAACGCGTGTACAATCACTTGAACGGGAAGAAGTTGTATACTGGATACAACAACTTCCGGAACAAGCATCTGCCACGGCCCCGCTCAGTAGGGATCCCTGGAAACACTTTCTGAGGCCTCATCGACTTCTGGGGCTCGACGCACGATGCACCGAGTGCATCATCTTAGATTCGCTTCTGTATGGGACTGAACAAACCAAAAAAATTGCAGAAGTAACCTTCACATGCTTAATTCAGGTCCTCAGAAATTGATGATCTCAGTTGTGGCACATAAATGTTAAACCAAAGCTTTACGCAAGGTGTTACACGTTTCAGGTTGCCAGCATTCCAGGCTGCTTGCTGAGCATCACGCCAGAGAAGCAGGTATACCAGTGTCCAAGGCTTACATACCTCAATGCACTGAAGATGGATCCTGGAACTCGAAACAGTGTGACAGCATGGAGTGCTGGTGTGTGGACGAAAAAGGCGTAGAGATATCAAAGAGCAGAACAAAAGACAGAGGAGTTGATTGTGAAAGTTTGGCAGAAGAAAAAGTTACTGAATGTGAGCAGCTTCAGTGTGAGGAAGAGTGTGAACATGGGGTGGAACTAGATGAAAATGGTGAGCACTACTTAGCAAATTCTGAGATATGATCACAGTGCCATGTTGTTTCTAGATAGATGTATTTAGATGCGATATTCAGGTAGGATTCGTGCATGCATCCATCACAACCGGGCTTTTTGCCGGATCATTTTGATACATACCTTCAAAGACAGTCACTGAAATAGTTATATATATATATATATATATATCTATATATATTTTACCAGTTTCTTGTATCTAGCACGGTGTCTGTATCCATATGTATTCATAACAACCTTATGGGATTATTATAAAAGCAGCTTAGTAGCCATTGATGGAAAGCATGGTATCTATGACAGTCAGTCAATTTTTTTCAATACATAATTATTGTATTGCTGTTATTTCCAGGATGTCGAACATGCAACTGTGTGGATCCCTGTTCTAAAATCACATGCCGCGGTGAGGGTGAAGCTTGTAGAACGGTCGCTATAGAATGCATTTCTGGTGACTGTCCTTCTGTGCCTGTATGTCTTCCGCAAAAGGACAATCCATGTCAGAATGGAAATCCGTTGCTTGGACCATCAGGAGAAGAGGTAAGAACAATCAGATGTTTCGCATATCAGTTAATAGACACGTCAATTTCGTTATAGTTAGACATAGTAAGCTGATATGCTACATTTAAGAGGAAAAAGTGTCATATCGGTTTTTGCTCGATTCTTTTTTTTAGCTTCAATTGAAGGGCTATTTAAATCCTTTTGTATACTCGTATACCATTTAGAGTGTCTTTTTTCTGACTACCATTGTATAACCAATTATAGTCCTCTCTTCTTTGTTTGCTTATACAGGGTGATTCACAAGCCGTGACCAAACATCACACATCACACACGGGACCGCATTTTAAGGGGGGGGGGGGTCTTCTATGTCACATTTTCTCGTCGAAGGCTTCAATAAGAAGTAGTTTAAAGATAAAAAACATTTTTTTAATATCTTCAAGAACGTCAAATGGAATTAACTATAATTTGGTATGTGGATTTACCTAAGTATTGTCCACATTTAGAAGTATTTAATTAAAATTAACGTGCACGAGTGGCGAAGATACAGGAGATTAGTGGCATTATTTTTCCAATTAAAAATGGTACGCCACTGTTTCTTTTTTCGAAACGCGCAATTTTAATCAGCTACAAATAATATTATTCTTGTGTTTTTTCCTAGAGTGCATCGGAAAAATTAAAAAAAATAGATAATCAAAGTTTTATTTCAATAAATGTTCAAAAAGACCACCGTTCTGACGGATACAGGTGAGGCAGCATTCCAATAAAAAAAGAAACGTATTTCCGCTAAAGTTGTTGTGGCTTGGATTCGATGAAACGCATTATCTATACTTTCTTGTAACAGATCAACAGTATTAATTTGTTCAGCACACTCTGTTTAAAAGCGCCCACCAAAAATAAATCCAGGGGGTTCAAATCAGGAGACCTCGCAGGCCAATGTACGGGTCCGTTTCTGCCAATCCATCGTTATCTAAAATGATCATTCAACCATGCGATTATGTCACGACGAATATGTGATGCGGCACCGTCATGCTGATACCATATATGCGCACTCTCGTTGCTAACGGATCATCATCTAACACATTTTCTATGTAATTCTCAACACCCAAGTGCCGTCAATTCAAAGGATTCCCTACACTATGCGGGAGGTAACATTCAGGCATAAGAGCGTAAGACGAGTGCTCTTGTCGCTCGACATCAAGAAAGCTTCTGGTCCGGACTTGATTCCTGCCAACGCCAACGCGGTGTTCCCCAGGGATCGCTCTTGGCTCCGACGCTGCTTCTCTTACATATGAACGACCTCCTTTCCTGCACGATCAACCCAATCCACAGATTCGCTGATGACGACACTCTGCATGCAGGAATTCAGAGTGAAAAGCCCATCTCTGCCGCTGAGCGGGAAAGAAGAAGGCTAGCGACGGCATCCTCTCTGACAAGAGACCTGGAGGCTATCACTGCTTGGGGACGCAACAATCTTGTACAGTTCAATACAAAACACAGTACTGTACTTTTACGAACAAAAAGCGTCCTAGCGCTCATCCGGTTTCGATGGATGGCCGAGTTCTGCCAAAGAGCCTTTCATTTCGGCTGATCGGAGTCCAGATCAACGAGGACCTGATCTGGCACGAACACATCTCGTCAATAGCTGCAGCTGCTGAGAAAAAGCTAGACTACTTGTTTAGGGCTGAGAAGTGCTTTTCTCCGCATGACCTTCTCACTCTATACAAGGCCTAGAAATGGCCTAACCTCGAGCATTTACGACCGCTCCTTTGTCCCGAGGGTGCGAGACTGTGGAACAATCTACAAGAGGAAGCTTTTCCCAGTTCTACTAACCGTAGGCAGTTCAAAAATCGCATTAACAAAATTTATTTCGGATCATCATAGAGCCGCAGTGTTCCCGGATTAAGGCTTCTGCATGCGCGGCTGCTTCGATATAAAAAAAAGAAAAGCTAAGTGTGAGCTTGTATTTAAACGTTGTGGCAATACGTGCATGACCAGTTGGCCGTTGAGAATGCCACACCAGACATTTCTAGAAATTCTGTGTTGAAATGAGTGGTTTCTTACGGAATGGGAATTTTCTATCGACAAAGAAACTTTGCATTGACTTTTACAAAAAAAGAATCGTAGTAGTAACGACAACAACCACATAACAGATAACTTTGACAAAGTAACGTCAAGTTAGTGCCAATTCCTCCTATTTTATTTTGAAACTAATTGTATATCGGCTCTGCATGAATGATCTAATTTATTTACAATACACTCTAAGAAAAAACACAAGAGTAATTGTTTGTGGCAACTTGAAGGTAAAATTGAAAAAATTGCGCTTCTCGAAAAAAAAAACAGTGGCGTATTATCTTTATTTGGAAAAATAATGCCACCAATCCCCTTTATCTCCTCCACTGGTGCACGTTAATTTTAAGTAAAGACTTCTGAAGGTGGCCAATACTCAGGTAAATCCACATACCAAATTTTAGTTTGTGTCAGTTAACGGTTTTGAATATATTAAAAAAATGTTTTTTATTTCCAAACTTCATACATAGAAGACCCCCTAAAAATTGCGGTCCCGTGTATGATGTTTCATATTTGGTCACGACATGTGAATGATCCTGTATATAAAAATATACCCTAATAAAATTTCACAAATTCATCATTAAATTTCACCACATTCTAACAAACAAAGCAATGAATTTGCTATTGAAGGTACAAGAAAATGCCTTCTCAGGACTGAGCGATATGTTGATAGAAGTTCTGAAGATGACATACTGGTATTCCTATGAATACGTACCACACGTAAATAATACCAAAGTACGGTACGTTGGGGATATGTAACGCACCACAAGTCCGATCAGCAATTATTATTCGTCCCACAATTAATATGTGTAACTTGTTTTTCATCATATAGGTGATCTGTGGACCAGGTCAAGAAAGTTGCCCATCCAGTCATAAATGTCAATTGAGTCCAGTAGGAGAGTATGCAGTTTGCTGCCCAAAACCCAGTAAGTCCAATAGTACTTCAGAACAAACCGTGAAAAAAATTGTCTGAACGCTTCTTCTCATCTAGCTTTAAGCCGACACGAAAATTTTATTATAATTACTTGGAAAACGTTTTAGGATTCGGGTCTTGTGACAATTGAATTTTTTGCAGTATTCTTTCGAGAAGCTGTCATTAAAAAAATATTTTCATGAATTTTTATAACGCAATAGCAATCTATCCCATTTTGGAAAAAATATTTTACTTTTATGTTCAGCATCATGTGTATGAGTGTAACATTCAGTCTTGACGCAAATTAGTCTTTCAAGATAATAATGTTATTTATTGTAGGAGACGTTTGCTTCGAACCCCTTGATAAAGGAGAACCATGTGAGGACGATGAAGTAGAAAGCAGGAACCTCACACGGTACCATTTCAACCCAAGTACTAACAAATGCGAAACTTTCATTTACACTGGGTGTGGAGGAAACCATAACAACTTCCATACAGAGGGACTGTGTAATGGAGTATGTCCCGGTATGTTTAATAAACAAATTTTATACGTCATTATGAATAACAATAATACATTTTTGAACTTAGGAAATTAATTTCCATTCAAAGGTTCTATTTACTGTTTTTGTTTGATATTAAAATGTTTCCAATTCTTTCAAAATGGCGATCATCCATGCTTTCTAAGAGACGTCTATAAGAAATACTGCTTATTGTCAGCTTTAAGATAAGTATCCTTCCCCACAAAAATGTTTTGAACATGTTTCTATTTTCAATTATTAATAACAAATATTTATACAGGGTTTGTCTGGAAACTAATGAGCTTCACTTATTTGTGACGCAACTTGGCAGCGTAGCTCGTCGGGACCAGTTGAGAAGGGTGGGGGAAATCTTCAGCTTTCCAGCGATACACATGCCAGTTACCTCCGAGCTCTTGGAGGGTGCGTACGGTGCTTTTTGTGAGCCCTTGTCGAAGTTACGTGAGAAAAAACCTTAGAGCAAAGATACGCAATAAAGTTTTGCGTGAAACTAAATGAAACACCGAAGCAGACATCGGATTTGCTTCAAACAACGTTTGGGGATGCCTGCCTGTTATATTCACAAGTAAAAATGTGTCACAAGGGCGGGGGCGACCGTCAATGCTCAATTTTACAAAAAAGTGCTTTTTGTTTCCTCGACTAAAAAGGGACCTCAAGGGACAGCATCTGGATACCCTAGACATCATTCAAGCTACTTTGACGACCTCCCTAAACAGCATCCCAGTCGAAGAGTTCCAGAGAGCATACGCGGCTTGGAAATCACGTTGGCAAAAGTGTATCGACCCAGGAGGGTGGTACTTCGAAGAATATTGAGTTTATTTACTTAAAAGATCAATAAATTAAAAAAAAATAAAGCTTATCAGTTTCAGGACAAGCCCTGTACCTTCATATCCTGAAAATATGCTACTATATTAATCTTGTATTTTTGAGTTTTATGTTTCCCAAATGACGAACTAGCAGTGTCATATATCCATTGACCTATCTCTACTTAACTGTTTCTTTAATGGAAGCACTGATTGAATCCATTTTACTTTTTTTTTCAGTGTTAAGCCAATGTGAGCGGCTTCGAGAAAAAAACCAACGCACTTCTCAACGACTAAAGAAACCAGCCTTCCTCCCGCGATGTGACATTGAGACTGGTAACTGGTTACCGATACAGTGTTTGGAGCATGTAGGTGTCTGTTGGTGCGTAAACCCGAAGGGTGAGCCTCTCAAAGGCACGCTGATTCGAGGCAAAGAGCCGGAGTGTAGTTTCAGGAAGGCTAGGGGTAGAAGCAGAGATGGACTGGGTCTTCACGAGGTTTCGGGCTCTGGAGAGGTTCAAGATCTAGGTTAGTGTGAATTTGAGACTAGATAGATGGTAATAGTCATAACACCTGCAGTTCTACCAGTGTAACAGCGTTACTCCACAACCAAGAAGACGTTGAAACATAATTTCCATCGTCACAGCTGTGATGCATAGTCCGTCAAAGCTGCCCAACTAGCAAAGTAGTGGTATAAGCTTTTGGTAAAAGAACCGTTCAGCCATAAAAGCTCTATATTGTTGTTGCCTGAACACAAAAATGCTGGCTTAATGTTGTGCGGAATGCAGATTTGCTTTCTGCAACATATTTGCTCTAAAATGAAGTGTTTAAAATATTCTTATAGCATAGTTATACAACACCTTATGGGGCAAATTCTTAACTGTTGCACAAACGTTTATACAACTATTTTATACGGCATGTTTGCACGTTAGTCAAAATGGTTGTGTTGTGGCATCCATGGTAACGTTTATAAAACAAACCCGAGCCTTGTTGTTTTGCTGTACAATTTACTACTTTAGCCAACAAATTGCTCCCAACGGAAGCACTTATACAACTGTTGCTTAGTAACTGTTAAAGGCTGTACATATGCTAAATATGTTGGTAAACAACTTCACCATAACCTAAATTTCTGCTGTCATATTTTGTAAAATGCTAAAATGCCATAATCTATGTTTTAGTACAAACAACGCATGCATATTGGTTCAAAAGGTTTTATCATTTGTCAAATTGTTGAATAACACTTGCAGGCAAGACCAAAATATTATAATAACCTAAAGACAACATGGACGATGCCATGATTGTACATAACCACCCGCCATATTGGGCAAACCTTTATTCCTCTATTTAATATTAAATAATTATGTTTCAGTACGAAATTACAGATATAAAGTGATAAACTTTAGTGTAATTTGTGTCTAAATATAGGAGAGATTTAACGCAGATAAGTTCAGTTTTCCATCTTAAAGTCTAGATATACTTTTGGTCATTGTCAAAATATGAATCAAATACGAAGCCCGTAGAAATTGGGTAACCAATTTGCACGATAATCACAATAAAATTTGCTGCGCAAGTAACTCAATAGCCCTATATCACAGTGTAGGAGTTTATCATATACCTGTGTATGAAATTCACAATGGCCGATATGTAAGTAAACAAGATGACTGTAATGTGTTAGGTATATATTCTTCACTTCGTCTATACAATACATAAGAAATAGTTTGGTTGCAATAAAGTAGAATCACGTAACATAATAGTTGTACAGTTGACAAAAACTGAATCTTGCACTGACGCAAATGTCCTATAGCGTCCTTTTGTTTTGTAACTGTTACCTGCAGCCCTTATTTAACCTCTTAAATGTCTGAATTGTCCTATTAGGTGTGCCCATTCCGCTTGTATAGCTGTTCTAAGAGGGTTTTGCCAATGTTCTTACAGTATACAATGCTGTTTAAGGAATACTGTATAATCATTCTTCCAACTCTAATAGGAATGATAATTGTTAGTTGGGTGGTAGCATAGTGAGTACTTAGTACTACCCTGACTGATGAGGTGCCTATATCGTTGGCGACACTTCTAGAGTTCATTGAAGCAATCTGTCATCAGAAACTGTGTAGTTTCTTGCTTTCGACGTAGGGGTCGGCAGTACCGCATTTGGCTCCTGGGTTATAGTTTCCCCTTTAGTTTTGTGATCAAATAAAATATTTTATTAAATATAGCATCGACCTTCTAAGACATCAACCTGCCTTGTAATTATTCCTACAATTTCATATTCGCAGAATTTTTCAACCATGGATATAGAAATATTGTAACCTGAGGAAACAGTTCGAGAGATAACAACGGTGGCGCCTAAAGACGGTGGTCCACATGCATGGTTGTAAGACAAGTGGTGGGAGACGCTACGGTGTATATGCCTGTTTTCGCAAAGGCACCTCCTTTAGTTCTGAAAGAAATATGTTACGTAATAATGTATCACCTGGATCTTTAAAAAAGATCGCCAACTCGCGAAGCCTCGGTAGCATTTCGAAGACTCTCGCTTTTGAAATACTGACTTGCTACTGCAGTTTTGTAAATGAAAGTCTATACTTCCTCTAGTAGAATAATTGTGGCACTCATTGTTTAATACAATAAAATTTTCTAAGTGATTTGGTAGAAGATCATTTTTTTACTTGAATATGAAAATGAAAACCAAGTGGGCTATGAAATGTTTGATATTTAACCATTGCAGTTCTTTCAGTATAAAATTTATTCTAGTATATTTATTTTTATTTAAGATGATTCTCATAGCTTTATTTTGTAATATTTGTAATTTTGAAGGTACAGTTTCATTTCTAGTGAACAAAATAGTCGAACAATATAAGAAATGAGGAAGAATGATAGGGTTGTACAAAGTTTTTTTAGAATAAACGCTTAGGCTATGCGAAATTCTATAAAAGTAATTTACTTTCGTGGATGATTTTGAAATAATATATTCATAGTGACCTTCAAATTTTAATTTACTGTCTACATATATGCCCAAATGTTTAAATGATTCGATTGACACAATTTTTTCATGATTAATTGTAAGATTTATCGTATTTTGATCTAAAGATTTCCCTATTAGCATATATCTTGCTCTGTTTGTGTTTAGTTCAAGTTTATTTACATTTAACCAATTTATTACGTTTTTCGTATCATTGTTTAACAGCTCTATTGAAGTTTCTATGTCATTATTTGATATATATATATATATATATATATATTAATGTATCATCAGCAAATAGTTGAATTTTGCAGTGTTGTAAAGTATCAGGAATATCGTTAATATATAAAATAAATAGTAATGGACCTAATTTGCTACCTTGTGGCACACCTACCGAAATGTTTTTAGTGTTTGATAATGTATTGCCGATTTTAGTTCTTTGACTTCTAATGATTAAATAATTTTGTTGAATACTGAACCTTGATATCCATAGCAATGCAATTTCGTTAACAATTTCTGACTGTCAGTAGTCTCAAATGCTCTCTTAAGATCTAAGAACAATGTTACTGTACACTTTTTTCCATTCATATTTCGCCTCCATTCTTCTACTACCATTTGAATTGCTGTTTCAGTAGAACACTTTTTTCTGATTCCTGCTTGAAATTTTGTCAATATCTTATTTTCTTCAATATACTTATTCAATGACTTGTTCATATATGACTCCCTCCAAGAACTTCTCGACATCTGGCAGTACATTAGTTGGCCGCATGTTTGTGTATAACTTAGATTTTTGTATTTGGAACAGGAGTAGTTGTAGATCATTTTAATTTTGAAGCAAATTCGCCATACACTAAACAGTGATTCACTAGCAATAATAACTTCTCTCCAATAATGTTTAAATATTCCTTCATGACCTTTTTTGAAAGGTGTTCACTAGGACTTCTATTCGATTTCAATCTTGTAATAGCTTTTGAAAGATGGCTGATACTTATTGTTTGGAATTGTCTCATAGAAGAATTACAAGCAACTTACATGCGACATAGATTTGGATCCCCATTTTCGATTGATTCCATCTCTCATTTATACTTTCTATAAAATAAGCGTTAATTCGTTCTGCAATCAATATTTTTTAGTGTCTTCCACATCATTTTACTGTTATTTTTATTGCTGTCGATTTTGTTTTCATAATATTTTTTCTCTTCGTTCCTAAGATTTGTTAAACACTTGTTTCTTGATTTCTTATATTGTATCCAATCTTCCTCAGTTTGAGTGATCATAAACTTTTTATAGTCATTATCACGCGTCAGTTTAGAGTCTAAAAATATTTGTGAAAACCAGAGTGTTGGCTTTTTCCTTTGATATACCACTTTCCTAATGTGTGCGTCTCTCATGCAGTTCTCCATACAATCCATAATTTTGTGTCAGCATCGTTAAAAATTTCAGTGATATTGGATTGTAAGAGTGACTCTCGTAACGTTTCAAAGTCAATAATTGTGATTTATCTTGATTCTCTCTCATTAAACATATTTTCCACCTCGAAACATAACCACGAATCGTCGCTTATGTTTGTTGAGTTTGTAAAACCTTAATACTCAAATTCTGTTTATTGGTGCAATACGTATTCCTCAATTCTGAACTTTCATTCTTATTTCTTAACATGATTTGATATACAGAGTGGCCCAACGAAAATGTCGCACCCCTATCTGAGACTCTCCTGGTATATTTTGGGAAATACGCTCGGAAATGTCAGTTTTGATTTCTTTTCATCTATAACTGTACAATGCAGGCTGATCCAAAATAAAATATTTTGTTAAATTTTAGATTTTAAGATAGAAACCCCATTTTTTCAATTTTTAGATTTTCCAAGTTCTTAGTAACTTTGTTTAATAAAGTTTATACCTATCTTCGTCTAACTTAACTGAATACTGATAATAATGGAATGTAAGGCAAACAAATTATAATCATGGATACCAGCACGAACATTTAGCATCAGTCAGTGTCATCGTATATCATAGAAAGACTTTGTCTTTCATTTCAAATTGTTAAGTTACCTACCTAGTCGTGATAAATATTGATCAATGACTTCAATTCAAGAAAGGGTAGAAATAACAAGATTGTATTACCAAAATGAGTGCTTTGAAAGAGCTACTGCTCGGTTGTTTAATGCGTTACATCCCGACAAAAATATTAACGACGAATTAATTGATAAGAAAATTTGAAGAAAATGGATCTGTGTCTAATATTTGCCGTAATGGCCATCGAGAAATTCGACCAGTTAGAAATGAAGCCGCAGAAATAGCAGTTTTGGGGCACGTAGCACTTGACAACATTGAAAGCACTCGTGGACCGGATACTTCTTAAGGATTAACACGATCACCTGTACAAAGAGTTTCGAAACACAATAAATTTCACCCGTACAAGATAAAGCTTGTCCATGAGCTTAATAAAGACGATTTTCATAGAAAATAGAAGGTTAGAGTTTTGCAAATTAATGTCCTAACGTCTAATCAAGAATGCAAATTTTATTTAATATTTGTCTATCGGATGAGTGTATGTTCTATTTACGTGGTGATGTAAATAAGCATAATTGTCGATATTTGAGTGACTCGAATCCACACTTGTTTCGAGAGGTAAACTCGCAATATCTTGAAAAGATAAAAATGTGTGGGCCGGCGTTTTCGTAAATCATATTGTAGGACCGATCTTTATTCCTAGAAAGTTGATGGGCGAAAAGTACTTGGACATGTTAGAAAATACAATAGAGCCACTTTGTTATACAAAAATTACTAAAATCTCCATGGAGAATCCTAAACTTAAAAAAAAGTTTTTGAAAATCGTGTAACGCAATATTTTATTTTTGGATCACCCTGTATTGTAAACTATACATAAAGATGCGCCCCCCTATAAATCAAAATTGACGTGTCCAAGCGTTTTACCCAAAATATACCAGGAGAGGTCACAAACCTTTTCGTTGTTTCACCATGTATGTTTGTATCTATACAATTCAAGTGCTTAGTTATTAAGGTTGACTTATCTTTCAGTTTTGGAAGAGCTCATGCAACAACTGAGCACATATAGTGAAGAAGAGGTCGATAAAAATGTGGACTCTGATCAAGTAGCCAACTTCGAAGTACCGTCGAAGAGTAGATGTGAGGCACTTGGAGGTCAGTGTGACTCTGACGGAAAGTTCTTGCCGTTGCAGTGCGAAAAGGATATTTGTTGGTGTGTCAACGAAGCTGGAAACCAGATTCCAAATACAAATACGTTTGTTATAGGAGAAAAGACATGCGGTAAGCATAATAATAAATAATACCCACGCAGCACGAGAATTCACTTTGAAAGTTCTCTTTCAGATTTGTTTTTCGACCAATTGTTACATTTATAAAAAGTCAAACATTCAATGAAAAAGTCGCTTATACATTGCTATGCAACTGACGACTGTTTTTCCGCTGCTTAATCGCTTATCGATTTCTAATGTGAAGCGCAAGGTAATAATGCGACAAGACTGCACTTCCGTTACTATTGGCTGCTGCAAGTTTTCAATTTCCTCGCCAAGTGTATATTATGATCATAAAAGATTTTGAAGTTGAGATGTTATCTTTTTTGATGTTACATAACCACTTTTACGAAACCCATGTCACTCATTTCCGTCGGTGGGTCTGTTTGTCTACCCGCTAGTCCATAATTCCTTGGTAACTTACTACTACGCCAAATAAGAAAAAGCTCTGTAGTTTCTGGAACTCGGTCCAGTGGCGGCTGAGTAAACGGTGAAGAAGTAAAAATACTAAAATCGCTCAGACTCATTTTCAGAAAAGTTTTTGTGTTGGTTAAAATGGGGGTTTGGGGGTTGTAACAGAGCAATATTATCAAAGAGACATCCTAGCATCGATAACGTTGCCAAATGGTCGATCCTTTCGGTAGAACAGGGGAGAAATTTTAGATCCAGTGAGGACTATGGGCTCAGTATATGCTCTTGTTTGGCCAACTTTCTTTATCTTTCTTGTTATACGTTTTTGCTGTATACACTGTTTTCCACAAGGCCTCCTTTATGCAGCGTTGCATGAGAAGTTCTGAGTCAACCTACTTGATATCATTGTTTGCCTCTCTACTGCACAGCGCTTCTGGATCATTAAATTTCTGTTTTTGGGTAAATTCGCACGCAAAACATGATGTTCTATGTTCTACAGTATTTACACCGATTGAAGCAGCGGAAGTGACGTTAGGCTTCAAGGGACAGTTCGATGACGTCATGGCAGAAAAGATTGTCAGCCAGATGACGAAAATTATCAACAACCTACAGGGTAACATCAACAGTGAGGGATTGGAAATAGATGTGAATCCTGAGGAATTATATGTTAAGTTCTCGCTTATTGGCAGCAATAAGGTTGATGTTGGATATAAAATCGAACAAATGGTGAGTGAGATTTTATAATGTTTGTAAGAGAGCCCTCCGTTTATAAGAACCTTATGAACCTGAAGATCCAAAACAACGTTTGTCAGATTATTTTAGAATAAAAAGGTTTGCTTCCATTACTATAAACTAGAAATGTATCTCATATCTATGGTTCGCAAAACCTAAACAACTCTTCAAATCTCCTTTGTCTCATAGTATACGGATGTCTTTTAAGTTTTGCGTATGGAAATACAACAACACGGTAGGTAGTTTTAAATGACTTTATTATTTTTCGAAGTATTTTCCATGAAGATTAATACATATCTGCATGCGCTCGAACCAATTTTCGAAGCACTTATTCCACTCGTTTGCTGGCAGATCCAAAACGGTATTTTTGAATGCGTCAACTGCTTCTTCTGGTGACTGGAACCTTTGACCACGCAGTCTGTTTTTAATTTTCGAGAAAGTAAAGAAATCGTTAGGACTTAGATCGGGACTATATGGAGGATGGTCCAATAATTCCACGTTTTCTTTCGTTAAATACTGCCTTGTTTTTTGGGCTGTGTGCGAGTTTGCATTGTCTTGGTGGACGATGATTCTTCTTTCGGGGTTGATTTTTCGAAGCTCGGTGACGACTTTTGGCAAACAAATGGTGGTATACCAATCCGCAGTAACAGTTCTTTGCTCATTAAGAGGAACTGTTGCAATGTGACCCGCTTTTGACACACATGTCGCGACCATCTTTTTCGAAACACTTCGAGAACGGATGGCTTTTGTTGGCTTTTCTTCACCTTGGAACACCCAAACAGCCGACTGTCGTTTATTTTCTGGTTCATAACAGTAAATCCACGATTCATCACCTCTAGCAATGCTGTACACATTTTTTGAGTTTCCGGAATTGAATCGGTCAAGCGTTTTTTGACACCACCCCGGCTGCTTTCTGCTCTTCAGTCAACAGGTGGGGTATCCAACGAGAAACTAATTTTCTTACTCCTAATTCTTCATGTAAAATTTTTTGAATTGAGGTCTTTGGGATCTTCAAGGACGCCTCAGGATTCAGTATTGACGTTCGATCCGCGCGGCCTACTATGTTTCTATATGCAAATCTTAAAAGACATCCCTCGTAATATAGTAAAATTGCAACTAGGTCCTGAGCCACAGTTCAATGTGTTATGTAACATATACTGCCGCCATAAGCCAGAAGATAGTATATGCTGTTTTCACATCTTATAGTAACGGCGAGAACGAATTGTAGCGTTTTAAGGAAAAATAATAATTTTAATTTATACCCGGTTAAAATTTTCTAACGAGTACATTAATTTCACCAAACTTGGCTATCTATAAATAAAAAAAGGATATATTGTTACTTCTGAATTAACTGAACTGCTGTCTCTTTAATTGATAACACGGTCAGTACTCCGCAATATTTCACGTTCGGCTTATGTAATTTTTAGTGTATGAAACCTATGAAAATGTGTTACACTATCCTAACAAACACACTAAATAATTAAAAATATGAATTCGGTGTGATTAAGTGTATCTTTAATAGTACCTGCTTGCGCCATTGCTTTGGTTATACCTAAATCAAAACACAGTATCTGTGTGGTTTCCAAGCAAGAATGCATTATTTGCTGTGTTTTACTTTATTGATGTGCAGATACTGTATTGTATACTAAGTAACATATAAATCCGAACACCCAGATTAAATGGTTTTATTTTAATAAAATTTTGTATAAGTACTTAATGAAGCATAATAAGTAAATGATAAAAATTTCAAAATGATTGCACTGCTTTTAAGCCCTTTGACCTTTAATAATGAGTGGATGCACCCTGATGTGCTAGGCATTCTCCAACGCGCCTAGGCATGCTTCTGATCAGGTGGTCAATGTCCTCCTGGGGTATCTCATTCCAGGCAACTACCAACTCCGCTCGAAGTGCTTCTAGAGTCTGAGGAGGACGTTGCAAATTGAGCAATCTCCTACCCATCATATCCCACACGTGCTCAATTGGGGATAAGTCGGGAGATCTTGGTGGCCATGATAACAATGTGACATCATTATGTTGAAAGAAGTCTATTGTGAATCTTGCAACATGTGGTCGGGCATTATCTTGTTAGAAAGTTGGATCTGCCAGGGTGTCAAGATAGGGTAAAAGATGGGGTTCTAGAACTTCGTGGATATAACGCTGCGCATTCATGTTACCTCTGATGAAGATTAAAGGTGACCTGGAACCATGAGCTAAAGCACCCCAAACCATAACTCCAACAGTGTGATGAACATGTCTTTCAACAAAAAACTGTGGATTCCTCCTTTCACCACGTCGCCTTCTAACCCTGACACGACCATCGTGCATGCCTAAACAAAATCGAGACTCGTCACTAAAGACAATACTGTTCCATTCCTGATCCCATAGTGACCGTTGTCTGCACCACTCAAGGCGATTACGTTGGTGTTCTCGAGTTAAAGGGAGGACCCAGTGTGGCCGGTATGAAAACAAGCCAAAACTTCTCATTCGTCGGTAAACACTTCGCATGCCAATAGGTCTTCCGTGTTCTGCAAACCATTCATTTGCAATGGACCTGGTAGTGGAGAAACGGTCCCTTAAGGCCAATAATCTTAGGCGGCGATCTTCACGGTCTGCTGTTCTACGGCGGCGTCCAGTGCCCCTTGCTCTTTGCGTACTGCCTTCTCGAAGCCATGCCTGACAACACCTAACCACAGTGTCTACACTTCTTTGCACTCTAACTGCAATTGCCCGAAAAGAAAGTCCAGCTTCCCGAAGTCCCACTATACGGCCCCTATCAAACTCACTAAGTTGACGAAATCGTTCAGGTCTCCGTACTCTAGGCATCGTAACCGATCGTAAAGGATGTCAAGAACCTAAATCCGCCAACGTTGATTCTTTACTGCGGCTGAAATAATCATTCTTAGAGCGTTAGTGAATTAAAAAAAAGCGGGATAAAAACCGGAATGTCTAACTGATAAGGCTGAAAATTTTTTCACTTGTTATTTACAGTAAGATAAATACATTCACCAACTTTTATTAAAATAAAACCATTTAAACTGGGTGTTCGGATTTATATGTCACTTAGTATAGTTTGAGATAATAGTGAGAATGCTGGATACTGTAAAAAATTCATATTTTTGGTATTTATTATGACATACAGGGTGATTCACAGGTCGTGATCAAAAATGAAACATCATACACAGGATCGCATCTTAAGGCTGGTCTTCTACGTGAAATTTTTTTTTCGAGGGCTTCATTAGAAAGATACGGGGTGTTGAAGTTTTAAAATAAAAAAAAATATATCTTCAATACGGTCAACTGGAATGAACTAAAATTTGATGTGTCGATTCACCTAAGTATTGTCCACGTTCAAAAGTCTTTACTTAAAATTAACGTGCACCAGTGTGGAGATACACGGGACTAGGAGCATTTTTTTTACAAATAAAAAAAGTTATTTTTACGAAAACAATGCACTCTAGGAAAAAACAAGAGTAATTATTTGTAGAAAAATGTAGGTGAAATACGAAAAATTTCGCGTGGCGTACTATTTTTACTAGGAAAAATAATGCCACTAATCTCCTGTATCTCCGCCACTGGTGCACGTTTATTTCAAGTAAAGACTTTTGAATGTGGACAATACTTCTCCACATACCAAATATTTGTTCATTCGGTATTGAAGATATTAAAAAAAATGTTCTTCATTTTTAAACTTCAACACCCCGTACCCTTTTAATGAAGCCCCCGAGGAAAATATGTTACATAGAAGATCCCCCATCAAAATTCGGTCTTGTGTATGTTGTTTAATTTCTGGTCACGACTTGTGAATTACCCTGTATAGTGTACTCCCTCATCGTTCTGGCTTAAGGCTTCAGTATGGATCGGAGGGGTTAGCTGCATATTATAGGTGAATGTGAAGATGACAAACTTTTTGTTGCAGATTATGAATCGTCTGCTACCTCCAGGTTTCTCCCCAGACATCAGCAGATCCCGGGTGACATTCAGACAAAACAAAGAGGACAAAGATCGCCTGCAGGATAATGTGTTAGCCTTGGAGCATAGAGAAATAGTATCACAGTCGCCGGTGTCTGTGGTAGCACCATACCATACCGCCTTAATAGTCATTGCTGCTGCTTCGGCATTTGTCATTTGTGTTTTGACACTTCTAATGGTGCTTTACAGGAGAAAGGTAGGTTCACTACGTTTCCATAACTTAATTTCTTTTTACGATAGACAAGCGGCCTCACGACCTCCGGCACGTAATAGCCTAATAACATTGCAAAAAGATTGCAAATTATTGTGATAAATTGCTATTTTATATGTCAAATTGCAATTTTTTGGTAAACTGCATACTGCATGCAGCTATCACTGCTTTAGTGTGACACTAGCTTTGCCGACCATATCGCTTTCTAGCTAATAGGTAGCATGAATCTATCGCATATCGGTATCAGAATAATAATGATAATATTAATGTTAATAATAATAATGTATGTGTTTATATATCTTTTATTTTTTTTATTTAAAATTAAGCATTTTTGGACCAAATCGGGATAATTGTCCAGATCAGTGGTCTTTCTATATGGAGGTTAATTGTCTAAAATAATAATAAATTCCTTTATTTGAGTTTTAAATCTCGATACTGATGTTATAGTATTTTTAAGATTCGGAGGTGGCATATTGTTTAATTTTGGTGTAAGATAAAGAAAGTGCCAAGAGTTTGATAAACATAAGGAATATTTTGCAGTTTGATTTTGCCTGCATGGATATTCCTTAATATAGATCGCACATCAAGAATGGATTATTTGGTTTGTGGGATATGCTATTTGTTTCTCATATATACTAAGTGACATATAAATCCGAACACCCAGTTTAAATAGTTTTATGTTAATAAAAGTTGGTGAATGTATTTATCTTACTGTAAATAACAAGTGAAAAAATTTTCAGCCTTATCAGTTGGACATTCCGGTTTTTATACTGCTTTTTTTTAATTCACTAACGCTCTAAAAATGAATATTTCAGCCGCAGTAAAGAATCAACGTTGGCGGATTTTGGTTCTTGACATCCTTTACGATCGGTTACGATGCCTAGAGTACGGAGACCTGTACGATTTCGTCAACTTAGTGAGTTTGATAGGGGCCGTATAGTGGGACTTCGGGAAGCTGGACTTTCTTTTCGGGCAATTGCAGTTAGAGTGCAAAGAAGTGTAGACACTGTGGTTAGGTGTTGTCAGGCATGGCTTCGAGAAGGCCGTACGCTAAGAGCAAGGGGCACTGGACGCCGCCGTAGAACAACCGACCGTGAAGATCGCCGCCTAAGATTATTGGCCTTAAGGGACCGTTTCTCCACTACCAGGTCCATTGCAAATGGTTTGCAGAACACGGAAGACCTATTGGCATGCGAAGTGTTTACCAACGAATGAGAAGTTTTGGCTTGTTTTCATACCGGCCACACTGGGTCTTCCCTTTAACTAGAGAACACCGACGTAATCGCCTTGAGTGGTGCAGACAACGGTCACTCTGGGATCAGGAATGGAACAGTATTGTCTTTAGTGATGACTCTCGATTTTGTTTAGGCATGCACGATGGTCGTGCCAGGGATAGAAGGCGACGTGGTGAAAGGAGGAATCCACAGTTTTTTGTTGAAAGACATGTTCATCACACTGTTGGGGTTATGGTTTGGGGTGCTGTAGCTTATGGTTCCAGGTCACCTTTAATCTTCATCAGAGGTAACATGAACGCGCAGCGATATATCCACGAAGTTCTAGAACCCCATCTTTTACCCAATCTTGACACCCTGGCAGATCCAACTTTCCAACAAGATAATGCCCGACCACATGTTGCAAGAGTCACAATAGACTTCTTTCAACATAATGATGTCACATTGTTATCATGGCCACCAAGATCTCCCGACTTATCCCCAATTTTGCACGTGTGGGATATGATGGGTAGGAGATTGCTCAATTTGCAACGTCGTCCTCAGACTCTAGAAGCACTTCGAGAGGAGTTGGTGGTTGCCTGGAATGAGATACCACAGGAGGACATTGACCACCTGATCAGAAGCATGCCTAGGCGCGTTGGAGAATGCGTAGCACATCAGGGTGCATCCACACATTATTAAAGGTCAAAGGGCTTTAAAGCAGTGCAATCATTTTGAAATTTTTATGATTTACTTATTATGCTTCATTAAGTACTTATACAAAATTTTATTAAAATAAAACCATTTAAACTGGGTGTTCGGATTTATATGTCACTTAGTATATAATTTTTAAAATCAATTTTCGCACTACCTCAAGGTCTTTTAAATGCGTGTTGGTTACTACACTACATTCGATGATTTCATAATACAGGGACCGATGCTGTGTGCCTTGAAATGAGGCCTCTCAATTTTTTTCAAATTTATCTAGCGTGTAAATTTCATCTCAAGTGCTTGCAATAGATAATCACATAGCATTCGACCTCTATACATGCCCAGTATTGTATAGACAAGTAACTAAGAACGGTGTTTATGCTCTGTCGTATTTCCTTTGTCGCCTCTTGTTCCAAGAACATATTCGATAGTATCCTACGCGCTCGAGTGAAATGCGAGTTTGAGTAGTTTAGGCGAATATCAGCAAAACAGCTTTGTTCTATTCCTCATAGAGGCGACGCTTTCTACGTTTTGGCTACCAGAACCAAAGATTAAAATATAATAAATACGAAAAAGTGTCTTCATCAAACATCAGTAATGGTGGAATGCCTGATACTGTAAATAGTGGGATACCTTGAAGGGTTCTGCCCGCTATTTCTAAATACTCGTAGTTGCTGTGATCCTAGCTGATTATTGACTTAAAGCAAATACCTAGTTAAGTATATTATGGAAATTATTGTATACCATTGTCCCTATATTACTGCAATTAAAGGATTTTACATTCAAATTATCTGATATTCATATTTTTTCTCTAAAAGCTTTTAAATTAGAAACTGAAGTAGATAAGACTCAAAATTGAACTTTCAGCTGACCCTATCCAGAATCCATGAAAAAATTTGGTTTGTCTGTCATTTTTCAATACTATGATACGAGTATATCTGAAAAAAGTAATTATCTTATTCAGTTTTAACTGCTTTTTGCATTGCACAAAAACCTCCGCCTCTTTCCGGCAATTATCTGGAAAACTACACGTTAATACGTTTTCGCAGAAAATTACGAATTTATTGTCAAATGTCAACAGATGTCAAACTGGCGGATCAAGCATCGACCTGTAGTATGAACTTGCATCCTGACTACTGGCTACTTAATTTTGGTTCAAAACAAGTCTTACCGTTGCCCCGTCAACCCAGTTCGCAATCTTTGGGCTGAATAGCGCGGTGTGTAGTTCTAATTTTGGAATCACCACTATCTTGGGTAATAATTATGCGAGTATACACATACGTATATATAGGTACACGTGACAACTATTAAATAATTCCTTTGCTCTATTGGTCGCTAGAACATGTACAGTTTCTTCCTTTCGGAAAATTGGAAATTCTTGTAATATTTTAAATTCTACCTGTGGTTTTCATGTTGATGATCCCCCATGTTTGTCTGGCTGAATCAAACAAAATACTACGGTACTATAAGAGTTTTGCAATACAGCTTTATTTATTGACTTCTCGCAAAGAAATTTCCACCATATTCAATCTGCCAAAACCAATCTTTAAACCAGCTCTGCCAAGTTTCACCCGGGAGTGCGGCACACTCGTTGTCAGAAGATCCTCATCGCTAAAAAACCGTTTTCCTTTTAGCTTCATTTTCACATGCGGAAACAGTGCAAAGTCGCAGGGAGCAACATCTGGACTGTAAGGATGGTGCTCAATAAGTTTCAGTCTAGTAGTGGTCAAATACTCGGTGCCGGCTTTGGCACGGTGAGCTGGAGCTTGTCATGGTGGAGGTACCAAGTGTTCATTCTTGACTTTGGCAGCAGGTTTTTCATAGACTCTATGACTTTAGGCAGACACCTCCATATACCACTTAGCTGTAACTGTCTTCTGTGTGTCCAAGACGGCACTCTCCACAATCCCGCTCGACTTGAAAAATACAGCTATCATTTTTTTCTTAACAGAAGTGTCAAACTCTGTTTTGAGCCTTGGTCGGCACCCCATTATAATAGAGCCAAGTCTCGTCACCTGTCACGATGATATCAGCCCTTGTCAAACATTTTCAGCATCTTTCGATACCAAGTCCTACGACGAGTCTTCTGCTCTTCCGTCAGACTATGCGGTACCCAGAGAGAACAAAGTTTCCTTACGTGTAAATGGTCATGCAGAATTGAATGAATTGTTGTGAATGAAGGTGTAAGGTCTCCTTTATATGTTGATATGTCACTCTGCGGTCTTCGTCAAGCATTATCCTCACAGCAATACTGTTTTTTTTTGTTACTGACGTTGGCGGCCTTCCTTCCCTCTCAGCGTCTGTACCACATGAATATAGTCGTCTATGCTTAAACCACGTGTAAAGTTACTGCCCTTATCTCACTACGTGACCACGATGCCATACTCCGCATTTTACACTGTCAATACAAACGAACAACTGAATCAACATACGTACTGCTGGCGACTACTATGCACTTACGGGCATGTCTCAACTTGCAGTAACATGCAGCCTCCTCCATACGTTTGCTAAGTCATATTGCAAAACTTTTATAGGACCCATTGTATGTTTAAAATGATTTTTTATTGTACGACGTTTCTGTTCCAATTGTGAGGTTTTTAAAGTGCAAGTGACACTTTTTTGACAATATATTTTATTTATCTACCTTCCAGCTGACACTTAGTTTGTTAGCATGGTTCCTTAGGATGTCGAAGTACTATTTCATTTCAGATCCATAAACAATGCACACCAGCATTTTAAGCGAGGATTGCATAGCAATCAACCGGAGTGTGACGACAACAAACCTGGGTGGGTTTTCACATTTTCGGAGAACTTTAGGCGTTTTCAGGACGATGGGCGAAGGGCTTTGGCAGGCTGGATAGCTTTCTCAGAATTGCCTACCTTAAGCGGTTTGGGCTCTGATAGTTTTAACATGTTACAGGACCTTTTAGACTATTATAGTAACACACTGTATAGGAAGTTGAAACGAAAGAAAAAAAAACGACGTGTGACCTTGTAGACAGATAAATAAAACATATTGTAAAAAATGTGACAATAAAATAAATTGTACCTGAAGAAGGCCACCAGTAGGACCGTAAAACGAAAATGCAAAGAATTTAAACATGGGGGTTTATTGAAGATTATACTTTCACACACGTCATCAGCGAGTTGTTGCATGCCATTTCTAGTAGTCAGTATCTGCTGCTCGATTATTTGGTACCAATTTCACTAAAAGTATTTGTACGTATTTGATTAAATATTTTGTTACAGATGAACAGTCTAGCTGCTCAGAAGGCCATAGAGGAGGATCGATATTTAGCTGCAAACAGCCACAGACCTATTTACATCGAACTGCCAAGTGAAAAATCAAACAGTGACAACAGCGATGATAAAAAATCAAAATGTACATGAACGACAGAGATTTTTAAATCTGTTTATCTGGAAAAATTGAACTAATATTGCCCCAGCGGAAAATAAACACTACCGACTACGTGATGAAACGGCACTATCAGCAGCGTTCGTGTACGCTTGAATTAGCTAACAGACTGGAAAAAATTGTACCACTGAACTATGAAATCACACTACCGTAGTTAATGCTTAGTCCTCAAATTGTTATTGTTTAAAAATTTTGATTGTCATTTGATGTTATATAATCTTTGGCTCGAGGTGCTCGATGAAGTGAAATAAAATGGTGGAGTCAACTAGAAAAATTTGCATAATAAATTGCTTAGTTGTGTATCAGTAGTGGTGTCAATGCAAACATCTAATTGGCTGGGTTCATTTTCAAAATTTTTAAGTACGTGCAATAGAAGAACTTACTTACGTATGGCCACTTGACTTTATTCGAATGCTCAAAATTGTTTGTATCAATAAACATTAGACGTTATCATTGACTCTTAACATGGCTGTGCCTTCTACGTTGATTGATGATACTTTCCCTGGGGCAATTTTGTTTGTATACTAATAATGGTATGCGTGATATATAGATTATATATTTATTATAAAGAATCAACCCCTCCCCTCTTCAAAATCTATGTATATAGCAATGCCGGAAAAATATTCATTCAGTTGATTTTCAAACTATTCATGTTCACCCTATGTACTTTGTTATATTAAATGAGGTTACTTACGTATACTGCTTGGAGAATTATAGTATTTTATGTACAGTTTGTTTAATGGAGACCAGTATAGATATTTAAGTATGTTATTTATTAGAAGTATTTGTAAATAAAACAAATATGGGAGTAAAATTAGTATCTTATTTCACTTCCGTTTAAAGACATCCACTTTTTAAAGAAGCTCTCATTGAGTCCTTCTAAACGTTCCTCTCTATACACGTGTTTGATTGTAGTGTCAACCGATGAATATGATTAAATTAGTGAGGTTTCCAAAAACGACTTTGTGAAAAAATTAAAACAAACAGGCCGACGCCATTTTCTGTCCTATAAACAACAATAAACGATATGCTGCAGTTTTCTACCAATGACGAACCGCCGTAGCCGAACATTTTCTACTCCCGCATCGCGATTGCTCAGTAGGTTCAGGCTTCGCAAAGAAGATACCGGATACACAGGGTGTTCATTTGAAAACTTGTATATCGAAAACCACTGATTCTGTCTTTTAATCAGTGGTTTTTGATAAATAGTGTTGAGAAGTTTTCAGTTATTGGTTAATTGGGATTTCTTGGATAATACTAGTGACACAAATGATGCAATTAATGCATTTTATACCAAACTTTACGAATTATTTGATGCACACGTTCCACAATATAAAAATTTCAGGCATAAATATCCCTTTTGGTACACCAGTGAAATTATAAAACTAGTAAAACAAAAAGACAAAGCGCACAAAAAATTTAAAAGGTCTGGTGCTAACGAAGATTAGCAAGAATTCGGCAGAATCAGGAAAATATTTAAGCTTAAAACCAAAGAGGCATATAATATCTATCTTCAAACCATTCAAAACCAGCTAAATGATGACCCTAAGTCTTTCTGGTCTTTCGTACATAGTAAAAACAACACTTCTAGGATTCCCAATACAATGTTGTATGGAAACGAGTCATTTGGTGATCCGCAAAGTAAAGTCAACGCCTTCGCTGATTTTTTCTCCAGCGTTTACTCAACTGCTAATGTCGATACTGAGTTGAACTTTGATTTCAGTCATAGTGGACTCGTCGACATTAGTTGTGAGCCAAAATCAGATGAGGAAATTTTAATGGCCTGTAGAAAGCTTAAAAGTAAATTGACTGCTGGACCTGATTAAATCCCATCTTTTATTGTTAGAGATTGTATCAGGAAATTAGTTCATCCTTTACGGGTTATCTTCAATTTAATCCTAACAACGACTGTTTTCCCCGATAAATGGAAAATTGCCAAAGTTTGCCCAATTCCAGAGTCAAAAAATTATCACTGTATCAGTGAATATAGGGCTATATCTATACTCAATAATTTTGCAAAACTCTTGGAGATCGTACTGTACAACCGCATTTACCTGTCCACTAAAAATAATATTTCACAGGTAGATGTGGTGTACACCGATTTCTCCAAGGCCTTCTATAGGGTCAGCCACAGTATTTTGCTCCGAAAGCTTGAGTACCTGGGCTTCAACAACATTTACTTAGCGCTCTTAACATCATATCTGTTTGAAAGGAAACAGTATGTTTCTTATAATGGCTACATATCACGTGTTTATGTCTCAACCAGTGGCTTACCACAGGGTTCGAATTTAGGACCACTGTTGTTCATATTGTTTGTGAATGATCTGTGTGAATCTTTGACTTGTTCTAAGTTAATGTTCACAGACGACCTAAAATTTTATTCATCCGTTTCATGCTTGGAAGACTGTGCATTTGTTCAAGGTCAAATAAATAAAATGCAAAGCTGGTGTGCCAAGAATCAACTTCATCTTAATATAAGTAAGTGTAAAGTAGTAACTTTTTCAAGGAAAACCAACCCCATGGTATATAATTATACAATGATCGAACATGTTCTGGAGCGCAGTGAAACTGTGAAAGACTTAGGTATCTACTTTGATCAACATCTAACCTTTAATGAGCATATCAATCAAATCATTTCAAGCTCTTACCGAACCTATAGCTTCGTTATCAGGAATTGTAAATCTTTTGACGTTTTGACTTTGCAGACATTATACTTTAGCTTGGTTAGGTCTAAGCTTGAATATGGATCTTTGATATGGAGTCCGATTTACAAGCAGTATATTGATGTTGTTGATAAACTTCAAAAGAAATTTTTAAAATTTTCATGTTTTAAGATCGATGGCATATATCCTACTAGAGGTACAGAATACAACATCCTTCTTCATAAATTTGGCATTCAATCCTTAGAACAACGGCGTCATCAATCAGCAGTTATAGTTTTATATAAATTACTGTATAATCTAATAGACTGCCCTACAATACTTTCACAAATACAGTTTCTGGTACCACGACTAACATCAAGGTATAATGTTCCTTTTTTATTTATGTCAAAGAGCTCAAACAAACTTATTGTCGAAAGCGCCTGTCAACATGATGTGTGTGAATGCGAATAAAATAGCCGATGTATGTGACATATTCTTATGTAGCATAGGTGAATTGAAGTGCAAATTGCGTGCTCACTTTTGATTTATCTTACGTTTCTTATTTTTAAGCTGTAGCTATATTTATTTTTTGTTATTGATACATGAATTATTATTCTTCACAAGCTACCTCATGGTGATTTTGTTTTTTTTATAGTAGTTTGCTCTGTAAATGGTGTTAAACTGTTGGGCAATAAACGCTTATTATTATTATTATTATTATTATAAATGAACACTCCGAATTTTGTTGCTTTTAACAGTTTATAATAGAGATCGCAGATACGCAAGCGACTTTGCAAATTTTCTTCAGGTTAGTTTTGTCTCTGATCTGTGAAGTTTCAGAAGCAAAATGTTAACTTTTGTCTTCCTTTATTTTAATCTAACAAAACTCCATAAATACAGGCGAAATAAAAAAATAATAGACGGTTAGGACCTCCGTTGCTTTCAGCGAAAAACTGGCACCACAAATACGTGATCTATATAGGGTGTCCTGAAAGTTAGGACTTTCTTTTTCAGAGTCAACTACGATTTTAATACCAAAACTAATTTGCTACATAACAACACCAAAAACGTTAAAATAAGTTAAAGAAAAATAACCTGTCAAATGCTTTGTCTATGAACACTGCTTGAAGTTGCCGTTGTTTGATTCAGAAACACGAGTTTGTTTACCTCTTGCTAAAATTTCAACATGTGGGGCTGTCTAGGTCTTCAACTGTATTCAACCTTTTTACGATATGAACAAGCATATGCATATCTGATGGAAAGAAACATCGAAGGCGACGGCGACGTTCTGAGTACACTGGCGGAATATCAATAGTATCTATGACATCTTGAATCAAATCGATAACTACGTTATTGCTTAAGTCTTAATACAACTTCATACGTTTTAACGTTGAAGGGGAGCTTAAAGCTTTGGTGTATATGTTACTTACGCATAACTTCTATTTTAATTTGTATTTATTAGAAGCGTACGAAGCACGACGCACTACCCTAATAACAAACAACATCCTCAAGACGTCCCTTCTATGATCGCACGATGGCCGGATATTCGGTAAGATAGACGTCTCTGGAAAGCATTCAGCTGGATGTCATTCAGCAGTATCTGAAACGGGTAGACCTGGAACATCCAAGGGCTTCATTAAAACGATACCGGGTTTTGAAGTTTAAAAATAAGAAATATATTTAAAACCTTCCACTGAAATGAACTAAATTATGGTGTGTGGATTTATCTAAGTATAGTCCACATTCAAAAGTCTTTACTTAAAAATAACGTGCACCAGTGGCGAAGATACAGAGGACTAGTGGCATTATTTCTCCAAATAAAAATAGTACGCCACTCGTGTTTTTTCCTAGAGAGCATTGTTTTCATAAAAATAAAAAAAACAAATTGTATAATCAGACCCTTATTTCAATAAATGTTCAAAAAGACCATGATTCTGATGGACACAAGCGCGGCATCTTTTTAATGAAGAAAAACGTGTTTTCCAAAATTTGTTGTAGCTTGAAACCGTGAAAAAATTAGAATGCTGTTACCAAACTTTAAACATCTAACAGGATTACTGACTGAGAAATCTTTAAAAACATTATATTTTGCACTTGTTTAGTCTCATTTAAACTATGGTATCATTGGATGGAGAGCTGTGGCCTCAAGTCACCTCAGAAATCTCGAATGCGTACAAAAATACATACTTAAACTGATATACAAAAAAACAAAGACATATCCTTCCAACGAGTTGTTTGCTGAGGCTAATGTTTTTGACGTCAGACAGTTATACATGTACAATCTCATTACTTTTCAGTACAAAAGTCGGTCCTCATTGAAGCAAATGGAACACTGCTATGGCACCCGTCAGAAAATGCTGTCTCAGAATGTAGTCCCAAAGCCCGAGAAAACACTCATACAAAGGTCCTGGATTATTCTCTGTCCAAGAATTTTCAATACTATCCCAGTGTCTTACAAAAAACTAAATAAATTAAACTCATTTAAAAAACAAATAAAAGCCTGGCTGCACGTGGTCCCAAGAGTTAAAATCCATATGTACATAGAAGGCACGAGCTATACATTCTAAGTTGTGGGTCATTCTGAGATGAAATTTTCCATTTCCTAACCAGTACTTTTTAAGCCTTCATATATTATACTTAGTGTAGATCTGTTTAGCCTTAGCGGTCTGTGATTTGACCGAAAAAAATAGTTATAGATAGATCAGCCGCTGGTTTAGTTAAGTCATTAAGCCTTAGCGGCCCATCTTAAATTATCTGTAGTGTTGTATTTCAAAATCCTTGAGCTTAGTTTTGGTCCAGTTGGATGTAATGGCCACGCACAGGTTATCCTTTAGTGGTTAGTACTTCTTCTGATATACCATATTCTATGACTACAATCCATACTTCACTTACATATAAGGAATTTCACTCAAATCCATATACATCACTCATTTGTTAATTAGAATAAACAAAAGGATTTTATTGTGTTACGTCATCCTTAGTATATAAGTATTTTCTGTTTTCCTTTACCCGCGCACAAGGGCCATCCTTCTGCGGGCTCTTCATTTATTTGTCCTCTATAAAATTCTGTGTAATGGTTGTGTATTTTGGAGACAAATCAATATTACTATTACTATTTGAAGAAACCGTTATCTATTCTTTCTTGTAACTAATCAACAGTTTTAATTTGTTCAGCATACACTAGTTGTTTAAAAGCGACCCACAAAAAGAAATCCAGGGGTTTCAAATCAGGAGACTTCGCAGGCCAGTGTACGGGTCCGTTTCTGCCAATTCATCGTTGTCTAAAATTATTATTTAATTATGCGATATATATACAATTACAAAAAGGGGATTGATTACAGGAAAACATGAAAATAAATATTAATTTCAATAGAGAGAGAGAGAGATTGGCTGTTGGTCAGGTGTTTCTGTACAGCTGTACTGTCTTTAAATTCAATTTTAAAGTAACATAAAAAATATCGATATTTTTAAACTTTTAATCTCTCAAGATAGTAGACTAGCACAATAATAATAATAATGAAAGCAATTGCATTAATAGTTTATCACATTTAAGAAAAGAATGTCTGCTTGGGGTTAGCATTAAAAATCCTATGGCTAGTATTAATGAGAAGTTTTATTCATTTACTATAACTATAAAAAATATAGGTAATTTGAAAGTTAAAGTTAATTTTTAATTTTCACCTTTAGCATGTAACAAAACGAAGTAAAAAAGTACAAACCTTCGTTATTGGCGCTGTTTTCAGGAGTTTGCCCGGTTTTAATTGCTTCCAAAGCCGTTTGTGGCATACAATCACCCTCAAACAACTTAAATTCGTACTTTTCATCTGTTATAGTCCAACCGTGTCTTCCAGGCAACAAAAATGTTGGAGTTTTCAGATGTGCGTTACACAAATACTTGTTATGTATTGCGTCCGCAAAAGATTTTGGTGAACTTCAGCGTTACACGGTGGTAAATTAGATGCGTTATATTTAAGCAGAGTTTTCTGAAAAGGTTCATCGGTACTCTTCGACTTAAACGTAGAATACAACTTTTGAAACCGTGCATTATTAACATCTGTAATGTTTTTGTAGCCGTATAATTCACAGACAAATTTTTCCAGGATTACAAACGTTTCATATTGCAATCCAGGCAGATCAGACTTTGCAAGATCAGTTAGTGCGTTCTGATAATCCACATTTTTGACAAGATTTGAAATGCTCTTTTCTGCCTTTCTTGAAAAAGAAAGACCGTAGCTACGCCGGTAGTCGGTGCTCTCACTCACATCCACGACCACGCACTGCCTGTCTCTCTCTATTGAAATTAATATTTATTTTCAGGTTTTCCAACAATTAAACCCCAAAAAAAGTGTTTGCCTTTTTGTAATTATTTTTTATAAAATGAAATCAAGGCACTGTTAAAATGTCAGAGTGAATAAAACACTTGTATTTTTGTATTTAACTAAGTACCATGGCCGGGTCAAATATGACCCTCCACGTCTTGTATGCTAAGTTTCGCTAACAAAATATTTATGGCACGCTGCACGCGTTCTGCTAATCTTCAACCGGTAGGTGATTCATCGATCCACAAAAATTCCATTAATTTATCTGTTACCACTGCGGAGTTAGGCACATGTAGGGTCAAATTTGACCCGTTTATGGTATAAGTGTTTCTAGTGCGAGTAGCGAGTAATTTGAAATGACGGGATGTAATGGCAATACACGCGCTTTGACACAGAAAGAACTTGAAAGGGAGTGCAAAAAAATATTTCTAACCACTTTAGATCAAGAACTTATTAAGGACCATTTTACTCAGCATGTTGACCGAGAGAACTTCGTAGTGTCATTTTTAAAGTTTCCGGACTTCAGGAACCAGTGGAAGGGAAGGAGTAAAATATGGTCATATTCTAAAAATTAAAAAAAAGAAAGCTCATCGTGCGATAAATGTAGAGAATTTATTTGCAAAAATGATGCCCGCACGAAGACGTTATTCATTCAAGTTGCGTTAAAAAGTAAGGTCAAGAACCTGCTTGTAATTTTTTAGATACGAAATCTAAATCATTTTTTTTTATTTTAGGTAGCAGCTGTGATACCTAAAATTCACCACTGAATACAAGAGAACTGACATTTTTTATTATTTTTCTTATAATTTTAGAAAGTGCACATCTTTGTTAATTTCACTGAATACCGAAGTTTTTTTTGATAAAGTTATAACTAACCGTATTCGTTTTATTTTATAAAATTGTAAAACTAGTTGAAAACAGAATAACTTAACAAAAAAAAGAAGGTACAAAATTAGATTTTTTATGTGAAAGAAAACAGTGGGGCAAATTTGACCCTGCCATGGTATAAATGTTACTATTTTTGGCCATGGTAGTTAAGGGTTAAAACAAAAAGCCTGGGGGTGTTTTTATTAAATGTTAACCCCGTCAAAAGTGTCTGCCTTATTAATTTTTGTGTTTTATGAGACTTTAAATTTCATGGTCTCTAAAACAAACACTTTTTTGGGCTTTTCTTTACACCATTCTCCTATGCGCAGTACCTGGTGTCCCCTGGTAGGGCAAGCCAACACTTGCTCACCTGCTCATCTATCCAATAGACACTATAACACAAAATTTTAAGATGCATCAAGCACTTCATGGAACGTGTGTTACTAACTCTTGGACTATTATGCCACGACGAACATGCGGTGGGACACCGTCGCGTCGTACTGATACCACATCATCTAACAGAATTTCTATGTAATTCTCTAGTAAAGTAAAGTATGAGTTTGCATATGAACGTTGTGGCAATACTTGCATAAACAGTTTTACATTGAAAGCGACGCACCAGACATCTCTAGAAAATCTGTGTTGAAACGAGTGGATTCTTATGGAACGGAGATTTTCTAAGGACCACAGATGTTCATTATGAGAATTAAAGGTTCCACTCCTTGTGAAAAGCGATTCATCTGACCACAAAATCAAATCAATAGAAACTGCATCTGGATTATGCATTTGCAGCAAACGCTCTCAAAAATTTCGCCGGCTTGCAGACATTGCACATTTTCTTCCAGATTTAAAATTCTTCACGCATGACATTGGGAACATGGTAATTGAGCTGCGATCCATCTAGTTCTTGTACTAGGATCATCCAACGCCAAATTAATCACTTCCAGTTCCTCTTGAACAGTCTGCCGGACACCTTGGCGTCTAACTCCGGGAAGCTTGGCAATTCCATATTGTCTTAAAAATGAACGCGTAAAAACATTTGGAGTACGTTGGCCTCTGTTAGACGCTAAAGCATTTCCATTACAGAACCCGTACACAAAAATAATATCGGCGTACTCATCATTGCTAAATTCCATTTCACGTCACTCAAAAATCGAAAAAGGAAACATTTGATTTGGCCTCCTATTTTATTTTAAAACTAATTGTATATCCGCTCTTAAAATTAGGTAAATCTAGATACCAAATTTTAGTTGATTCCAGTTGACGGTTTTGAAGATATTAAAAAAAATGTTTTTTATTTTTAAACTTCAACCCCCGTATCGAGCACTCGAGGAAGAAATGCTACATAGAAGACCTCCCTTAAAATGCGGTCCTGTTTATGATGGTCACGACTTTTGGATCACCCTGTATATTCAGAACGTACTGCTTATAGTTTACCAATGCCCTTAAAAACATTCTGCGTAACTACTCGAAGTACTTTGCAAGAAAGTCCATAGTTGTATACAGTTGTTCAGCCGAGGGCCATGGTTGGAGAAAATGTTTACCTCCGTTTGTCGCCGCCACTCCAACGTTGAAATAAAACAAAATAAAACGTGTACCATATAATATATATTTATCATATCATTTTCTACACAACATTAGAACATACAACGATAACATCGTACATTTATTTATATGGGTATTGAACAGAGATAAAGGAAAAATAAATATACATGCATAGCTAGTAAGCAACATTTTACATAACAGTCTTAAATATTTCGATCACAGTTATTGTTTCATCTCTCACAAATGAAAAAAATCTACGCCTTAATCATACAGAAAAAACAGCGCAATGTCATCAGCTTCTGTGAGTCATATTTTATGTAAAAATCATGGAGTAATAATCTCTTTGAAGCTACCATGTCGTTAGGCTATGAGACCTGACATTGGTCGTGCTCAATGGTCGCTTGGAGCGCTAGTGTCGGACTATAATATGGAGGAAAATGTAACTGACAAATGAACAGAGGTAAGGTTACGTAAGATGCAAAAACAATAGAATTCTGATGGAGGTTGTTAGATCTAGACAATTGCAGTGGTTCGTTATCTGTTAGACACCTTGTACCAGGGCAATTTTTAAGTAAAAACCGTCTTGTAATGGAGCGAGAGGAAGTTTATATATGAACGTAATTTGTACATTAAACTGTGAACATTTTTTCATGTTCCAACATAGTCAACATAGGCTTTTAAACATCTGTCAATTTGTGGCATCAGTTTCTGGATGCGGTTGTCAAAGAACATTGCCGCCTGACCGTTAAACCAGTTTCTAACTGTTTCTTTCAACATTTTCCAAGCACTTTCCACTAAGAAATTCCATTAGATTTTGGAAAAAGATGAGAGTCCGAAGTCGGGGCTGTATGTTGGACGATCCTGTAATTCCCATCGAAGCTAGTGAGAATTGACAGATCTAGTAAGTGAGATGGCGTCAAACAAAGCTGTATAAGCACACAACCAACATCGACAGAGACGTTAATTCATAAAGCCTTGCCAAAAGTGTCTGAGTTGAAAGGATGCCAAGCCATACTTTAAAAATGCCCCTCGTACATTCTATGTAACGTATTAGAGAACATGTGAAATGTGAAATAATCTGACGTCTGTGACGTCTGAGACTAGTAGATCTGTGTGTATTTTTTTCGCACCGCAACATGTTCGTTTTGCCTCAAAATTGTACATAATTGGGCGAATCTTAAAAATAAAATGACTGTTTCATGAGGTGCTAAGATGTTTGGTGTGAAACTAGCAATACGTTGACAAAATCCATACATCTATAAAAAAGGAGAATATTTTCCCTATTGGGAAGCGTAAGAGAATACAAAACCTCCATGAGTCTGACACCTACATGTTAGCAATTTTTTTGCTGACCATCAAGCACTTAATCTGTTACAAAATGGCAATCATTGTGAATTAAATTCTTCATAAATCGACTCAAACTTATATCTAGTAATAAGTTACAGAAGCATCAGAAACACCGTTCCTTCATACAACTACTTTACCTACTTCCTGACTTTTGCAGTCAATTTTCACAAAAGCTGTTGTTATACGTGATATTTAGGGTCCGACCGCAGCCAATTTTTTGGCCGAAGCTGACGTCGAATCTCGAATTTGATAAAAACAAAAATAACGTAAAACTCCTAATAATATACATTGCGATCCCGGAAATGGGAAGGGATACGAGTCTAGTTAAATTAGAGAAAGGTTGTACATAGCTTTATATATACAAAGCTGCAGGTAAGATTACAAATAAACCGATAATTAGTGAAATAATAATAGGCCTTTATTTTATCTGCCGGTTATCAGCTATAAAGCTGCTCTCACCACCAACCAGGAAGTCGTATTTCTTCTCTGACGCACATACGGTTCTGACAATAAAAACATTGTTTTTGTCGAAGAAGAAATACAGGGTGTCTCAAAAGTCATAGGGCAAAGGAAACTGGATGATAGGGGGGCATTCGCAATCAGGAAAACCATATATGTGCTTATCCGACTGTGCACGGTTTTTGAGTTATCGCCATTTTTAAGAAATTATGGAAAACCAATACTGTTGAGACTGCACTATTTTTTTCTGAAATTGTCATTTTTCAATCAGATTAGCAGGATATGTTCCCAAATGACGTGTTGCTGGAAAAAGCTGAGTTTTTTTATACTCCAACTACCACGAAGGCCTAAAGCCTAAACACCCACGGGGTACCGGGGGCTATAGGGGATACAGATGAAAGCGGGAACGCCACACGGACTCTGGCAAGACAACAGGCGAGATAACATGTGTGCATGCAACACGCACCATTCTGGCTCTGCCTACGAGATCCGCCGGGTGGTACCTCCGCGTTCGACAGTCAGAGACCGTCTACCACCTACGGGCAATCACAACATCCATAGCCAAGGGAAAAGTTTCTCCTGGGACAGGAATCGAACCCGCACGGCGACTGATCAGGAGACCGAAGAGTCTACCACTGCGGCCACCGCTGCTGCCTGGTGAAAATTTTGTCCACTTAATGTCGGTACAGCAATCGGCTAAACCGCAATTTTGTCTGTTGTCAAAAAGATTACAGCAAATTCAACGAGGCTTGTACAAAAATTAGAAAGTAATACTTTTCAAAATACCTATTAGATAATCAAATGTCGTAAATAGTTTTGGCGCAAAGAAGACAAAGTGCTACAAGTACCCTAAATCCGGAAATTCACAATTTTTAAACATGACGCTTAATACTACCACTGTTCACCTTCTTCCTTCCTAACAGTGTGAGCAAACACTCATGTGACAATAGATCTTCAAACTTGAATTGATTCTAGGTCTAATCATTCCAAGGGATGGCGGTCTTGACATTATTTTCGGTGTTAAAAGCGTTAGTGCAGCAGTGCAGCGTTACCTAATTCTGTAAGCCCAATTACCAGCCTTGAAAGCGACGGATCCCATCGTGTGATTTTAAAGTTTTATTCCCTCTATATAATAGGACTCATCCTTTTTTTTCAGAAAATATGTTGCGGCTCTAAAAACAGCCATATTAGGCGATATTTACAGGAGATGTTCCTTTTGCTCTAATGCAAGGTCTGCATTGATTACTGTGGAGACTGTTGCTCACAGTAACAATCCAGTCTCTTAATGCTTGTACGGTCGGAGTTTCGTCAAAAACACTATTTTTTTCAAATGACCCCATATAAAGAAATCGATAAAGATGAGATCTGGTGGGCGAGGCGGACTGGTTATGGTTCGTCCTCGCCCTATCCATCGGCCTTAATATGTGCTGTTTTATAAATTCCTATCCTTTGGAAATAAGCTTCGTCCGTCTATAAGATTTTTATGTACAACGACGAGTCATTTCTGTAGTCTTTCTAGAATCCTCCTGCAAACCTAGACTCTCATTGGGTATTCTTCTGAAAGAAGCGCATGCACACGTTGAATGTGAAACGGATGCAGCCGCTCTCTGTGTAGAATTCGGCGTACTGTCGACCTAGCATTCCGCGAAACATTTCGCACGCTGCTAGAAGGCGCATTTTTAGTTATCTGAAGTACCTACTACATCTTCAGCATCTACTCTGATCCTCGGCGTTCCTGTTCTTACTGGTATACCAGGCATTTCTCCTGCTGCATAGGCACTACGTACACGAATAAATGGACGATGGTCTGGAAAATTTGCTCTACGGGAATATCGGTTTAGATACTCTTCGGCAGCACGTCCCCTAACTGTTTTGCCATCATATTCAAGAGCTGAAAGAACAACATCGGCAGCTTAAGGGTTAAGTTTAGAGAATGGGAATATCCGGATTTAGGGTACCTGCAGTATTTTGTCTACATTGAGCTAAAAATGTTTAGGATGTTTGATTATCAAGTAGGTATTTTAGGCCACAGTATTGAGAAGTTTTTCATCTTTATGGACACTTTATTCGCTAACTATTTTTTTGTACGGGCCTCGTTGAATGTGCCGATTGCTGTACCTACATTAACTGTACTAAATTTTCACTTATAGTTTTTCTTTTTGTAACACATCATTTACGAACCAGTTCTGTAAATCTGAGTGGAAAATAACAAAACGGATAAAGACATACATACATAGATTTTATGATTGCAAATGGTCTCCCATATCACCACCTTTCGCTTGCTCTTTGACTTTGTCACACCCTGTATGCATTAAAAACTCCATTTAAAAAGGAATACAAATACAGCTGCATAATCATATATTTATGAAATACTCGGTACCATGAAACATTTTTAAAATAAAGTAAATTTTAGAAGAAGCGTTTGAGCTATTTTATTTTTTGATAATTGGTTAAGCCAAATACATCAGGTTGATTTTACCAATAACTATGAAGTGAATTTTTGACGAAAACTAATGAACTAATAGGTTTTCGGTGATGAAAAACAGTAGCATTCCAAGACCACAGGGTAAACTGGTTCTTTTATCTTCGTATATACTTGTACGAGCTAGTAGCTAAAATATTTATAAGTAAGTAGTACTTATATCGTTGACAAATACTATATACGCTTTTGGATTCCCCAGTAAGCGATATATTCGGAAAACTTCTCATGATTACACATTTTCCAAAACCTCCAGACATCGGCCAAACCTTCTACCAAGTTCGACGTCGAAGCTGAAGTACAAGCCTCGGTCGGACCATAGTAATATCGTGACATTGCAAAGTTATATTTCACTCGAATCCGCCTACTCAACAAAATACACTTAATATGAAAAGTTTGAAGTTCTAATTGTACAAAGATAAGAAGTAGTTGGAAGTTATATAGACAGACTCAATATTTACATGTCTTCGAAGCTTACATCTGCCATATTAAATCTCATAATATTCTGCAGCTGCCTTATATACGTATTTTATCAACTATCTATTTGATTGTACATAGTTTATTTATATTATTTATATACCAGCCATAATATAATATGCTTATATCGAATAAGAGTAGTAACCCCTTTGTGTTTCATTAATATTAATGACTATATTTTAACTTTAAATTTAAAATCATCTTTACACGTTTATTCTATAATAAATTGAGACCACAAAATATTATCAGTAACTATATATTTCAATACGGGTTGTCCACCACAGAGTATTCACCTTTCATCTAAGATAATTTTAGTTACACTTCAAAATTTAATTTAATTATTAAACTACAATAACTTAAATCTATTTATACATCACAGTACATTGTTGTAACATAGAATATCAGCGTATGTACAAATTACAATATTGCGCCCTACAGAAATTATGACTTGATCTTGAATGAACAGCTGTTAGTTAGGCTGTAATAAAAACGCTAACATACCTGTTTCTATTGGGCTGATGGTGCTGTCAACTGGTGCCTACACAAATTGTTGGTTCCTTGACATTGTCTGGTTTCTGGGCAACCAGGACTGACAGATTCGACTAACGTACATTAGACAGTGACTAATGGGCAAAGGTCCTACGGACCGCCCAGACAAATAAATGACGAATAGTATAAATTGCTGGATAAGCTTTTTGGATATTGTAACAGTTCAACTTATCCTATGGCTTTCATGCTGATAACCCTCCTTGTCTACCTGGTCAGACCAGCATGGACCATTTTTAGACGATATACCCGTGTTATTTGTTTCTATTGGAGGCATAAAATGGACCAGAAGATATTTGGACAAAATGAGGATTATTATTATTATTATACTTATATAATTTAGCACGCACCTACTAAGCACCAATAAGCATTTTTTGATGTCGAGTATTTTTTGATATTTCTACCAGTGGCATTCGTATGGAAATCATACTGGAGATTTAAAAAAATATGGTACGCCATTGTTGTTTCCAAATATTCAAAATTCTTGAAAGCCTCGTCCGTTGCACCGTTTTAGAGTAAAAAATTAAAAACCATTTTTATGGATTTGTGGTATAACGAAATTATTTTGAACTAGTGGGCTGCAGCCCTATTTTTTCCAAAATAATGACGTTTGATCTGTTACCTTGCGGTCTTACTTTGGCAATTATGCATAAACAAGAAAGAAAAAGAAAACAAGTACACTATGCCAAGATTTACAAATTCCGAGTTAGCAGATATGCACTTTACCTACAGACTTACTGACGTGAAAAAAATTATGGCTTGGCGTCTATATCAAAAGGGGTATCCAAATCGTATCAAGAAATGTGGAACATGCATGATGGTGCTCCTGTACGTTTTGGCATTCATACTAGGGAATTTCCAAATGATGCGTTTACAAATCGCTGGATAGGACTAGGGGGAGCTCAATCTTGGCGATCCAGGTCCCCTGATTCATATAGTTTAGACTATATTTTTTGTGAGGGCACCTCATGACTTTAGTTTATACCACACCGGTTCAAAGGCAGAAAATTTAACTTCCTTGCCAAACCATAAAAAATACTTCCGGAATTTTTGAAAGGGTTTGCCAATCCATGAAAAGGAGAATTGAAGCCTGTATTCTAGCAGAAGGACATTTTCAACAATTCTTGTGATAATTAAATTATCACACAAATTGTCAAAACTTGTTGCAAACTCGTTTTTTAATTTCTGGGCATTGCAAAATCGCTGAAATCTTATGTGGTGGTTTATAGATAAGACGTGTTTTTGTTTAATTTGTATTCAAGTCAATTGATTAAAATAGCCAAAACGTTCTTTATTTTTTACGCTGAAACGGTGCATCGGATGGAAAAAAGTAAAGTGAATTAATTTGTTGAAAAATAAATGAGGATTTCAAAAAATATTTTCGTTTGAAAAAAGAAATGACGTACCATTTTTTATTTAAATCTCCGGTGTAAATTTCGTATGGACGCTACCGGTAGGAATATTAAAAAATATACTACATCAAAAAATGCCTATTCGTGCTTAGTAGTAGTATTATAGTTATGATAACAAAACGAATTTTTTCTCAAAATTTTGACACCTTGTAGCTCAAAAATTAAGAGGCTTAGGACATATGTTTTTTCTTCCTGAAGTGAGCTAAGGTATTTTCAGCCATCAATTGAATTACACTCTGTATAATGACTTTATGTAAAAATTCTGTAGGATATTCACAATAACTATATACAATTAGCCGTTTGTTAGCAAACTCAGGTAACGACAGGCCAAGAGCCAAAATTTTCAAAACTTCATTTTAGCTTCGTTATAAAATAAAAGAAAGGCGGTCAGCAACCCTTCTAAAACAAATCGGATTTTCAACAACAATTTTTGTGGAACGACGATCGTTAGATTCATCATACTTTGATGTTCAAGATCTTTGTTGTTCTCATTATGTCGATGAACTGTGTCTGAGTTATATTCCCTTAAGGTTAAGGTACATTTTTTAAAACCTAAGGGAAGGGAGAATGGTAAATTAGCGCTAATGATTTCACAAAAACTGTAGGTGACAACTGTTGATAGACACTAAAATCCAGAAATCTCGGATTACTTGTGCGCATTCACCATTTTTGGAAATCCGTTACCCTTTCACCATTAGTAAAAATATATAAATTTACTGATTTATTACTTCCGTCTGTCCGACCGCAGACAGCCAATCGTGGACAGCTGTTTCGTGCTTTTTGGCATTTCGTTAGTATGGTCTACGTTTGGTCTCAGGTGGGGCAACGAACAAGAGCATAACAAGTTATGAGATGTATCGAAATAAGGCAGCGCAAAGCACCACTTAATACCAGAATCGATCTATACGAGGGTATGTGGATCTCAGTCCGCAATTGATAGCCCAGTCACCGCTGTGACCGCCAGATGGCTTATGATTCTGGCGGCATAGTAGATGTGGTCTACTGGCGACTGAACAACAGTTCCTAAGAGCTACTACTTACTCCCGCAGTGATACATTTTGATAATAGATTTCACCTTGTGTTATCTTATTTTGATAGAGCTTATATCTCGAATAGAGAACAGTTGCTATGCTTTCGTTAGCTGCCCTACTCGTATAGAGCGTGCTGATAAGCTGCCAATAAGCACGAAACAGCTACCTATGCATATTTAACGGGCAACAGCAGTACGTTTAGTGGTTCAATGGCGTAGGAAACATCTACTATACTGCCAGAATCGACAGCATCTAGAGGCTACTACCAACTGAGATTCTTACAGTTCCAGCTAGAAGATACTAGTTATACTCGCGGTGGCCGATTCTTGTAATAGATGGAACTTTGAGCTGTCTTGTTAGAAATACAAATAAATTAACCACAATCGCTAGCCATCCTTACTTCCATTGAAAATGGAGAATGGCCAAAGCCGTCTAGGTCAACCAACTAGATATTTCAAAGACTTTACGAAATGAGCAAGTTATGTTAGATTAAATATATGGCTAATTAATGGATATGTCGGCGTCAAACGCTGAAACCCATCATTCCCTGAAATGCCTAGTCAGTTCCCGTATTGCCGGCAAACACCGTAACAGTTTGATTATTACAAAGTAGGACTGAACAATTTCCGTCAAACACCGCAACAACCACACTAACTTCGTTACTACATTTGCCTGACGGCATGAATTGTACCAGTTTTTGTGTTAATTTGCTTGAGTATACACATCGTCTTTACTATGAGCCGTTTACACACAAAAGAATTACTCGGAAAATTATGATCATAATTATGCCGAAAATTTTTGCTGACGTATTACACGTAAAAGAATTCTTATGAAAATTTTCATGGTAAAAATATAAAACCCGTTCTATAGAATATGCGCGAGAATCGGCGCAGAGGGTTATTTCCGTGCATGTCATTATCAATGTCAACGTCAACAACATAACCTCACTTGACATTTGTGGGTATGGTCCTGTTCGAGTCATTGTTATTGATTATTCATAATGTCGTGGAATCGGGAAGATGTTACACTGTTGTTGGAGGAGTACCAAAAATGACCAAACCTGCACAAGGTGAAGTCACCCAATTACAAAAACAGAAATTTGCGGCGTCAGGCTCTGGATGCGATCGTCCAAGCATTGAGAGGTTTTATAATATTCAGAAAGATTTCGATTTCAAAAATAAATTTAAATCAACGACGTCTGTTATCTTTCCGATTATATTGGGCATCATACCCGTTAAGGTTATATCCATTTGAAAATATTACTCTAATGCGCAGGCGTATCATATGAATTACTCGGAAATTTTGTTTGCTTGTGTCATACAGGTTGTAGAGGAAACCTTCAATATTTTTTCCATGCAAATTTTCGGCATAATTATGACCATAATTTTCAGAGTAATTCTCTACTGTGTAAAACGGCTCTATGTTTGTAAAGATGTCGCAGCATTCAGAATTGTTTTACAATAAACTAAGTGAACACTATGACAGTGTGAATAAGAAAAAAAACCATGGAATACAATGATTTAAAGGAGGTAAGTTAATTTTATAATTTTGTGAACCTAACCTAAATTATAAAGTACATAATCTTGCTCAGCAGCAGCATCCATTGTGCCGAATTTCGTATATGAATACTAGTTACATTAAAAGAACGATAATGTATAATAAAGACAACGTCTTCACCTATTCTTATTTTCCTTTTACATTAATTGATGGCTGATTATTTTTTTTTATAATATTATTGATAAAGTAGTACCTTGTTATATTATGTACTTCATTGGAGGCTGCACAGTGTTTGACTAAAATAGGCGAATGCAGTAACGAAGTTTAATGTGGTTGTACGGTGTTTTGACTGAGATTATTCAGCCATTAAGGAAATTGACTGAAGTGCTTAGTAAACTTTGTAATAATTCAAAATATTTACGGTGTTTTCCGGCAGTTTTCAGGAAATGTCAGATTCAGCGTCTGATGCCGACAGATATACCGGAGACCAAAAATGAATGTTAGTATTGAAAAAACCTCGTTTGAGAGGGCCGTCAATGATCTCGCACATTATATCCTATAAAAGTGATCGACTAATATTGACGCAAATCTCAACCTACCAGTTGCATGACAACTATTACATGTAAACCTTGCAACACAGTGGAAGATGACAGCTTTTGTTGCCAGGCAGATTCTCCATTTCTTCGATAAGCTGCATCAATTGTCTCAAAGCAACTTCGCAAATGTTTGTTAGTATGAAAAATTGACAGCTTTGTATGGCACAATAACAAGAGTGTGTATGAAAATGTACTAGAATTATTGGCAAAACATAAATGGATTATTGTGGATACAATGCATCCGTACAATGAATCACTAATGTATTCTACATCACGAGAAGCAACGTAATCATCAGTTACGAATAGTTAACTAGAAATATGTACACAAATTTATCTAAATTTTGTTAGGTACAGATCGGTGTTAATAAATTAGCAAAATACCCTGATTTTCACCTCCCTGTCTTTTGTCGGTTGACTATTGACCAAGGTCCTAAAGGATTTCCTGCAAAGAAAATGAAGGTTAATCCTAAATTTTTATTGAATGTCCGTGAGTCATTCTAGATGGGTACAGCTATAGACTCATTTAGTCCCGAATGTAACCAAGTGCAGAACATACAGGGTGTCCGGAAAGTAATAGGACTGAGTCGATTGAAAAAAATTTATTGAGCCAATCGTTACAATTTCTTGAAAAATTTCAAAATAGGCTCCTTCTGCGTCGATGCCGCGCTGCAGCGCGATTTCCAACCATTGAAGGTGTCACGGAAGGCATTCTCCGGAATAGCCTTGAGAGCCGTGGTGCATGCTGCTTGGATCCCCTCTGTCGTCTCAAAATGCTTGCCTTTCATCGGCCTTTTCAGGCGAGGAAACGAAAAAAAATCCAGGGGGCCACATCTGGGCTGTAGGGCGGTTGCGGAAGCGTTGGGATGGCCGGCCTTGGTCAGGTAGCTGTTCACAGAAAGGCGGTGTGAGCCGGGGCGTTGTCGTGGTGCAACTTCCAGTCGGCTGCGATGTCCTGTCGGACCCGACTGACCCTTCGTTTGAGTCTCCTGAGCACTCACGTACAACTTGCTCATTTTTTTTTGGGCGAGGAGACGCCGTCGTGTGCCACTCGGAAGATTGCCTCTTTGTCTCGGGATCATACTCAAAGATCCACGACTCGTCACCTGTGGTTACGTTATTCAAAAATTAGGGGCCACTTCCACAAATGTTCAAATTTTCTTGGCACACTTCCACTCGCCGCAATTTCTGGTCGTCAGTGAGCACTTTTCGGTCCATCTTCGCGCTCACCTTGCGCATGTTCAAATGCTGTGTCACAATGTCATGAACCGCAGATTTTGGTAAATTTAACATCTGAGCAATTAAACGAATACTTAGTCGACGGTCTGAGTTCAAAAATTTGCGCACACGAGTCACATTACCGGTGTTTGTCGAAGTCGAAGGTCTTCCAGCACGGTCTTGATCAGCGACCTCTTCCCGGTCCTCCAAAAAGGCCTGGTGCCACCGAAACACACCACTCCTTGCTAAAGCAACACCTGGGTAAGTCTGCCTGATCATGTCAAACGTCTCTATCGCAGATTTACCGAGTTTCACATAGAATTTAATCGCGTACCTCTGCTCTAACGAACGATGCATTTTCGGCTTTCACCACTCACAGAAACACGTCGCGCGAAAATGCCTGTCCTGACTCTCCAAGTGCTCGGAGATAACTGACCAGCCGCTCATTCGTTGGCTAGGAACGCCCTCTACCGAATCCAGTCGGTGCGTGCACGCTCCGAAGTACTGTCATGGCGGAAGAAAATGAGTCCTATTACTTTCCGGACAAACCCTGTATGTATTCTTAGAAGATAATTTTTGACGGTCTTTTTTTAATCATGCTGCAATCATAGATTTCAAAATTGCATTTTGTTGCGCAGAAACCTTTTCTCTATTCAACCTCGTAGTGCATGGGCGCCCGCTAGAGCTTTTTGTTGGAGGGGTCGATTAGACATCGCCAAAAGGAGAGTCTTTGTATCAGTCAATATCTTCGAAAGGGAGGGAGGGAAGTGAATTGTAAACCTTCCTCTCATGACCTCGTTTCTTCTAAGACTAAACCGATCCACAGCTTTGCTGATAACAGCAGCTGATGTGAGACCTTTAGGTTATATAGTCTGGTACATTTTAACGCTTCCAAAGCAAGAAGAGCCCTGGCGCTCATCCAGATCCGATGGATGGCCGAGTTCTGCCAAAAAAGCGTTCATTTCGGCTGGTCGGAGTCCAGATCACCAACTCGATCTGGCACAAACACATGTCGCTAATAGCGGCAGCTGCTGGAAAAACCCTAGATTATTTGTTTAGGGCTAAGAGGTATACTTTTTCCACATAATCTCCTCACTCTGAACAAGGCCTTGAGTCGGGTAGTGCTCAGATGCTTGGAGCGCTGCCGCCCCGACTACATTATTTATGCCCAGAGTTGTTCAGGGGAGGTAGAGGAAGGTTGTCCGACTGATCGATGACTTTTCTCTAATGGACAGCCTCGCAATCTTTTCGCACCGACAAGCCATAGACTATCTAGCTCTCATCTACCGCTATGTCAAAGAGCCTTGCTACTCAGAGCTCTCATCCATGATGCCGTCACGCCATGAGCCTGCCAATCAGACCCACCTGACTTCGGCCTCCCATCCTAACCGTGTCGAACTTCGTGCATCTAGAACTGGCCGATACGATCGCTCTTTTGTTCCTGTGGTATAGAGAATGTAGAACAATCTACTTGAAGAGGCTTTTCCCAGTTCAACTAACCTTGGGCAGTTCAAAAATCGGACTGTTAGAATTTTATTTAAGATCAAACCGAGGGCTGCACTTCCTCAATTTTTTATTGAAAAGTTTTTTGGTTTGTAATATACATATCTTCTGAAATAGCTGTTTAATATTCCTTTGGCAGTGTTATTGCTTATGCAATTAACTCTGGCCGGTGTGCGACTTACCTGGGCAACTGTACTTGCTTTCTCAACTTTTTCTCCATGCTGTTGTGACAATGTTCGCTACAATTCGGTGTGCGTGACACGTTTGTAGCTATCGTCCCTATGTCAGCCAGCCCCTACCAAATTCATCATACACATGGCTACCCTGATGACACTGGTGTTCTCTTCGCACATATTTCCGAGACCACGGCGTCACCTACTGGAAAAAGAGTTTTTTAACCAGTAGGTACCAAAATCAACAAAATGTATGAGTATGTAATTAGGGAATCTTTTCGTGCAGACAGAACAAGTTTCAAAATATTTGAACGATTAGGTAGCTTGATGTTTCACAAGTCGCTGACTGTCATCTATTCCTATGCAAACATGCACCCGCAGTTCCAACGTTGTTCATTTAACAAACACGGGCGGCCAACTATGGAAAGCTGTTTTGTGCTAAGGTACTTGACTCAAATAACGCCATGTCCCTAATAATGCCAGAAGCCATCACTCAGAAATTCACTAATGCAATTTAAAAACTATGTGATATTAGTTTCGTTCGCGGTTCCGATTCGGGATTGATTCTGAACCACTTCGCATGCGCACTTCAAAAATCGGCGTTCGCGGTAAGAAAATTCTGAATTTTTAGTTACAGTTCTGCGTTCGCGGAGCATATCGAATTGGTACAGAACTGATTCCGAATTGGTCCTGACGGTTCTCAGATTTTTGGGGAGACTAAAAGTTCGATCCGGCTGATCATGCGCATTAGCATCGTTATGGACATTTGATATTTCATCTTCCGTTGCCTCTGTTCGGGTTTAAAGTGTTTGACCTATTCTGTGAAAATCTGTCACCTGTGCTTTTTAGTGCTTGCTGTTCCATACATATGTTTTGAGTGTTCCATCTCAAGTTCTTAAGATTCAGTGCTTAAGATTTTGTGCTTAAGATGTCGGACCATTTATCGTTTAGTGATGATGATTTGGAAGAACTATTGGAACTTATTATTGAAGTACCGATAACATCTGGAAGCTGTTAATAGTGTCAATCGAATAGCAGCTTGGCAACAGCACAAAATAGAGGGCAAATTGACAACAATGTTGAATACGCAAACAGTTCCAAAGTCGTTCGCGGTAAACTAAAATCTCGAACTAAAAAATAACTGGACATGCGGATTTGTTTAATTCTGGATGGTTCAGTTTTTGTTCCGAACTGGTTCATTTTTTGACCCGCGAACGCAATTATAGTTTGGTAGGTTTCTATCTAGAAAAGCAATGGAAGGTACGAAACTTCTTCCTGAATGCAACAGATGTCGCCACATGCATTGCCATCATTTACCAACAACAACGTTATTGGCGGTGAAGTTTTTGTTGCAAGAATTTTGTTCTTTAATCATTGTGTAAATTATATCTGTTGATATCAACGTAATTTTTGGTAAGTTTATTTTAGATCTAGTTTATAGTTTAAAGCCAAACTTATGTAGATTTTGTAAAATCGGCAATATAAGTTTTGGGTTAACTGCTCCTAATAACCCCATTCGAGAATCTTCCGATGGTGATAAATTAAAAAAAAAAGAAAAGTGAGAACCAAGGTGTTATGGAAGCGAGTGAAATTCACC